>CAJQUN010000130.1:1200000-1760993 GCA_907163345.1 Haberlea rhodopensis | reverse complement strand
TATCATTATGGACTTGTGACCCACTTACCAAGGACGGCCTCTGGATTTGATGCGATCTGGGTGATCGTGGATAGGCTAACGAAGCTAGCTCACTTCATCCCTATTGTATGACTTTTGCGTCCTAAAGATGACCCAATTATATGTGCGGGATGTGGTGAGGTTGCATGGGGTTCCAGTCTCGATTGTGTCTGACAGAGACCCAAGGTTTACTCCACATTTCTGGGAGGGTCTTCAGACAGCTTTGGGCCACAGAATGATACTGAGTACAGTTTATCACCCTCAGTCAGACGGCTAGACAGAGCGTAACCCTTCAGACACTCGAGGACATGTCGAGGGCATGTGTTTAGGAGTTTGATACTCCGTGGCAAGATTCAGTGCCAATGATGGAGTTCTCCTATATTAACAGCTATAAGACGAGCATTCAATAACTCCTTTTGAAGCTCTTTACGGACGACGATGTAGGTCACCGCTGTATTGGGAGGACTTGACTAGTAAAGCGATCGGAGGACCGGATATGATTAAGGATATGTAAGACAAGATAAAGTGGATACGCCAAAAGATGAAAGTGGCCCAGGATAGGCCAGCGACCTATGCCCATAGCGGCGACGACCGCTGGAATTCCAAGTAGGAGACAGGGTCTTCTTGAAAATCTCACCCTTCAGGGGTGTAGTTCGTCTTGGTATGCGGGGAAGTTATCCCCGAGGTATGTTGGTCCATATGAAGTATTGCAACAGCGTACGGTACTTTTGGCCTACCCAGTTTGGCTCTACCCCGCCATCCTTGTCTGGCATACATGATGTTTTCCATGTCTCTATGTTACGGAAGTATGAGCCAGACCCGTCTCATGTCTTACACCTACAAATTCAGTTAGACTCGGATGTGTTGTCCTACGTAGAACGACCAATCAGAATTCTGGATCGAGAGGATCGCAGACTACGGAGCAAAGTTTTACCCGATGGTCAAAGTTCAGTGGGATCGTCGGGGTGTCGAGGAGGCTACATGGGAGACGGAACGACATATGGTGCAGCACTATCCGGAGTTATTCTCTGGTATGTTTTTAATGTTTAATTCCATTATGATGATGCAATGTGGATTTCGAGGACGAAATCTTATAAGTAGGGAGTAATGTAATACCCCCGAAATGTTATCTGATTATGTGCTACGATGATGATTTACGATGTGTTTAAGAGGATTGTGATACTTTAATTGGGGGTTATAATATGATATATGATATGGTTTTAGGGGGCATGTTAGGTGTTTTAAATTGTTGTATTGATGTAGTAAAATTATAAAATATCGTGGGAAGATATTTTTATACATCGTATGAAATATCGGGACACAATTAAACACCACAAGGCACCCCTACCCACACCAACCCCCACCCACTCGGTCACCACCACCCTTCCCCAAGTGCAACCTTTTCCCACTTGATTGCCCATCCTCTCAACCCATACCTCCTTCTTCCCCACCACTCCACCTCCTTCTCTCCTTCTTTCTTTCCAAAAAAATCGATGGTGTGAGCTGCAGATAGGAGAAGGAGAGGCTTGTCATTTTATGTGCTAAAGCTTGCAAAAAGAGGAGCAAAAAGAGAGGGTAAGTGGGTACTCTGTTTTCTGGGTTTTTGGTTGAGTTTGGGTTTTGGGGTGATGATTTTCATGCATGCTAGTATAGGTATGAACGAAACCTTGGTATGTATGTTTACATGGAAGTATTACGAAGTTCCTAGCATGTTTGTTCGAGCATGTTACTTATGTTATGTGTTGGTTTTCTTGTTATGAAATTAAGTGCTCGAAATTCTGGGCAGAACTAACATGCCCTGTTTTCATGAAATTGTGGATGAGGTTGAAGATTTTGATGAGGTTATGTTGCATGCTAGCTTAGGTTTTGTTGAACCTTGAATTTAAGTGTTTACATAGAGGTTGTATGAAGCCCCTAGCATGTTTGTTTGAACATGTTACATGTTTTATGTGTTAGAATTCTTGTTATGAAAAGTGGTGCTCGAAAATCTGGGTAAAATTATGATGCCCTGTGTTTTTGGAAAGATTGGATGAGTACTGATAAAGTTGGGCAATTTTAATGCATGTCGGTTTAAGTTTTGAGTGGAACTTTAATTTGAGTACATGCATGTAAGTTTTATGAAGCTCTTAGTATGCTTGTTCAGGCATTTTACGTGTGTTATGAAGTGGTTTGAAGGGCATGAAATGAAGTGTTCGAGATTTCTGGAAAATTTTGCATGAATAAGAACGACCGATCGATCGGCGCAAATGCCGTAGCTAAAAGTGAAAATGATGAACAGTTAGCGATCGATCGGTAGGGGAGACCGATCGATCGGTAGTCACTGTTCATGTGTTATAAAATTTTATTCTTTTTCTTAGGAATTGATTACGATTCTCGTATCGGTGCCTAATATTTTATTATGTGGTTATGTAGAGCCATCCCAGGTACCAGCACAATCAAGAGATAAAGTCTGTTGACTCCTCCTCCTTTTGAAAAGGTACGTAAGAGACGTACGTGCATCGGACGGTAAAACACATCCCTACACTATGACTATGCATTTATCGCATGAATATATATACGATGAAATGATGATGTTTATACGATGTTTATATGATGATGTTTATACGATGTTTGTATAATGATGTGATACGATGTTTTATGTTGGTAAGATGCCACGGGGTAAGATGCCCCACATGGTAAGAGCCATGCGATGTTTATTTGTGGTAAGATGCCACGGGGTAGATGCCCCACATGGTAAGAGGCCATGCGATGTTTATTTGTGGTAAGATGCCACGGGGTAAGATGCCCCACATGGTAAGAGGCCATGCGATGTTTATAATGTGGTAAGATGCCACAGGGTAAGATGCCCATATGCATGATTATGAATCAGAACAACAAGAAGAAGGTAACGAATAACCAGCATGTTCACTTAACTAAGATGTCGTACATTTACTGTTATATTTTTTTATGATGTTATAAGATGATGATGCTATAAGATGATGATGCTACAAGATGATGATGCTATAAAATGATGATGCTTCTATGATGATGATGTTTATAAGATGATGATATTAAAAGACGATGATGCTTATTTGATGATGATGTTATAAGATGATGATATTTATAAGATGATGATTTTAATCATTCATGTCAAGAATTAACGATTTTTATGCATGGCTACGAAACAGGGACAACGAAAGAGGGTTAATGCGATTAACCAGGAAGTATATGTTACCAATTATTTTCATGCATTTATTTATATGCCATTGCCTTATGATGTTAAGTAACGATGTACATGCTCACAATGGGTTGTTCCTGTAGGTACACTTTTGGCTAAAGGACTAAGGGTCGGGTTGATGCAGTGAGCTACGAGGAACACAGGAACGTATAGGATTCAGCTTCTGTTTAGTATCTACTCTAGGAGTAGTATAAATCTAACATGCTAACATTCATTATGGGAATGTAACTAATAAGCTTTGAAGTTTCATTTGGCCTGTAATTCTGTTAGCTCATGTAACAACTAGAACCCTCAGATGTTATTAATGCATGATTAGTCCTTCTTATGTCTCTAGAACACTGTTAAGGTGGGAAGACCCCACATTAGTGGTATCAGAGCAGTGGTTAGATAACTCGGGAATGAGTGAAGGGTAGCCTTAGCAATAAGTTGGCTAGGTGCTTACTTTTAAACATGTTTTATGCATATGTTGCATATGAAGTATATGATGTCGTACTAACATGTTTTGTTTCCCTAATGATGTATTATATGAACTACTTTTGGTATTGTTGTTAACCCTTGTATTGCAGCCTAGCAGCAAATGCTGAAGTAGAAGATGCGATTTCATATGCACCTCCGTCGCCCATGCCTCTTGTAGTCTCGACACCCCGTGGAAGAAGTTTGATAACTGATCAGATGGTTTATGACGGCCTCATTTATTTTTGAGGGTAACGAGCTGAGGACAGACTTGATTGTTCTGGGAATGTCAGACTTCGAATGCATTGTGGGCATCGACGTACTGAACAAGTATCAGGCAGTTGTGGACTGCAGGCAAGGACTATCCGAGTCAAGTCTGTTATGGGAGTCCATTGGATATTCTATGGGGATGGTTTCCGTTCAAAGATTCCGTTGATATCTGCTGTCAAGATGGCACAGTTATTGGAATGAGACCACAAAGGATATCTCAGCTATGCTGTTGTATATTACTCAAAAGAGGGAAGTTAAGGGTTGAAGATGTGCCCGTAGTGGCGGTGTTTCCTGATGTATTCCCGGAAGAGATTCCCGGATTCCCATCGACGAGAGAGGTCGAGTTTGGGATTAAGTTACTACCAAGGACGTCTACCATTTCTCGTGCCCCGTATAGGATGGCACCAACGGAGCAAAAGGAGTTAAATGTTCAGTTGCAGGAACTCCTTGACAAGGGCTATATACGCCTTAGCGTATCGCCCTGGGTGCACCAGTTTTATTTGTTAAGAAGAAAGATGGTTCGATGCGGCTGTGCATCGATTTCAGACAACTGAACAAAGCCATGATGAAGAATAAGTATCCGCTTCCGGGGATTGATGATGGGTTCGATCAGCTGCAGAGTACGAGGCTCTACAGTAAGATCGATCTGAGGTCGGAGTATCATCAGATTCGAGTTCGATAGGATGATGTACAGAAGACAGCTTCCAGGACTAGATATGGGCATTACGGATTCTTAGTCATGCCTTTTAGGGTGACGAATGCCGCAGCTGTTTTATGAGCCTGATGAACAGGGTGCTCCAACCATGTTTGGATCAGTTCGTCATAGTTTTCATGGACGATATGCTTATTTACTCTCGAACTGAAGAGGGACACGTGAAGCACTTGAGAACAGTACTCCAGATCCTTAGGGATTGCCAGACCCCTGGCACAGCTGACTCAGAAAGGAGTGTCGTTCTATTGGTCCGAAGCTTGTGAGGAAAGCTTCCAAGAATTGAAGCGTCGTTTGATTACGACACCTATGTTGGTGATTCCTTCTGAGAATAAGAGGTTCACTTTGTATACGGATGCGTTACTACAGGGTTTGGACTGTGTGTTGATGCAAGATAAGCATGTGGTGGCTTATGCATCGAGACAGCTGAAACCACATGAGGCTAGGTACCCAGTCCAGGATTTGGAGCTGGCAGCCATTATATTGGCCTCGAAGATTTGGAGCATTACATGCATGGTACGTCGTTACCATCTACACGGACTATAGAGTCTGAAGTTTTGTTCACACAGGCTGAGTTGAATAGGCAACAAAGAAGATGGATGGACTATACATGTAAAGCAAATTTGATAGCAGACGCCTTAAGTCGGAAGTGAAAAGTACTGCTGAGAACGCTATGTGTTTATCAGCGATGATGACTTCTTATTGCCATCTGGGCTATGATTTGGATGTGGACGCGTCGCCGGTGCGAGTGTCAACCTTGTTGGCTGAGCCAGACATATTCGAGATTATCAGGAAAGCCCAGAGGTCAGATGATGAGGTTCAGAGGTGGTCGTTTTTAGTACTTCGAGGACAGCACCAAAGTTCAGGATGGCAGAAAATGATTCCTTGAGGCTGGGCAACCGATGGGTAGTCCCAGATACGCCGGATCGGAACGGGCTCATAGTAGTCGGTTCAATATCCACCCAGGAGGAAGGGAAAATGTATAAGGACCTAAGTGGTCATTCTGGTGGAGACGCGTGAAGCACGATGTGATCGCTTTCGTTAAAAGATGTTTGATCTGCCAACAGGTAAAGGCAGAGGTCTGGTAGCGAGCTGAAGAGCTTGAAGGTACCTAAGTGGAAGTGGAGGCATATCATTATGGACTTTGTGACCCACTTACCAAGGACGGCCTCTGGATTTGATGCGATCTGGGTGATCGTGGATAGGCTAACGAAGCTAGCTCACTTCATCCCCTACTGTATGACTTTTGCGTACCTAAAGATGACCCAATTATATGTGCGGGATGTGGTGAGGTTGCATGGGGTTCCAGTCTCGATTGTGTCTGACAGAGACCCAAGGTTTACTCCACATTTCTGGGAGGGTCTTCAGACAGCTTTGGGCACAGAAGTGATACTGAGTACAGTTTATCACCCTCAGTCAGACGGCCAGACAGAGCGTACCCTTCAGACGCTCGAGGACATGTCGAGGGCATGTGTTTAGGAGTTTGATACTTCGTGGCAAGATTCAGCCATGATGGAGTTCTCCTATATTAACAGCTATAAGACGAGCATTCAAATAACTCCTTTTGAAGCTCTTTTACGGACGACGATGTAGGTCACCGCTGTATTGGGAGGACTTGTTGTATCGTGTACGCCCAAATTAACCCTTCTTCAGTTAATAACAAAAATATGTAGTAGTGGAAGTAGGGATCGATCTCACAGGGAAGGTAAATTTATTTTGTGTCATTATCAAAGAACTAGTAACAATGGGGGATTTGGACTGGATTACTACTACTTAGCAAATATCAAACTAATTAACGAGTCTAACTAAAATGATTAAAACTTATGGGATTAAAGCGATTCTTGGTTTTCAGGTAACCGTACTTTTGGAAAATTATCTTTTGGTCATCAAATCAAAACATTCGAATTCTTTCGATTATCTATCGATTGGAAATTCAATTCCTACTCATCTTATTCTTAGTCAAAGAGAAAACAGCATCCAATTCAACTCTTACCAAATCTCTAATCACCACTACAGCCGTAAATGATTAAATCAATGATAGTTTTCAAAACTAATGAGTTCGACAAATCTAATCAATAAAAACTACAGCCGTTAGATTGATTACTCAATCGTTTCTCCTAAGAATTCAATAACACCTACAGCCGGTTAATTATTAATCTTAGTTGTTTCTTAGCAAACTATCGATTATGTTATTGAATATTAGGTGATCGGTCTAATACACAAGCACAACAATCATGGAATTCAAATTCTGAGAAACCAATTGAAATCGAAGATTAATTCAACAATCAAACCGAATTTTCATAAAAGATTTAAATCCAAAAGTAGGTATCCCTTCAACCAAGAATAGAAGGGTTTTAGCCTAGCATCATTAAATCTAAAAGCAATAAAAATTCAATGGAAAACATTAAATAAATAAAGGAAAAGAAATTACTAATATAAATCACGATTCCGGCTTGTCAATTCCGGTTCCATTCTTCGTCGTTCTTGAAGAAAACTTTTAAAGAAAATTAATCTAAAATCCTAAAATATTCTAAGAGTATGAAATTATTCTTAAAATGAGGTAAAAATCGTGTATATGAGGTATGGAGGCTGATGGAGTAGGGTAAAATCCATGTGGAAAGGAAAGAAATCAAGAATTTTAATTTTCCAAAATTCTATAGGCGTAATTACGCCTGAAAGTGGCGTAAATACGCCTGGTGACGTGTCACAAAATGGCTTTCTGCGTTTCTGGCGTAATTACGCCTCAGAATGGCGTAGCTACGCCTGTAATGCCGTAGCGTTGGCGTAATTACGCCTGTGAATGGCGTAATTACGCCTGTCCTCCATTTTTCTGGCGAGTTTTGTATTTTAGGCCATAACTTTCACATACAACTCCGAATTCGACGAGTCAGCTATCCACGCGAAGATAACTCAACGTTCTACAACTTTTATATGGACCACATTCCCAAAACTTGGCTGGAATACATAGAAATATGAGGAGAAAGGAGCAACATGTATCTTGATTCCGGTTTTTTTCCTCTTTTCTTCAACTTTATTGCTTCTTTCATCATTTTAGCTTGATTTCTTCACTTTTCCCTACATTTACACAAATATACGATTAGGTAGCATATGTATCAATTTATCCATCAAAATATACCAAATCGTAGACAATTAAGCGTAATAGATGTGTCTATTTCTAGTCACATCAACTTGACTAGTAAAGCGGTCGGAGGACCGGATATGATTAAGGATATGTAAGACAAGATAAAGTGGATACGCCAAAAGATGAAAGCGGCCCAGGATAGGCAAGCGACCTATGCCAATAAGCGGCGACGACCGCTGGAATTCCAAGTAGGAGACAGGGTCTTCTTGAAAATCTCACCCTTCAGGGGTGTAGTTCGTCTTGGTATGCGGGGGAAGTTATCCCCGAGGTATGTTGGTCCATATGAAGTATTGCAGCGTATCGGTACTTTGGCCTACCGTTTGGCTCTACCGCCATCCTTGTCTGGCATACATGATGTTTTCCATGTCTCTATGTTACGGTAGTATGAGCCAGACCCGTCTCATGTCTTACAGCCTATAGAAGTTCAGTTAGACTCAGATGTGTCCTACGTAGAACGACCAATCAGAATTCTGGATCGAGAGGATCGCAGACTACGGAGCAAAGTTTTACCGATGGTCAAAGTTCAGTGGGATCGTCGGCGTGTCGAGGAGGCTACATGGGAGACGGAGCGGCATATGGTGCAGCACTATCCGGAGCTATTCTCTGGTATGTTTTTAATGTTTAATTCCATTATGATGATGCATGTGGATTTCGAGGACGAAATCTTATAAGTAGGGGAGTAATGTAATACCCCCGAAATGTTATATGATTATGTGCTACGATGATGATTTACGATGTGTTTAAGAGGATTGTGATACTTTAATTGGGGGTTATAATTATGATATGATGATATGGTTTAGGGGGCATGTTAGGTGTTTTAAATTGTTGTATTGATGTAGTAAAATTATAAAATATCGTGGGAAGATATTTTTATACATCGTATGAAATACCGGGACACAATTAAACACCACAAGGCACCCCTACCCACACCAACCCCCACCCACTCGGTCACCACCACCCTTCCCCAAGTGCAACCTTTTCCCACTTGATTGCCCATCCTCTCAACCCATACCTCCTTCTTCCCCACCACTCCACCTCCTTCTCTCCTTCTTTCTTTCCAAAAAAATCGATGGTGTGAGCTGTAGATAGGAGAAGGAGAGGCTTGTCATTTTATGTGCTAAAGTTGCAAAAAGAGGAGCAAAAAGAGAGGGGTAAGTGGGTACTCTGTTTTCTGGGTTTTGGTTGAGTTTGGGTTTTGGGGTGATGATTTTTATGCATGCTAGTATAGGTATGAACGAAACCTTGGTATGTATGTTTACATGGAAGTATTACGAAGTTCCTAGCATGTTTGTTCGAGCATGTTACTTATGTTATGTGTTGGTTTTCTTGTTATGAAATTAAGTGCTCGAAATTCTGGGCAGAACTAACATGCCCTGTTTTCATGAAATTGTGGATGAGGTTGAAGATTTTGATGAGGTTATGTTGCATGCTAGCTTAGGTTTTGTTGAACCTTGAATTTAAGTGTTTACATAGAGGTTGTATGAAGCCCCTAGCATGTTTGTTTGAACATGTTACATGTTTTATGTGTTAGAATTCTTGTTATGAAAAGTGGTGCTCGAAAATCTGGGTAAAAATTATGATGCCCTGTTTTTGGAAAGATTGGATGAGTACTGATAAAGTTGGGCAATTTTAATGCATGTCGGTTTAAGTTTTGAGTGGAACTTTAATTTGAGTACATGCATGTAAGTTTTATGAAGCTCTTAGTATGCTTGTTCATGCATTTTACGTGTGTTATGAAGTGGTTTGAAGGGCATGAAATGAAGTGTTCGAGATTTCTGGAAAATTTGCATGAATAAGCACGACCGACCGAATCGGCGCAAATGCCGTAGCTAAAAATGAAAATGATGAACAGTTAGCGATCGATCGGTAGGGGAGACCGATCGATCGGTAGTCACTGTTCATGTGTTATAAAATTTTATATTCTTTTTCTTAGGAATTGATTACGATTCTCGTATCGGTGCCTAATATTTTATTATGTGGTTATGTAGAGCCATCCCAGGTACCAGCACAATCAAGGAGATAAAGTCTGTTGACTCCTCCTCCTTTTGAAAAGGTACGTAAGAGACGTACGTGTATCGGACGGTAAAACACATCCCTACACTATGACTATGCATTTATCGCATGAATATATACGATGAAATGATGATGTTTATACGATGTTTATATGATGATGTTTATACGATGTTTGTATAATGATGTGATACGATGTTTATTTGTGGTAAGATGCCACGAGGTAAGATGCCCCACATGGTAAGAGGCCATGGGATGTTTATTTGTGGTAAGATGCCACGGGGTAAGATGTCCCACATGGTAAGAGGCCATGCGATGTTTATTTGTGGTAAGATGCCACGGGGTAAGATGCCCCACATGGTAAGAGGCCATGCGATGTTTATAATGTGGTAAGATACCACAGGGTAAGATGCCCATATGCATGATTATGAATCAGGAACAACAAGAAGAAGGTAACGAATAACCAGCATGTTCACTTAACTAAGATGTCGTACATTTACTGTTATATTTTGTTATGATGTTATAAGATGATGATGCTATAAGATGATGATGCTACAAGATGATGATGCTATAAAATGATGATGCTTCTATGATGATGATGTTATAAGATGATGATATTTATAAGACGATGATGCTTATATGATGATGATGTTATAAGATGGTGATATTTACAAGATGATGATGCTTATATGATGATGATGTTATAAGATGATGATATTTATAAGATGATGATTTTAATCATTCATGTCAAAAATTAACGATTTTTATGCATGGCTATGAAACAAGGACAACCAAAGAGGGTTAATGCGATTAACCAGGATGTATATGTTACCAATTATTTTCATGCATTTATTTATATGCCATTGCCTTATGATGTTAAGTAACGATGTACATGCTCACAATGGGTTGTTCCTGTAGGTACACTTTTGGGCTAAAGGACTAAGGGTCGGGTTGATGCAGTGAGCTACGAGGAACACAGGAACGTATAGGATTCAGCTTCTGTTTAGTATCTACTCTAGGAGTAGTATAAATCTAACATGTTAACATTCATTATGGGAATGTAACTAATAAGCTTTGAAGTTTCATTTGGCCTGTAATTCTGTTAGCTCATGTAACAACTAGAACCCTAAGATGTTATTAATGCATGATTAGTCCTTCTTATGTCTCTAGAACACTGTTAAGGTGGGAAGACCCCACAGAGATTGAGCGAACTTGTAGAAGACTTCGGAAAGAAACTAGAGAGATGGCTGAGAATAATCGAGGGAATGGTGAACAACACAATGATGAAGTGCCAATTACAAGGTCCATGATGGACTATGCACAACCATCATTTCAAGGCACCATGTCTAGCATCACTAGACCAAGGATTCAGGCTAATAACTTAGAGATCAAGCCTGCCATAATTCAGATGATTCAACATTCTGTGCAATTCGGAGGATCGCCTACTGACGATCCTAATGCTTATATCTCCAACTTTTTGGAGATATGCGACACATTCAAGCACAATGGCGTCACTGATGACGCCATCAGGTTACGACTCTTTCCCTTTTCTTTAAACGATAAAGCTAAGAGCTGGTTGAATTCATTGCCTGCAGGGTCGATCACTACTTGGGAGGGGATGGCTCAATCATTCCTATCAAAATACTTTCCCCCTTCCAAGACAGCTAAAATGCGTAATGATATCACCACATTCGTGCAACATGATCCGGAGACTCTATATGAAGCTTGGGAGCGCTTCAAGGATCTACTTCGAAGATGCCCACATCATGGCCTTCCGATTTGGCTTCAGGTACAAACATTTTACAATGGTTTATATTCTGCTAATAGATCCATGATTGATGCAGCAGCAGGAGGTACCATTATGAGAAAGTCACCTGAGGAAGCTTTCATACTCTTGGAGGAGATGGCATCCAACAGTTACCAGTGGCAGTCCGAAAGGAATGTGTAAGGCCCCCACACTTAAACTCGTCATTAGTTCATTTATGACGTCGTATGTGTATAAATTTTTCATTTTCTTTTCATTCTTTAAAAAGAATCATTACATGTTTCCCATAATCCCATGACATAAATAATGTTCAACATTATATAATCATTTCCACCAACAAATAGACTCCGGGGTTTCACCCAATACTATCCCCATTACACCACTCTTTACATTGTGGGTTTTTATAAAAATTTGGGCAGAGTCTCCCCACAAACTGAGCTATGCGGAAATAAAACACATCACATAATATAACTCCCGACCAGGGACAACGCAATATTAAACAGAATATAGAAACACAAGTAAATTCCCAGCCAGGGAAGACACCACACTAATAAGACAACAGAAGTGGGTTTCAACACCCTTACACAGTCCATATACAGATACAAGTGCTCACAGAAGAGCAATGAATAACGGATACACATCCGGATGCATAATTAGTATAAATACCAACCGCTCAACCTCGTATATCGGCTCAATCTCATACTATGCTTCTGAAAGCATCATCCAACAAGGTTTGAGCCTAGTACTCCAAAGCAGCATCATACCTGTTGTACCTGTTTCAACAGAAACAGCCCCCACACAGGGTGAGCACACTCCAACTCAATATTCGATCACAAATCAACATATGAAATCATAATGCAACAATTTAGATTATTCAAACTCATAAAATGTACTCCCTGTACAATTCCGAATCTGTATAGCTTCCACACACTGTTCCTGTTTCAAACTCACGGACATTCATAATGTCAAGTTAAGTATTTCATTGAAAATATGATATCCAACAACACTATGAATTCAATACAACAACAATGCATCATTTATGCTCAACATAAATAATTCAACATCAATGTAAACCTGGTTATCCCACTATCTCATTCTCGACACTTTCTCATAATGCTCATGCCCAAGGCATCAATACTCAACTAGTATAATTGGATCACGTACCACTACGTGTCCCCCATAACTCGTATATGAAACTCATTTGTTAAAGTCAAACACTTACCTGAAACATCATATTCAAAATTGCATGTATACATGAATGTATAGATACTAGATATACCTGCTCGTACGTCACCACGTACCTTATAGTAGACAACATAAACAAGCTATCATCAACGTCCGAAGCCTCCTGTAGAGTCTATATCGAATATCAATTCAATATTAGCTCATAATCCGAGCAATGAACATCCATCAAATAGTTCTTACTTTCATTTCCATATCACAAATCAATAACTCAATATTATGAATCAAATCATAATCAATACTTTGATGCACACATCTTCACATGAATCATGATATTTCATTGGTGATGCAAAACCCCATCATCTCCCACCATCCGCTACATCACACACATGATGCGGGATACACACACCCATACGTGCAAGTTCACGCCTAACTCACATAGCTGTTCACTAGACACACAAATTCGACAGAGGGAAAGAAAGTGCAAGGGTGTATGTATAATAATATACAACTAGTGTCTAACTAAACCAATCCAATTAAATCAAATAACATGTTCCACAATTATTCAAACCCACACCGAGGTGATTCAAACCAAGACACGAAAGAAGGGATCCATGTAGATATAAGATTATACCCTTTAAAATCTAATTCCCTTAATCCCATCATAAAGTCATTTATTGATTAAATTCAACTTAAACAAATTAAATATGTATTGAATTTCAATCTAAACTCATAATGCCATTCAAGCATACACATCACCACAATCTTGTTCCATGCCATAACTTACACTACCATGTATCTAACCCATTTATTCCCACATTTAGTATAGCTTTTGGTTACACTTGAACTCCCCTTAAACATTATATCAAACACTTTATGAGCATTATTTTCAAGTTGAAGTTGGCTTTTATAATCAACCAAGACAACCCTAAAATCGATTCATAGACACCTTTCACAACTAAAATATATAGTATCAAGTTTAACATCAATAAAATCACATTTTTATCAATTTCAACATCTAAGCACTAAAATCTTTAACGCACACCCACTAACATGTGCTGGGACACCCTCACATATGAGCATACAACACTAACTCATACCAACACAAGCTGGAAAGTTCATATATATATATGTGTGTATATATAATATACACACTAATATACACTGAAATACTCACAAATACATGTAATCAGCACACAAATACACACACTCATACACGCACAGCACACACTCACGTACACACATGCACACACTCAAACACACAATAGCAAACCCTTCCAAAAGTGCCAGCAAAATCGAACCAAAGTTCTTCAAAAATTCGAGGGATTTCAGGTGAATAACGACTGAGGGACGGCGAGGATTACCCACAAAAAAATTGGAATAAAATCGCTCCAAAATCGGACAAAATCACGATTTTTACCGCTGCGCTTCCTTGCGAGATTCGAACGAAATAAGCGACGAAACTTCACGTTTTGGTATGGACGAAGGCGATGGCGGGTCGGACGCGCCGGAAGGAGCTCGGACGGTGGCGGGCGCGCTGTTTGAACGGCGAGGGGTCGGATGAGCGCGATATACAGCAGAGAAGAAAAGGGTTCGGGTTTTGTGCATGATTTTACACCTTTTACTGTGTGTCCAAAAATGCCAACATAACATATTTAATTTTTTTGTACCCTGACCCGGTTTTGTACATCGAAGTGTCGCCGGCGCACTGATATATTATTTATAGACAACGATTGGGATTTATACACACCCCAAAAACCCAAAACTTAAATTCTTCATTTTAATTAATTTATCTCTAAAATATTATCGGAGTATATTTTACAATCTCGAATTATTTTATGATTCGATTAACTCGCCAGTTGACCTTCACTTGGTCAATTCCACTTCAAATAAATTCTAAAATTAATTATCACTAAAATCCAAATCATATATAGTCCAACAAATGATTAATAATAATCTGGACATCACAATTCTCCCCAACATATAAAATTTCGTCCTCGAAATTTCAACGCATGCTTACCATAAAAGCCAACTGTAAACTTTACGTACCGTATATAGTTCAAGATAGTGACTTTACCATCCGTAGGATGACAGTCATCGGAATCATCGTGGCTCACACATGTGCTCCATTGCACTAACGATCGCGAGAAGTGTTTAATCGCCAAGCTTCTTTGTCATAATTCACTACCTGTGTACTTTCATCAACACAATTCCATTGCACAATCTTATTTCCCGTCATATACTTTTATCACAGTACCCATCATATAATCTCGTTAAATCATGCAATCCATGCTTTCATGTATATTCAAGAATATATGACAATACATCAACATTTATCTTAATTAACTTCATACCTGTGTCGTTGCAAATGTATGCAACTTATCCGCACATCATCACCATCGTCCGTATGAAGTAACGGTACTCTTGAGCCTTCACGCATCAACCTTTCATATATCATCTCCTGGCTATTATCTGGTGCAAGGTAATGACTAGAAAACCCATTAGTCATTCTCACATACGTATATACACATTATACACACCAACAGCCACGGACCATCAGTATCAAATCATGATAAATGGCTTAACACCAATATTTTCATGTCACGATTATACTCATCTAACACACGGCATCAACATCAATATCGAATAGTTCGTGACATACCTTTGTAGATGGAATCATCTACAATACACAATGGCACCCTAATATCATGTTAGTCACAGCACTCACATACCCTTAATATCAACATTTCCACATTACTTCACCCAACTATTATCTGTCATAGGACAATTACAAAATAATTTCGTTAGTATTCTCAAATACTAGTAACATAACACGTACCTTGTCATTTACGCATTTCGATATTCATAATGTTTCTGTCATCAAACATTAATTCCCTGCAGCAAAAGTTTCTCGCAGTTCTATACACAACATGCTACTGCACACTATCACATAGGGTGATTGAAATTTAACACAAGAATCAATTGCATGCTTCAATGACGCAATTTATATCAATCTTTAACTCATCCTCAAAACGTAATAATTCATTAATCATGAATATTCACAATGAACACATGTCCACACACGACATTCGTAGTAATCACGCGTCATCCCGTGACATACTCATGTCATCCCGTGACACACTCATTAAACTCGTGTCTATCTAATTGTATTCCATTCGACATAATAGGTGATTAATCAATTCTTAATCCTACCACATACAAAACGAGCATGCTTTCACAGCAATAATTTGTTGGGTTTCCGTACCCTGGCGCCAGATCCAAACGCAGCGGAAATAATACAATAAACAGATCTGACCCAGGGACGGTCGATCGCGCCTGATTCATATATAAACATGCAAACACCAGTGCTAGTTTGGTGTTAGCGTTTCTATGAGAGTGAATGAAATTCTTATGATTTAACCCTAGACAATGTTATATTTATAGTGGTTAGCTAATTGGGCTAGGGTCCATAAAGCCCATCGGGCCAACATTGGCTTGCTGGCCATTTATGCTAACAATCTCCCACTTGCCCAAAAGCCAACACAAAACTACAAACTCATAATCCAAGTAACTCAATCTAATTGAACAACTTGATGTACTACCAATGTACATAATTATGAGACATAAATATATCAAATGATTTAATTTTAGAACTTTCTATAAATGAAACAATTTCAAATATAGAACTCCACTAAATTGAGGAGCTTTCAAAAATTAAATTCATCTATTCTAAATCACTCAGTTTGAGCACTTAACATTTAAGTCTCAATTCTCATCGATAGATCGGCGGCCGGTTGATTGTGACCCAGTGAGGCTCAAGTGTATCATAGCAGTAGGACACAACCTTTGTGATTTTAGAAGTCAAACAACTTCTTTGGGCTTACCCTGAATGCCTCATTGTCAATTAAACTCCTTTAATAGACAATGGCTGAAATATAATTCCAGCTACAACCTACCGATCGTGGGTAGCGCCTAGCATCTGCGCTTCACGAAGACCTAGATACAAATGACTAGCAACGTACGAGAACCTGTCAGCCATAGTTAGCGTGCAGTACATTCCTTTCACTCAATATGTCCCGATTGAATCTAGGGCATTGGTTGATCGAGACCCGTTATGATTTCAATAACTATGTATTTGTTTCACGTTATATGATTCATTGTGTGCGTATATGAAAAACTCATTTTTCACAAGCACAACCCACTCTGGCCAGAGATTCCTCGAATCATATATAGAAAAACACATAGGACATCCTGGTTCATCAAGACCAGTGGTGAATCCCCAACGACAATCATAGGCCTCTGACAGCATCACTGGATACCCAAAATAATGACTTTATGACCCACATGTGATCAGTCATTAAATCAAAGTACACAGCTATCTATCAAGACCTCAATGACGCCTCGGGTCATGAGGAGTAATGGTGCACAACTATGACTAGAAATTCTATACTCGACAAATGGTAACCACTTATAGAATTCCGAGTAGGGTCGTTCAGTGAACTCATTCCTAATGAGCACCTATTCATGTGTGCTGACTTCTCTAAGCCAACGCCGATGAAACGCGGCGCACTACACTAGACACATCGTGAATACCAGTCTCTAACGAGCATATATCGATATCCCATTCTCGAAGGCTCATCGACCAGGAACATTTAGAAATCGCAGTCGAGAATGTATTTCATAGTCACCATCATATGCGTAACCACATTCTATGGACTATAGCAATCTCAAGGACTTCATCAATGCATCAAGATGCATGGGTAAACAGATGAAGAAGTGCCATATATATTAATATTCAAACAAAGATTTGTCATAATAAGATTATAAGTACAATCAATCAACTATTGATTTACTTAATCATGTATGACAACAATATCTTTCACTTTCCCAAAGCCAACTACTCATGTGTCTTAAGACCATCTTCCCAAGATGTCTACCAGACACCAATCATTGTAAATGCTTTGTCAGTGGATTCACTATATTTTTCTGTTGAAGCGATTCTCTCGATAATAATGTCGCGTCTACCATCTGTCTCATTAGATAGTATTTTCTCAATATATGTTTGGATCCTGATGAGATCTTGGCTATTCATAATAGCTCAAATGTTGTCACAGTACACAGAGACTGTGTCAACTGCACTAGAAATTACACCCAACTCTTGGATGAAATTTCTTATCCAAACTGCCTCTTTGCTGCATCGTATGCTGCAATGTATTCAACTTCAGTGGTGGAATCCAATGTGGTGTCTTGCTTGGAACGTTTCCAAGAGACATCACCATCATTGAGCTTAAATACAAATCCGAACATCGATATGGTATCATCTACATCCAATTTAAAAAACCAGCATCAGCTTAGCTTCAACTTTTATTTCTCCACTTACAGATCCAAAAACCATGAACATATCATAAGTTCTTCATAAGAACTTGAGGATTATTTTCACAGTTTTCCAGTGACCTTCACTGGGATCTGTCTGATGTCTGCCCATTACTCTAAGAACATACATCAGGCCAAGTACATACCATAGCATACAATATGCTATTAAAAGTACAAATATAAGGTACCAATGTCATCTTTTCTCTCTCCTCATCAATCTTACGGCCCATTGACTCGAGAGATGAATACTATGACATAATATGAAGTAACTCATTTTTCGACTATTCTATGCTAAACCCTTTTAGCACAGTGTTTATGTACCTAGATTGAGAGATCTCAAGCATCCTTTAGATCTATCCCTATAGATCCTTATGCTAAGCACGTATGACGCTTCTCCCAATCTTACATGGAGAAATTAGTAGATAATCATGCTTTAATTGATTAATCCAATACCATTCACAATGAGCATGATATAATCGACTTAAAGCATCACAAATGTAACCGTGCTCCCACTAACCTTTTTGCACACACATGCCACTTCCGGATTTATAACAAAACCAAACACTTTGATAATGTTATCAAAATGGAAGTTTAAACTTTGGGATGCCTTCTTAGGCCCGTAAATGGACCTCTGGAGTTTGCAAACCTTTTGTTCACTCCAAGAAGTTGTAAACACATCTGGCTACTACATTTCTACCTCAATGCCACAACTGAGAAATGTTGTGTTCACATCCATTACTCATATCTCATATTCATAATATAAAGATATAACTAATAAAATCTAAATAGACTATAGCATCATAACCGATGAAAATTTTCTCATAAACAACTCTTTGCCTATGAGAATAATCGTTTCTCACGAGTCAAGCTTTGAAGGTCACTACCTTCCCATCCACTCCAATCTTTCACTTGTAAATCCATGCAGCCAATGAGAACAATTCCCAAAGAGGATCTACTAAGGCCCATACCTTATTGGAGTACATGGAGTCTATTTCAAATTTCACGGCATCTCGCCAATATCCCAAAACGATGTCCAACATCGTCTCCTTGAAAGTTCTAGGATCACATCCATGGTCAAAATCATTTTGACTACTTTCTAGGAGTAAATTCAATTTATCAGGAGTTCTTGAAACATTTTCAAATCTCCTTCGTGCGTGTAAATCAAAGGTTATGATTGACTCAATTAATTTCACCGTTTTCACTTTTCTAGTGGTTTGTGGTTCTTGAACCCTTTCAAGTTATATTATGTTGTCATCCTTTCTAATAGAAACATTTTCTCTAGAAAGATTGCACTTGCGAAACAAACTCTTTGCCTGCAATTGATAATATAAATTTCCACAACATAACATAAGATGGATCAACTATCCAACTCATCTCCCACTGGCTGCTTCACATAAGCAGAACAATCTCAAAATATAAATTTGGATTATTTTTCAATCCATATCGTATATGGAGTTTTGGTCACTGCATTGGTATGAATTATATTCAACAAATATGTAACTTTAGAGAGTTACTCAGAGAGAATCACATTCTCTTTAAGATAACTCAACATCATCTTGCACTAACATTTAGTGCTCCACATACGTCCATATGAATCAAATTCAATGGACATTCAGCACATGCTAAATATATGTTGGATTTAAGTTATCATTCTTTTTATATTCTTTGAATATAATCATACTAATCATTCATAAGTTCACCAGATTCAATAAAACATGCATTCTTAAAAATAATGCAAATCACATTCGCATATTTAAAAGAATATCATTCTCTATCAAAATAGGAACAATGTTCATGATTAAATCTAGAACAAATAAATAATTGCTCAAACCAGTTCCTAACCAGTTCAAGATTTTATATTAAATAAATGTTTCAAACAGCCATTGCAACGACTCTTGCTACAATGCTTAGCCTCATGTAGGTTCACCTTCCTAGGGCTCTCTACTTCTTCACATCACATGCAACTCTTTGCAAAAAAGTAGAAGTAGAACTGGCATCATATACCAAAGAAGTAGAACCAATAGAAACATTTAATTTTAATATATAACATACCATTTCTAGAACGCTTCTAGTATATGTATTCCTTACAATTTTGCGCTAGTGACCAACAGTGAAAACATAGATGCCTCTCCTTTCTTAGTTGCTACTATATCCTTTTTCGTCTTTCAAGGTTGGGAACCATTTCCCTTCCTCTTCTTTATCCTTGAACTCTTCCTACCATTGGTGGAAGATTCGACAAGAAGAACACGTTTCTCCTTTTGAATCAAGGACTCATAGTTTCCAACATTTTGACTCTAAGATCAAATCTATAGCCAGTTAATGAGGATTTGTCACATTCAGATTTTCCAATTTCTCAACAAGAGATATTTTTCTTACACCATGCTCATAGACCGAAGCCCCATCTCGCATGTGAAATGAAAATAGCTCTTTTGAAATCGCGAGTCTCAGTAATCGCGTCTGTTCACCAAACAACATTGTAGGTGTTGGAAAATATCAGCAATGTGAACAAATTTCTCATATCTGTGTTGAAACTCATTGGTGACATTGATGCTATCATATAGCACATAGTCTAGAGATATTCGTCCCATCACTTCTCAAGTGTGGCAATCTCTTCATGAGACGAACCAGGAGACACTTCAACAGGAGGCTCCCACCAAAGGTATATAGCAATCTTTTAGAAGCAAGCACTATTTTAAAATAATAGTCAATCAGAATAATTTGGTGCGGTTACTTTGTTTGTATCGAGAATTGATGCAATCGGATTCACGGCAATCACAATACTGAGAATAAACAGAAAATACATGCAAACCGTTTGATTATTAATTAATTCAAAAACTATGGACTTTAGTTATTGAATGCTCCCACTAAATTTTTCGAATTCATCACCCTCATGACAAATGAACGGAAAATCGTATTGCTTAGTGGGCTTGGAGTCCAACTAGCTCATGATAGCCCCGGGCGAGGGTCCAGCCGACCTCATGATACTAAAGGTAGCTCACAATTGCATCATATGCAACCCCCAAGATTTTCGTCTCGTGATTGGCATAACCCTACGGAGGCAGGCCAATTATGCCTTCTCACGTCAAACTAACCCATCCCACGGATGGTAATGTCCGCCAATAAGACCCCACGAGGGTGAGTAATCTTAAAGGTTAGCAGAACCCTATCCATAATTAAGTGGCAGTTAAACACACAGTTTTCCCATGCCAGATGCCCCCCACGAGGGTGAGACAAGACAACTGACACAAGTAGCGTCTCATGGCTTAACTGTTGATGGAAGACAGGAAACAACAAACTCCTTTGAGCTCCCTTTACAGTTTGATATTAAAAAATTTTGAATCATATTCAAAAGAGGGATTTAACAATTTTCAAATCTCATCCAGTACTTGTTGGTTTGTTTGCCGGATTCATGCAACTATGTTTTATTCATGCAGTCACATGTACTAATAAAACATACAAACAAACATTTATCATACATCATATGCATAATAATAATAAATATGGACGATTACGGCCTTTTCCTAATTGATCCACGTGAGCCATACGTTGATCACAAGTCTGTCTAAGGTGATGCAGGTATGTAATGCAATCCTATTACATTTTTGCTTCCATTATACATGTCTTGATTCTTGATGCTCCATCTTCAATCTCGATCTCCCACTAATTCTAAAGATTTTACATTTAAATCGTGCAAACAAGAGAATAGGGATACAAATCCGGGGTGGGATACATCAGAAAATAGAGAGAGCAGGCTCGCAGGCCCGATAACCAAAAACACAATTATAATGAAACAATAAAAACCTAAACATTCACCTAAACACATTGGTCAAGGCCCGTAATCATCCATCATGCAATCACAACATATGTAATTAAACATTAAACTAATCAATTACATCACATGTAATTGTACTAATCACATCACATGTAATTAGAGCACAATAATTAATTTATTCTATCGTTTCCCTACTAATCGCATCATTAATTGAAAATGAAATTAACAAATTAAATAAAACCATTTTATTTAATTTTTAATTAATTACATTTCAATTAATTGGTAAAATCACTATTTTACCTTTAATCATAATGATAATCGAAAATAAATTAACAATTAAACGAAACACTTTCATTTAATTTTCAGTTAATTAAATTTTCAATTACTTGGTAAAATCACTATTTTACCCCAAATCATAATATTAGCCAAAAATAAAATTAACAAATTAAATGAAACATTTTCATTCAATTTTCAATTAATTAAATTTTCAACTAATTGTAAAATCTCTATTTTACATTTAATAAATTAAAAATCACATTTTTAATAAATTAAGTATTATGATTTATTTCAAAAATAATATCCGGATAAAACATCTAAAATGACCCAAAATAATTTATTGACTCCAAACAATTTGGAACATAAATTAGAAAATCAATTTCAACCCAAAATACCCTATTTTCGGATTTAATAAAAATAATTTTTTTTTTTTTTAAAAAAAACGAAAATTAGGGCAAATGCACTGTTTATCATCCCTCCCAAATAAATATTAGGGTTTCTCAAACCCTAGCATTCAGTAGCAGCCGCCGCCGCCTCCAAGGGCCGACCACGCTTTTGCTTTGCCACCGGGATCTCGCATCCCGAAGCTTCACGCTAGCGTTCATGGCGGCCGTGCTGCAACAAATTTCGTTGCCACCGCCGCGCAAAGCTTCGTGCAGATCTAACATGGCAGCGGCAAACGTTTTGTCGCTGCTGCTCGACGGACGCAAGCCATCCATGCACGTCGCCTGCGTTCCACTCAGCCTGCTCGTGAATATACCTCTACGCTGCACGGCCGTGAATATGGGAGGAAAAACCAGTGGCCGGTTGCGCATGCTACGCAGGCAGCGCACGATGGCGGAGAACTATTCTCTGCCGCGTCGCCGCCGCACGAGACTTGCAGCGAACCGCCGACCGCCGGTGCTCCACGGAGGTGACGACCAGAAACGATTTCCGGCTCGGTCAATTTGTGGGTTTGAAGTTAAAACTCCTTTTAACTCAATTTCTGTATTTTCTGGATTCCAAAATTTGTGAAATTTAAACACGATTATCGGGAAACAATCTAATAAAAATTAATTATCAAATATATGAATCAAAGCGCAACCTGGCTCTGATACCACTGTTGGGTTTCCGTACCCCGGCGCCAGATCCAAACGCATCGGAAATAATACAATAAACAGATCTGACCCAGGGACGGTCGATCGCGCCTGATTCATATATAAACATGCAAATATCGAATATTAATGCACGAAAAGAGATTACCGTTCACCGATGTGAATCTGATAGCGGTAGTCCCTCGAGTCCAATCAACCTCACCAGATCTACAAGCCAACACCAGTGCTAGTTTGGTGTTAGCGTTTCTATGAGAGTGAATGAAATTCTTATGATTTAACCCTAGACAAGGTTATATTTATAGTGGTTAGCTAATTGGGCTAGGGTCCATAAAGCCCATCGGGCCAACATTGGCTTGCTGGGCATTTATGCTAACATAATTATCATCACAAAATGATTAACATCTATTTCCAATATCACATCACTACACACCGTAGATATGAGAGTGTTATCACAGAGGTTACACCCCTTCTTGCCTCATTACCGCAACAAAATATGAATATGACACATCTAGGTTTCACTTCAATTCCATTATCAACTTTTCCACATGTACATGATTTCAAAATCAATATAAATCAACAAAGTAACTCGAATCAACATATATCAATATGTTCAACCAACTGAAACGGTTTACCTCGATACTTTGTCCTCCTGGATCGATCCAATATCCTCTTGGGCCTAAATCACGTATACCCAATGAGCAATAACATAACTGTACATAGCACAACGTCTATTGCCATCTGCAATCAAAGCATCATCAATACTCATTGCTAACACATTTGCGGTATAACAGCATTCATCGCTAATCACAATAGCGGTACTAAAAATATTCATTGCTAACACAATAGCAATGCATCAATCTTCATCGCCCTACGGCGGTACATAATACTCATCGCCAACGCTGGCATACATAATATCCATAATCACAATGAATATACATTCTTAAAGCAACAAGACGTAATAACACTTACTGTACACAGTTGATCCACACTTGATCCTTTAAATTGTCCCTGCTCTCAACATAAATATTCCACAAAATATGATTTCATATCAATACACAAATTGATATACTCACCATCAACAGAATAGCGGAATGAGACGTCGCTATATATATAATCGGCGGCAAGAACCATCACCATGAAATCAGCGGAATGCACCATCGCTAAACACATGTCTGGCAGCATGAGTCATCGCCAATGACATAGCGGAAAGAGGCATCGCTATACATGTACCCGGCGGCATAAACCATCGCCAATCAATATAGCGGAATGAGACATCGCTATCAATACACATGGCGGCATGAACCATCGCCAACCAATATAGCGGAATGAGACATCGCTATCAATACACTTGGCGGCATGAACCATCGCCAACCAATATAGCGGAATGAGACATCGCTATCAATACACTTGGCGGCATGAACCATCGCCAACCAATATAGCGGAATGAGACATCGCTATCAATATCGATAATGTGGTTGTTCCGGTCTTGTTATAGCAGCGGAATTTTAGGACCCCTCGCTTCGACATATAGCGGCATCATATGATATCCCTCGCTTCGACAATGACAGCGGCATGTTACCTCGCTTAGACATGACAGCGGCAAATATCATACTATCATCGCTTCATATGACAGCGGCAAGTACCTCCCTCGCTCGAATATAACAACTACCGGAACTTCCACTAGCTCCCTGTACCTGCATCCAGGTTAATTATAATACCCCCGAAATGTTATATGATTATGTGCTACGATGATGATTTACGATGTGTTTACGAGGGTTGTGGTACTTTAATTGGGGGTTATATTTATGATATGATGATATGGTTTAGAGGGCATGTTAGGTGTTTTTAATTGTTGTATTGATGTAGTAAAATTATAAAATATCAAGGGGAGATATTTATATACATCGTATGAAATACCGGGACACAATTAAACACCACAAAACCACCCTACATCCACCCACCCCCCACTTGCAGCAACCCACGCCCCTCCCCTGTTTTTCTGGAAAATAGTTGACCAAGTAGGCATGTTGGCCCTTAGATATTTCTCACTTTGTCTCTTCCAAACACTTCCTTCTTCCTCCCTTCTTTTCGTCCGAAATCTGGACTGCTACTAGGAGGAATGTGATCGGAAATTCCTTGTCTCTTCTTGACAAAAATCGGAGAGCAAAAGTGGTGAGGAATCACGCTGGTTCACCAGCTTTTTCGTTTCATACATGTGTTTTCTTTGTAGCATATTTGGCATGCCAGTGTAGTGTTCGATGAAATATTGTTATGAGTACTTTTATATGATGTTTATGAAGCCCCTAGCATGTCTTGTTAAGTAACTTGCATGCTTTATGTGTTAGATCTTCGGTTGTAAAAAGGGCTCCTCGAAAATCTGGGCAAGGAAGTGCCCTGTTTGTATGTTGGGTAGGGCTTTTATTATGAAAATTTGAAGCATGCTAGCTTAGGTTATGGGTAAACCTTTAACGTGATTACGAACATGGAAGTTTAGTGAAAATGCCAGCATATTTGTTTAATCATTAACTATGGGCTATGTGGTAGTTTCGTTGCCATAAAAATGTATGTTCAATAATTCTGGACTATGAAATTATGCCCTGTTTTTCAGAAATGTTGAGCGAGTATTGATAAAAAAGGGTAGTTTTAATGCATGTCGGTTTAAGTTATGAGTGAACCTTTATTTTTAATACATGCATGGAAGTATGGTGAAGCTATTGATATGCTTGTTTAGGCATAGTATGTATGTTATGAAGTAGTTTGAAGGGTGTGAATTAAGGTGTTCGAGATTTCTGGAAAATCTCGCATGAATATCAACGACCGATCGATCGGTGATGAACACCGATCGATCGGCAAATGCCGTAGCAAAATGAAGAAAATGATGAACATTTAGCGATCCATCGGTGAGGGAGACCGATCGATCGGTAGTCACTGTTCATGTGTGATAAAATTTTATGTTCTCTTTTTGTAATTTGATTTCGATTCTCGTTTCGGTGCCTAAAATTGTATTATGTGGTTGTGTAGAGCCATCCCAGGTACCAGCACAATCAAGGAGATAAGTCTGTTGACTCCTCTCCTTTTGAAATGGTACGTAAGAGGCGTACGGGCATCGGACGGTAAAACACATCTTTACACTACGACTATGCTTTTATTGCATGAGTATACATGATGAAATGATGATGTTTATAAGATGTGTATGATGTTTATAAGATGTTTACGATGTTTATAAGATGTCTATGATATTAATTGTGGTAAGATGCCACGGGGTAAGATGCCCCACATGGTAAGAGGCCATGCGATGTTATTTGTGGTAAGATGCCACGGGGTAAGATGCCCCACATGGTAAGAAGCCATGCGATGTTATGTGGTAAGATGCCACAGGGTAAGATGCCCATATGCATGATTATGAATCAGGGACAACAATAAGAAGTTAATGAATAACCAGTATATTTACTTAACCAATATTCCATGCATTTACTATGATTTTTTTATGATGCTAAGTAAATTGTATATGCTTATGATGTGTTGTCCCTGTAGGTACGCTTTTGGGCTAAAGGACTAAGGGTCGGGTTGAGGCAGTGAGCTACAAGGAACACAGGAATGTATATGATTCAAGTTACGATTAGTATCTACTCTAGGAGTAGTATAAATCTAAATATTAACCATCTTTTGGGAATGTAATGAATTATTTTTTGAAGTCTTTTTTTTTGGTCTGAAATCCTTTTAGCTCATGTAACAAGCAGAACCTTAAGACGTTATTAATGCATAATTAGTCCTTCTTATGTCTATTAATCACTGTTAAGGTGGGAAGACCCCACATTAGTGGTATCAGAGTAGTGGTTAGATAACTTGGGAATGAGTGAAGGGTAGCCTTAGCAATAAGTTGGCTAGGTGCTTACTTTTGAACATGTTTTATATGTATGTTGCATATGAAGTTCCTATGTTATGCTAACATGTTTAATTATCTAACGATGTACTTTATGAACTGCTTTTGGTGTTGTTATTAACCCTTGTGTTGCAGCATGGCAGCAATATAGAAGTGGGTGACGCCGTTAGTGTAAATGCAAGTGCTGGGCGCACGAATCCATTGCCGCCACCAGCCTTGGACGAAGAACCTTCTGAACAACAGTTGCTACCTGGGGAGTTGAGCTTGGCTCAATTTATGATGTACCGACCCCCGATGTTCGAAGGGACTGAATCAGGGGAAAAAGCTGAGGAATGGTTGGAGAGGATTGAACAGATATTTGTGGCAGCGCCTTGTGCAAAGACGGCATGGATCAGATTAGCAGAATTTCAGCTAGCCAAGAAGGCACTTATGTGGTGGAAGACCACCGTGATTGAGCAAGAGGCTCTGGGGCAGGAAATAAATTGGAAGATGTTCCGAACGCGGTTTCTGACCCGCTACTTCTCAGCCGCTGCAAGACAAGCCAAGGAGGATGAGTTTACCAGTTTAAGGCAAGGTACCATGCCTGTATCTGATTATGCTCTACATTACTGTTCCTTACTGCGTTACGTGCCCCATATTGCTGCAAACCCTCAAGCGAAGATGAGGAATTTCATGAAGGGCTTGAGGCCGGAACTATATGACAGGGTAATTACCTATGGCCCTGCCTGTTTTGACGATGCGCTTTCACGAGCTGAACTAGCCGAACTGGGAGTTGGCGCATATCCTGATGCAGTGCCACCTCCAGCACCCCCTCAGAAATCCACTTCTGACAATTTGAAACCCAGGGGTGATCAGTTTAAGCCTAGAGGAAACACTTCAGCGTCGAGATTCAGTGGCAAGAGGCCCGAGAATAGATGGAAAGGGAACCGTAGGAATGATGCTCCATCAGGGAGAGGACAGCCTCAGGGAGACAGGTCTGGAAGAGTTCAGTGCACTCTTTGTGGACAACCACATTTGGCAAAGGATTGCGTAGGGTGCTATGTCTGTGGCGATAAAGGCCACTTTGCTCGACAGTGTCCCAATAGGGGAAGACAGCAGAACTCCTCGGGGAGGCCTACGGAGAGAGCAACACAGCACCGACCACCTTTCGCACCGAGGCAGTATGGAGGTCAGCCCACGGGGCCACCTCAGGGGCAGGTGTATGCTTTGACGAGGGAGCAGGCTACAGCGGCTCCGGAGGAGGTTATAGCGGGTACGTGTCTTTTATTTACGCACCCTGCTCTTATATTGATAGACACAGGTGCGTCACACTCTTTTGTGTCGACGAATTTTGTTGAAAGGCACCACATATGCACTTCTCCGTCGCCCATGCCTCTTATGGTCTCGACCCCCGCTGGAAGAAGTTTGACTACGGATCAGATTGTCTACGATGGCCTCATTTATTTTGAGGATAATGAGTTAAGATCGGATTTGATCGTGCTGGGAATGACAGACTTCGATTGCATTGTGGGCATCGATGTTCTGAACAAGTATCAGGCAGTGGTAGACTGCAGGCAGAGGACTGTCCGATTCAGGTCTGATATGGGAGTCCAGTGGACATTCTTTGGGGATGGTTCTCGCCCAAAGATTCAGTTGATATCTGCTGTCAAGATGGCACAGTTATTGGAACGAGGTCATACAGGCTATCTTATCTATGCTGTTGATATGACGGAAGAGAGGAAGGAGTTAAAGGTTGAGGATGTGCCCGTAGTGGCAGAGTTTGCTGATGTCTTTCCGGAGGAAATTCCCGGATTCCCACCGACGAGAGAGGTCGAGTTTGGGATTGAACTGCTACCAGGGACGTCTACGATTTCTCGTGCCCCATATAGGATGGCACCAGCAGAGTTAAGGGAGTTAAAGTTTCAGTTGCAGGAACTCCTTGACAAGGGCTACATACGCCCTAGCGTATCGCCTGGGGTGCACCTGTCTTATTTGTTAAGAAGAAAGATGGATCGATGCGTCTATGCATTGACTACAGACAGCTGAATAAAGCTACAGTAAATAACAAGTATCCACTTCCGAGGATCGATGACTTGTTCGATCAGTTGCAGGGTACGAGGCTTTACAGTAAGATCGATCTGAGGTCGGGGTACCATCAGATTCGAGTAAGAGAATATGATGTTCAGAAGACGGCGTTCAGGACTAGATATGGGCACTATGAATTCCTGGTCATGCCTTTTGGGGTGACGAATGCCCCAGCTGTCTTCATGAGTTTGATGAACAGGGTGTTCCAGCCATATTTGGATCAGTTCGTCATAGTCTTCATTGACGACATACTTATTTACTCTCGAACGGAAGAAGATCATGTAAAGCACTTGAGGACAGTGCTTCAGACCTCAGGGATCATCAGTTATATGTAAAGCTTAGTAAGTGCGAGTTCTGGTTGGACAGCGTGGTATTCTTGGGCCATGTCATATCTAGCCATGGGATATCTGTGGATCCCAGGAAGATTGAAGCTGTGTTAGAGTGGGCTGCACCCACTTCTGTACCGGAGATACGGAGTTTCCTCGGTCTGGCAGGTTATTACCGACGTTTCGTCGAAGGTTTCTCGAAGATTGCCAAACCCCTGACACAGCTGACTCAGAAAGGAGTCCCCTTCTTTTGGTCTGAGGCTTGTGAGGAAAGTTTTCAAGAACTGAAGCGTCGCTTGACTACAGCGCCGGTATTGGTGATTCCGTCTGAGAATAAGAAGTTTGCCTTGTATACGGATGCGTCAATGCAGGGTTTGGGCTGTGTGTTGATGCAAGATAAGCACGTGGTGGCTTATGCATCGAGGCAGGTGAAGCCACACGAGGCTAGGTATCCAGTGCATGATTTGGAACTGGCGGCCATCATATTTGCCTTGAAGATCTGGAGGCATTACTTGTATGGCACGTCTTTCACTATATATACGGACCATAAGAGCCTGAAGTTCTTATTCACTCAGGCAGAGTTGAATATGAGGCAAAGAAGGTGGATGGATTTGCTCAAAGACTATGTTGTGAAATTGAGTACCATCCAGGTAAAGCGAACTTAATAGCAGACGCCTTAAGTCGGAAGGTGAAGAGTATTGCAGAGGATGTTATGTGTTTGTCGGCCTTGATGACTTCTTATTGCCATCTGGGCTATGATTTTGATGTAGACACGTCGCCTGTGCGAGTGTCGACCTTATTGGCGGAGCCAGATGTATTTGAGGCGATCAGGAAGGCCCAGAAGTCGGATAGTGAGGTTCAGAGATGGACATCATTGGTACTTCAGGGACAGCCATCCAAGTTCAGAGTGGCTGAGGATGATTCTTTGAGACTGGGCAACCGATGGGTAGTCCCAGATACACCAGAACTGCGTAGAGGAATATTGGAGCGAGCTCACAGTAGTCGGTTTAGTATCCACCCAACGGGAAAGAAGATGTACAAAGATCTATGCGATCAATTCTGGTGGAGATGCATGAAGCGTGAGGTGATCAATTTCGTCAAAAGATGTTTGATCTGCCAGCAGGTAAAGGCAGAGAGGTAGAGGCCTGGTGGTGAGCTGAAGAGCTTAGAGGTGCCTGAATGGAAGTGGGAGCATATATCTATGGACTTCGTGACCCACTTAACAAGGACGGCCTCAGGATTTGATGCGATCTGGGTGATCGTGGATAGGCTGACGAAGACGGCTCATTTCATCCCTTACAGTATGTCATATACAAACTTGAAGATGGCCCAGATGTATTTACGGGATGTGGTGAGATTGCATGGTATTCCAGTCTCGATAGTGTCTGACAGAGATCCGAGATTCACTTCACATTTCTGGGAGGGTCTCCAGACAGCTTTGGGCACAGAGGTGAGACTGAGCAAGGCCTATCACCCTCAGCCAGACGGCCAGACGGAGCGTACCATTCAGACGCTCGAAGACATGTTGAGGGCCTGCATTTTGGAGTTTGATACTCCGTGGCAGGATTCAGTGCCGCTGGTGGAGTTCTCCTATAATAACAGTTATCAGGCGAGCATTCAAATGGCTCCTTTTGAAGCTCTGTAGGGACGATGATGTAGATCACCGTATTGGGAGGACTTGACTAGCAAAGTGGTCGGAGGACCGGATATGATCAAGGACATGGAAGGTAAGATAAAGTTGATACGCCAGAAGATGAAAGCGGCCCAGGATAGGCAAGCGGCCTATGCCAATAAGCGGCGACGACCGCTTGAATTCCAGTTAGGAGACAGGGTCTTCTTAAAGATCTCGCCCTTCAGGGATGTGGTTCGTTTTGGGATGCGGGGGAAGTTATCTTCGAGGTATGTTGGGCCATATGAGGTTTTACAGCGTATCGGTACATTGGCATATCGTTTGGCTTTACCCCCATCCTTGTCTGGCATACCCGATGTTTTCCATGTTAGGTGTTTTTAAATGTTGTATTGATGTAGTAAAATTATAAAATATCAAGGGGAGATATTTATATACATCGTATGAAATACCGGGACACAATTAAACACCACAAAACCACCCTACATGCAACCACCCACCCCCCACTTGCAGCAACCCACGCCCCTCCCCTGTTTTTCTGGAAAAGAGTTGACCAAGTAGGCATGTTGGCCCTTAATATTTCTCACTTTGTCTCTTCCAAACACTTCCTTCTTCCTCCCTTCTTTTCGTCCGAAATCTGGACTGCTACTAGGAGGAAAGTGATCGGAAATTCCTTGTCTCTTCTTGACAAAAATCGGAGAGCAAAAGTGGTGAGGAATCACGCTGGTTCACCAGCTTTTTCGTTTTATACATGTGTTTTATTTGTAGCATATTTGGCATGCCAGTATGGTGAAGCTATTGATATGCTTGTTTAGGCATAGTATGTATGTTATGAAGTAGTTTGAAGGGTGTGAATTAAGGTGTTCGAGATTTCTGGAAAATCTCGCATGAATATCAACGACCGATCGATCGGTGATGAACACCGATCGATCGGCAAATGCCGTAGCAAAATGAAGAAAATGATGAACAGTTAGCGATCCATCGGTGAGGGAGACCGATCGATCGGTAGTCACTGTTCATGTGTGATAAAATTTTATGTTCTCTTTTTGTAATTTGATTTCGATTCTCGTTTCGGTGCCTAAAATTGTATTATGTGGTTGTGTAGAGCCATCCCAGGTACTAGCACAATCAAGGAGATAAGTCTGTTGACTCCTCCTCCTTTTGAAAAGGTACGTAAGAGGCGTACGGGCATCGGACGGTAAAACACATCTTTACACTACGACTATGCTTTTATTGCATGAGTATACATGATGAAATGATGATGTTTATAAGATGTTTATGATGTTTATAAGATGTTTACGATGTTTATAAGATGTCTATGATATTAATTGTGGTAAGATGCCACGGGGTAAGATGCCCCACATGGTAAGAGGCCATGCGATGTTATTTGTGGTAAGATGCCACGGGGTAAGATGCCCCACATGGTAAGAAGCCATGCGATGTTATGTGGTAAGATGCCACAGGGTAAGATGCCCATATGCATGATTATGAATCAGGGACAACAATAAGAAGTTAATGAATAACCAGTATATTTACTTAACCAATATTCCATGCATTTACTATGATGTTTTTATGATGTTAAGTAAATTGTATATGCTTATGATGTGTTGTCCCTGTAGGTACGCTTTTGGGCTAAAGGACTAAGGGTCGGGTTGAGGCAGTGAGCTACAAGGAACACAGGAATGTATAGGATTCAAGTTACGATTAGTATCTACTCTAGGAGTAGTATAAATCTAATATTAACCATCTTTTGGGAATGTAATGAATTATTTTTTGAAGTCTTTTATTTTGGCCTGAAATCCTGTTAGCTCATGTAACAACCAGAACCTTAAGACGTTATTAATGCATGATTAGTCCTTCTTATGTCTATTAATCACTGTTAAGGTGGGAAGACCCCACATTAATACAACAGTTCACAATATAATGATCGATATCACGTTCCAGTTATAACCACAATATTCCACATTAATCACTAGAATTGTGACTGTTCCGGTCCCAATACAACAGCGGAATTTTAGGACCCCTCTCTTCGACAATGACAGCGGCATGTTACCTCGCTTAGACATGACAGCGGCAAGTACCTCCCTCGCTCGGAGATAAAGGCTACCGGAACATTCATCAATTCTACCACAATAATCAAACACAACAATTGGTTCCATTATCACAATATATATCACTATCATTTCACATATATCATCACATGTAAGGATCCACTATCCATGATATACATAATAAAAGGTATAACACGTTTTACCGTCCGAAGCCCGTACGTTTCACCTTTCCTGATTTTCCTACAAAATCCGATCCCTTAACACATAATACATGAAGTGCTAGACATCACCATTAATGCCATCACATCGCATTCTACACGATTCCTGCAATTATAATGATTAGTACCACTTTTCATATCATAAAAGCACATAAACAACTAGTTGTGTCATACAACATTAATGCCATCATGCATAAATATGTGCTATCAATAACTTCCTAGGCCCTTAACAGCCCCAAAGAGCAACCACTGCTCTGATACCACTAATGTAAGGCCCCAACACTTAAACTCGTCATTAGTTCATTTATGACGTCGTATGTGTATTAATTTTTCATTTTAATTTCATTCTTTAAAAAGAATCATTACATGTTTCCCATAATCCCATGACATAAATAATGTTCAACATTATATAATCATTTCCACCAACAAATAGACTCCGGGGTTTCACCCAATACTATCCCCATTACACCACTCTTTACATTGTGGGTTTTTATAAAAATTTGGGCAGAGTCTCCCCACAAACTGAGCAATCCGGAAATAAAACACATCACATAATATAACTCCCGACCAGGGACAACGCAATATTAAACAGAATATAGAAACACAAGTAAATTCCCAGTTAGGGAAGACACCACACTAATAAGACAACAGAAGTGGGTTTCAACACCCTTATACAGTCCATATACAGATACAAGTGCTCACAGAAGAGCAACGAATAACGGATACACATCCGGATGCATAATTAGTATAAATACCAACCGCTCAACCTCGTATATCGGCTCAATCTCATACTATGCTTCTGGAAGCATCATCCAACAAGGTTCGAGCCTAGTACTCCAAAGCAGCATCGTACCTATTGTACCTGTTTCAACAGAAACAGCCCCCACACAGGTGAGCACACTCCAACTCAATATTCGATCACAAATCAACATATGAAATCATAATGCAACAATTTAGATTATTCAAACTCATAAAATGTACTCCCTGTACAATTCCGAATCTGTATAGCATCCACACACTGTTCCTGTTTCAAACTCACGGACTTTCATAATGTCAAGTTCAGTATTATCATTGAAAATATGATATCCAACAACACTATGAATTCAATACAACAACAATGCATCATTTATGCTCAACATAAATAATTCAACATCAATGTAAACCTGGTTATCCCACTATCTCATTCTCGACACTTTCTCATAATGCTCATGCCCAAGGCATCAATACTCAACTAGTATAATTGGATCACGTACCACTACGTGTCCCCCATAACTCGTATATGAAACTCATTTGTTAAAGTCAAACACTTACCTGAAACATCATATTCAAAATTGCATGTATACATGAATGTATAGATACTAGATATACCTGCTCGTACGTCACCACGTACCTTATAGTAGACAACATGAACAAGCTATCATCAACGTCCGAAGCCTGCTGTAGAGTCTATATCGAATATCAATTCAATATTAGCTCATAATCCGAGCAATGAACATCCTTCAAATAGTTCTTACTTTCATTTCCATATCACAAATCAATAACTCAATATTATGAATCAAATCATAATCAATACTTTGATGCACACATCTTCACATGAATCATGATATTTCATTTGTGATGCAAAACCCCATCATCTCCCACCATCCGCTACATCAGACACATGATGCGGGATACACACACCCATACGTGCAAGATCACGCCTAACTCACATAGCAGTTCACTAGACACGCAAATTCGACAGAGGGAAAGAAAGTGCAAGGGTGTATGTATAATAATATACAACTAGTGTCTAACTATAACAATCCAATTAAGTCAAATAACATGTTCCACAATTATTCAAACCCACACCAAGGTGATTCAAACCAAGAAACGAAAGAAGGGATCCATGTAGATATAAGATTCTACCCTTTAAAATCTAATTCCCTTAATCCCATCATAAAGTCATTTATTGATTAAATTCAACTTAAACAAATTAAATATGTATTGAATTTCAATCTAAACTCATAATGCCCATTCAAGCATACACATCACCACAATCTTGTTCCATGCCATAACTTACACTACCATGTATCTAACCCATTTATTCCCACATTTAGTATAGCTTTTGGTTACACTTGAACTCCCCTTAAACATTATATCAAACACTTTATGAGCATTATTTTCAAGTTGAAGTTGGCTTTTATAATCAACCAAGACAACCCTAAAATCGATTCATAGACACCTTTCCCAACTAAAATATATAGTATCAAGTTTAACATCAATAAAATCACATTTTTATCAATTTCAACATCTATGATAACATTAGAACAAGTATTCAAACTCTCATCTAATATCTTCATAACAAAGGCAATTAATCAAGACGTAACGATTTCCGGGCAGCACTAAAATCTTTAACTCACACCCACTAACATGTGCTGGGACACCCTCACATATGAGCATACAACACTAACTCATACCAACACAAGCTGGAAAGTTCATATATATATATGTGTATATATAATATACACACTAATATACACTGAAATACTCACAAATACATGTAATCAGCACACAAATACACACACTCATACACGCACAGCACACACTCACGCACACACACGCACACACTCAAACACACAATAGCAAACCCTTCCAAAAATGCCAGCAAAATCGAACCAAAGTTCATCAAAAATTCGAGGGATTTCAGGTGAATAACGACTGAGGGACGGCGAGGATTACCCACAAAAAAATTGGAATAAAATCGCTCCAAAATCGGACGAAATCGCGATTTTTACCGCTGCGCTTCCTTGCGAGATTCGAACGAAATACGCGACGAAACTTCACGTTTTTGTTATGGAAAGAAGCGTCTGGGAGAGACAAAGGCGATGGCAGGTTGGACGCACCGGAAGGAGTTCGGACGGCGGCGGGCGCGCGGTTTGAACGGCGAGGGGTCGGATGAGCGCGATATACAGCAGAGAAGAAAAGGGTTCGGGTTTTGTGCAAGATTTTACACCTTTTACCGTGTGTCCGAAAATGCCAACATAACATATTTATTTTTTTTGTACCCTGACCCGGTTTTGTACATCGAAGTGTCGCCGGTGCACTGATATATTATTTATAGACAACGATTGGGATTTATACACACCCCAAAAATCCAAAACTTAAATTCTTCATTTTAATTAATTTATCTCTAAAATATTATCGGAGTATATTTTACAATCTCGAATTATTTTATGATTCGATTAACTCGCCAGTTGACCTTCACTTGGTCAATTCCACTTCAAATAAATTCTAAAATTAATTATCACTAAAATCTAAATCATATCTAGTCCAACAAATGATTAAATAATCTGGACATCACAGAATGTGCCCAAAAGACCGATTGGGGTGCACCAAGTTGATGAGGTAACATCAATAAAATCTCAATTGGAGGCGTTGAATAAGAAAATGGATGGCTTGAGCATGACAGCGATGCGAGCTCAAGTGGTCATATGTGACTTGTGTGTTGGCAACCATCAGAGCACGGAATGCCAGGCAGGTAATCCTTTTGTGCAAAATACTGAAAATGCTAACTTTGTAGGAAACAGGCCACAACAGGGTAATTCTTACTCCAACAACTATAACCAACCATGGAGGAATCATCCAAACTTCTCTTGGTCCGACCAAAAGAATGTTTTGAACCCTCAAGCACAACCGGGTTACCAACCAAAGCCGAGTATGGAGGAATTACTTGTCAAGTTTATATCATCTACTGAGACAAGGATGAGTAACCAAGATGCATCTATCAAGAATTTGGAAACTCAAGTCGGACAATTGGCAACCATCTTGGCCGGAAGAGCACAAGGAACCCTACCGAGTGACACCGAGAAAAATCCAAGGGACCAAGCCAATCCCGTGACCTTGAGGAGTGGAAAAGAACTTGGTGATGAGAAGGAGACTGAAAAGATTGCAATTAAACAAGATGAAAAGGAGCAGCCACGCAACAAGGGTAAGTCCACTAGAGACACTACACCTATCACACCACAAGAAAAGGTACACATTCCTCTCCCATTCCCTGCAGCAGTTAATAGGGCAAAGGTTGATTCAAACTTTGCCAAATTTTTAGACATGCTTAAGAATTTGCATATAGATATACCGTTTATTGATGCCTTACGAGAAATGCCAAATTATGCTAACTTCTTAAAGAAGATGTTGTCTAAGAAGCAGAAATTGGGAGAGCACGAGACTGTCTTTTTGACTGAGGAATGTAGTGCTATTGTGCAAAAGAAATCGGCCACCAAGTTAAAAGATCCAGGGAGTTTCTCTATTCCTTGCACTGTTGGGCCTATTTCTTCTATTAAATCATTATGTGATTTGGGTGCTAGTGTGAATTTGATGCCTTTGTTTGTTTTTCAGAGACTTGGATTAGGAGAGCCGAAGCCCACGAGGGTAGTGTTGCAAATGGCAGACAAGTCTATCACCTACCCACTAGGAATCATTGAAGATGTGCCAGTAAAGATAGATCAATTCACCTTCCCAGTGGATTTCCTAGTGCTGGATATGGAGGAGGATGTGAGAATGCCATTGATCCTGGGACGCCCATTCTTGGCTACTGGAAGAGCCATCATTGATGTTGAAGAAGGGAAGTTGATCCTCCGTGTAGGAGAGGATCGTGTTACATTCAATATGTTAAAATCTTCAACACACGCACACAACGAGCATGATTATCTAAAAGTTAACATGATTGACACTTTGCTTGTTGATGTGGTGCAAGGTACTAATGAGGTGAACGTGGAGTCTGAGCTAGAGCTTAAGGAAGGCAAGATCCATGACATGGTCAAGTCAAAAAAGGCTAAGAAGCTCAAGGAGAAAAGGACATTCATGAAGGGAGAGACAGTGCAGTTGCATAAAGCGCCACCACCTCGCATTTTCCAAAGCAAGCGAAAGGCGTCATGGGTTGGACCATTCATGGTAACCACCGTCTATGCTCATGGAGCAATTAAGGTAAGTGATCCTATTCTAGGCACTTACGTGGTAAATGATCAGCGGTTAAGGCACTGCAACGTGGATGAGGAATTGGACAACGATCACTGACGGTCGTTGTCAAAGGTAAATGCTTTGTCTTACTTTCCATGCTTATTACATTGAGGACAATGCATGAATTAAGTTTGGGGGAGTGCATTACTGTGTGTCATGCTTCTTATTTGGAAATTGATCGTTTCTGGAGCACCAACAAAAAGTTTTTTTTTGAAAGTGGGTTCAATTAGTAAGATAAGAATAAATCATAGTAGTGGTCTCTATTCAATGATGATACTAGTCTCACTTTGCATGTCAACTTGAGTTTTGATGATTGTAAAACTTGTTTGTGAATATCTTGTTTTGAGTAGCATGTCAAAGATGAGGAATATATTGAGCACATTTGAGTCATAATCTTGTGAATTGCATTTGTAGTAGTGAAATTTTTTGTGAACTTGATGAATTGTTTTTGAGCATCTTAGAGTACCTTAGAACTTATTTGATGATGACACTTTGAGGCGAAATTTTATAGTTATGAACTTGACTTGGAAATGATTTAAGCGATTTTTGGATCGTTTGAGCCTTTGAAGCTTATCATGATATATATCAATCTCTAGTGTCCCATTTTGAGCCTAATTGAAAAAGAATGGTGTGTGTTTAACATACTATTAGCCCCCATTCAACATTTTTTGGCAAACTCATTATACCCACCTTTATGAGCTTAAATTGAAAGAATTCATCCTTACCTAAAGGGAGTATAATGAATCTCTTTAGATGCACACAAATTGCTATATTTTGATGAGCTTATTAAAAAAAAATGATGATTGAGAAAAGAAAAAGATAGATAAAGCCTTGAAAAAAAAAAAATTCTAATTAAGACCCAAAGTGGCCAAGGCTACAAGAAAAAGAAGAGAAGCTCAAGTTGTACTAAAACATTGAAATTTACATGATTATACTCTCTTGTTTGTGCTATCCTATCCTTTCTTTGAAGCCAAACACCTAGGCCTAACGCTACAAGCTTAAAAAGACCTAGTGATCCAAGTCTAGGGAGTGACTACATTAGTGGAGAAGTGTTTGAAAATAGGAGTTTGGGATGCTCAATGATAATCTTACTTTTCATTGACTAGCATGATTTGATCTATGAAAATTGCATGAAACTTGAAAGTGACAATGCACACACCCACGTTCTGATTTGGAGACGTGTTGCTTGATCTAGGAGAAAACACAACTTGTTAAACTTTCTGATTTATTCTGGTTCGTCTGTAAGTGAGATGTCTGAGCTACATGATTGACTACAAATTGGTTTAATTGAATCTTCAAATATTGAACTCTACTTTTTGATTTTATTTCTTGCTCGAGACGATCAAGCTTAAGTTTGGGGGAGTTGATAAGTGTGATTTTTACACTTAATTTGATATATGATTAAGGGTGTTTTTGTAGTGATTCCTAGAAAATATTACACGTTTTGGTATATATTTGTATATGTCAGGAATCTAGGTCCAAATGCATAAAACTGGATGAAATGGGCTTAAAATGCTGAAAAAGGACCAAACTGAGCAAATCTGGAAAAGGAGGGACCAAATCGCAAGATTGGAGATTTGAGGTCCAAGATCGATCGGCAATGACGAAGATCGATCGCCAGATTTCCGTGATCGATCGGCAAATGACGAAGATCGATCGCGGATTTGTTTAATTTGGGTATCACGTCCAGTAGAGATTGAAGATCGATCGCGAGGTGACGAAGATCGATCGCCAAACCCTGAAAAATCGAGATTTTGTTTCCTACTTGGTGATTTTGTGTCCAAACTTTGCAAAACTCCTCCACACTATTTATAGAAGATTTTCAGACGTTTTGTGGGACTTTTGGCACAATTTTCTGAAACCTAGCAGCCTCTCCTCCATCAAAAGCACCACCACAAATCATTGAAGAGAAGGAGCAACGCAAGGAACGAAAGAACGGAGCGACGCACGGAGCGACATCCTCGTTATCTTAGTATTTCTGAACTTATTAATTTTTATATCAGATTTTGATGTTAAAATTGTTTAAAGACATGTTTATGCATTATAATTTGATTATGGTTGTTGGCTAAAATATTTGTCAAGACATAGGGGATCCCATGTTTGAACCCTTGAGTTAATTAACGGTTTTGATTTAATTTCTATGATCTTTGCGCATAATTTATGTTGTTAATGCTTGTAAAAGATTAGCTACCTTTTGCATGATATTGGTAATCGTAATTGAATTGACCATAGGAGATTACGATACGACGTAGTAAATTAGGCCGTGGGTTTTAGGTTGAGACGGACCAAGTAAAATCTGGCACACGTGTGCTAGCAATAGATTTACCAAAATCAAAGGCTAGTAGTTTTCACAAAGCGTTTCTCGGTATTAATCATTCAATAAAGACACGGGAGTGATTTATTGTAGATTAATGCTAGACTTGTTATAACCGGACCAAGGTATAACGAATGAAATAGGAAAACTCGTCACCCTAGAACATAGAACATTGAATCTTAATTAATAGACAACTTTTGGGGGATTACATGGGTGAACCGACGTCTTGATAATTCGTTTATAAATTCTCTTCAATTATCCATCACTGCTGTTTAGGTTAATTTTTGTGCTTAAGTCAATTTAGTTTAATAATCATTCCTTAATCGTAGGTTAAATATAGTAATTCTAATCAATTGTGGTAATTCCTACTAGTCCCTGTGGGTACGACACTCCTTACTCTTAAACCATTATATTAAAACTTGACACCGTGCACTTGCGGTAGAGATTCGCTACATGGAATTAATTGTTTAAAATAAAAGCGATCACATGCTTCGCCCGAGGGTCTTTTAAAAGGGTTAATTGTCATTGATTGACAATGTATTGGAGGTTATAGACATGCTTGGGCACTTGGTTGCATGCTAGTGATTAATTTGTGAGTTCTTTGATGTATTTAGCACATATTTCTCGGGGCATGGAACTCAAGCAAAGTTTGATTCGGTCTACAAAATTATAAGGTACGTATAACGTACGAGCATAGCTTTAAATGTATTATTGCAATTGTTGTGCATGAATAATATATGGTAATTGCGATCACTTGATATGCATTGGGAATTACATGGTGCCACTTTTGAGCGAGCAGTGATTGGGATGCTGTCGCTATGGAGCGAACATCGGTTATGCCTCCGCTATCGTTGAGCGTGCGTAAGGATAAAATGCCGCTATTGTGTAGCGAGCAATGAACTAGAACTATGAAATCATTGGTTAGATATATGTGATATCTATAGGTATTTATTTAATGGTTTAATCACATTTGATTATGAAACTGGTATGGATGGAAGGAAATTAGTTGATCAATGAGATGATTAACTGGCTTTTGAGGATTTAATTGTTTGGTTATTTTGAGAACAGGGACAATACAGGGGATCCCGGATGAGGATGATACCATCCAGGGAGTATCATTTAAATTCATGGCATTTACATTCTATAAATTATGAACTGTAGTATTATGATTATTGGATTAGAGGTAATGGTATGCTCACCACGTGTGGGGGCTGTCTCTGTTGGGGCAGGTGAATAGGTACATTGATGGCTTTGGACTCGAACTCGAGCTATGGATTTGTAAGGACCCTAGTTCCTTAACGGTGAAATCAAGATATAAATATGGCTAAACATGTAATAGATACATCTTAGAGTTCTGGTTGTTATGTGAGCTCAATATAATTACAGGCCAAAAATAAAACTTCAGTAGTTAGTTAACTACATTCCCAAAATGAATGATATGACTAACAAAAATCCTGTAATCTAACTTCTTTCAAGTCTCTTTCAGCTCACAGTTCAACCCAACCCTGAGCCCCTTTGTCCAAAAGCGTACCTACAGGAACAACTCACCATGAGCATATAAATATCACCATTTAATCACAATTCAACTTAACAAAATAATTAAGCGCATGCGGCAAATAATAGATATGCTCCTTGATCACCACATTAGCACATTTCACTGTTGTTCCTGTTCACAAATTTATGCACAAAATCATTAGCTCACGACATAATGAACGATAACACGTTTCCAATTATATCCACAATATTTCACATTAATCACTAGAATTGTGACTGTTCCGGTCCCAATACAACAGCGGAATTTTAGGACCCCTCGCTTCGACATATAGCGGCATCATATGATATCCCTCGCTTCGACAATGACAGCGACATGTTACTTCGCTTAGACATGACAGCGGACAAATATCATACTACCATCGCTTCATATGACAGCGGCAAGTACCTCCCTCGCTCGGAGATAAAGGCTACCGGAACATTCATCAATTCTACCACAATAATCAAACACATTTGATTCCATTCCAATATCATGATATAACACTATCATTTCACATATTCCATCACATATATGGATACACTATTCACAATATGCATCATTAAAGTTGCAATACGATTTACCGCCCGATGCTCGTACGTCTCACTACGTACCTTAGTTTCAAAAGTGGAGAAGTTGTATAACTTTATCTCCTCGACGTTGTTGGCACCTGAGATGGTTCTACACAACCATACAATTCAATATTAGAAGCCAAATAATAGTCGAATACCAAAAATTCAACAAAATACAACATTTTTCAAAATTACACAGCTGGCGATCGATCGCTCCACTGAGGTGATCGATCGCCTCAAATTTTTCTTCGCGGCGATCGATCGCTTCAAACATGGCGATCGATCGCCTAAACCTTGGTTTGGCTACTGCCTCTCGGCGATCGGTCGCCTCATTTTAGGCGATCGATCGCCTGCCCTGCGAGAAGCCCACTGCCCTTAGGCGATCGGTCGCCTCTTTTCAGGCGATCGATCGCCTCGCACAGACACACGATTTCCACCATTTTTACACCAAAAATTCCTTCCCAACTTCCACAACACTTATAATACCAACAACCCAAACACAAAAACACTTTAAACCTTCAATATACATCATAAAACAACCCCAAAATCCCACACCCAACCACAAAACATACCAACCCAAATAAACCCATTTCATACTCCAAACCACCACCCAAAATCACAATAAACTTCACAAAACAACAAGGGATGATATATATATACATCCTAGGACCCAAATCTTACCAAGAAATCACAAGAATCAAGTTTTGCAAGAACTTCTCTTCCACCTTGGAGTCCCACTCGAAAATGAGAGGAGGAGGGTAGGGTTTGAAAAGTGTTGGGGGTTGAGTAATGTGAGGGGGTAAAGATGATATGAGGTTATAGTGGGTTATGAGAGTTAATCCAATTTTACACCCCACTTCCTAACATAATGCAATTTATGCCCAACATTGTATTTTAGACACATATCACCACAATGCGCCAAATACCAATTAATTGCACGTTTCACAAAATAAAAGACTACTAGCACATGTAAGCCCTTATAACACCCGATTACCCAACATGCATAACGTGCACCCTGAAATGCTCTACCAGCCCACATGACCAAGCATTTCCACATGGCAATTAATTCTAACACATAAGGCAATTACCTCCATAATTAATCATAATTACTCATACGAACACAATTTATGCCTTAAACACAACGAACCATTTCGGGGACATCACAATACTCCCCTACTTATAAGATTTCGTCCTCGAAATCGCATGCACCTACCCCAAAAGAAACTAAACATAAACACATACCAGAGAATAGTTCCGGGTAGTGCTGCACCATATGTCGTTCCGTCTCCCACGTGGCCTCTTCGACACCCCGATGATCCCACTGAACCTTGAGCATCGGTATTACCTTGCTTCGAAGTCTGCGATCCTCACGATCCAGAATCCTGACTGGCCGTTCAACATAGGATACATCTGAACTCAACTGAACCTCAGAAGGTTGCAACACATGAGACGGGTCTGGTTCATACTTCCTCAACATAGATACATGGAAGACATCATGTATACCAGACAAGGACGGCGGTAGGGCCAAACGGTAAGCCAAAGTGCCGATGCGCTGCAATACCTCGTACGGCCCAACATATCTCGGAGACAACTTCCCACGCATACCGAAACGAACTACACCTCTGAAAGGTGAGATTTTTAGAAAGACTCTGTCTCCTAATTGGAATTCCAATGGTCGCCGTCGCTTATTAGCATAGGCCGCTTGCTTATCTTGAGCCGCTTTCATTTTCCGACGGATCACTTTGATTTTCTCTTCCATTTCACGAATCAATTCCGGTCCTCCGACCGCCTTACTAGTCAAATCTTCCCAGTACAATGGTGACCTACATCGTCGACCGTAAAGGGCCTCGAATGGAGCCATCTGAATGCTCGCCTGATAACTGTTGTTATAAGAGAACTCCACTAGTGGCACTAAATCTTGCCACGGAGTATCGAACTCCAAACACACGCCCTCAATATGTCCTCAAGCGTCTGTATGGTACGCTCTGTCTGACCATCTGTCTGAGGGTGATAAGCCGTACTCAGCCTCACTTCTGTACCCAAAGCCGATTGAAGACCCTCCCAAAAGTGCGATGTGAACCGCGGGTCCCTATCAGACACAATCGAGACTGGGATGCCGTGCAATCTCACCACGTCCCGTACATACAACTGGGCCATCTTTAAGTATGTGAAAGTCATACTATATGGAATGAAGTGGGCCACCTTCGTCAGTCGATCTACAATCACCCAGATCGCATCGAATCCCGAGGCAGTCCTTGGCAAGTGGGTCACGAAATCCATAGAGATGTGCTCCCACTTCCACTCTGGTATATCTAAACTCTTCAACTCGCCTCCGGGCCTCTGCCTTTCTGCTTTCACTTGTTGGCAAATTAGGCGCTTCTTAACGAATGACATAACGTCTCTCTTCATCCGTCTCCACCAAAATTGATCACACAAGTCCTTGTACATCTTTCTCCCACCTGGATGGATGCTAAATTTGCTACTGTGAGCACGATGCAGGATCCCTTGACGCAACTCTGGTGCCCTCGGCACTACCCAACGGTTACCAAGCCTCAAGGAACCATCTTCTGCTACTCTGAACTTCGATAATTGACCCAGACGTAAATATGACAACCATCTCTGTATCTCAGCGTCTGTCACCTGAGCTTTCCTGATAAGTTCAAAGATGTCTGGTTCTGCCAATAGGGTCGATACCAGCACCGGCGATACATCCAAATCAAAATCATATCCCAAATGACAACAAGAGGTCATCAAGGTCGACAACTGAATAACATCATCTGCCGTACACTTCACCTTCCTACTTAAGGCGTCAGCTGTCAGGTTCGCCTTTCCTGGATGGTACTCTATCTCGCAATCATAGTCCTTGAGCAAGTCCATCCACCTCCTTTGCCTCATATTCAGTTCCGCTTGGGTAAATAGGAACTTCAAGCTCTTATGATCCGTGTAAATGGTGAAAGAAGTACCATAAAGATAATGCCGCCAAATTTTCAAAGCGAAAATAATGGCTGCCAGTTCTAAATCATGAACCGGGTACCTGGTCTCATGGGGCTTCAACTGTCTCGATGCATAAGCCACTACATGCCTATCCTGCATCAGTACACAGCCCAATCCCTGCAGTGATGCATCCGTGTACAAAGCAAACCTCTCGTTCTCCGAAGGGATCACCAGAACAGGTGCTGTAGTCAACCGGTGCTTCAACTCTTGGAAGCTTTGCTCACATGCCTCTGACCAAGCAAACGGAACACCCTTCTGAGTCAACTGCGTCAATGGTTTAGCGATCTTAGAGAATCCCTCGACGAACGTCGGTAGTAACCTGCTAAACCGAGGAAGCTACGGATCTCGGGCACAGATGTAGGCGCAGACCAATCCATCACTGCTTCCACTTTCCTGGGATCTACAGAAATCCCATCACTAGAGATCACATGCCCCAAAAATACCACGCTGTTCAGCCAAAATTCACATTTACTCAGCTTAGCATACAACTGATTGTCCCTCAGAATCTGGAGCACTGTCCTCAAATGATTCCTGTGATCTTCCTCGCTCCGAGAATAGATAAGTATATCGTCAATAAATACGATGACGAATTGATCCAAAAAGGGTTGGAACACTCGATTCATCAAGCTCATAAACACAGCCGGGGCGTTTGTCACTCCAAACGGCATGACCAAAAACTCATAGTGACCATAACGGGTCCGGAAGGCCGTCTTCTGCACATCATCCTCCCTAACTTGGATCTGGTGGTACCCCGACCTCAAATCAATCTTACTATACAACCTCGTGCCCTGCAACTGATCAAACAAATCGTCGATCCGCGGAAGAGGGTATTTATTCTTCACTGTGGCCTTATTCAATTGCCTGTAGTCGATGCACAATCTCATCGATCCATCCTTCTTTTTCACAAATAACACAGGCGCACCCCAAGGTGATACGCTGGGGCGTATGTAACCCTTATCAAGTAGTTCTTGTAGCTACTCTTTCAGCTCTCTTAACTCCGCTGGTGCCATCCTGTAAGGGGCACGAGAAATAGCGGATGTCCCCGGTAATAATTCGATCTCGAACTCAACTTCCCTAACCGGCGGGAATCCGGGAATCTCCTCCGGAAATACATCGGCAAACTCGGCAACTACGGGCATATTTTCGACTCTTAACTCTTCTTTCTTGCCAGCAATGTCAATGGCATAAATAAGATAACCTTCATGCCCACGTTCCAATAACTGAGTCATCTTTAAAGCCGATACCAACGGAATTCTTGAGCGGGAACCATCCCCATAAAAAGTCCACCGGACCCCTAAATCAGATCTGAACCGCACTGTCCTCTGACTGCAGTCTACTACTGCCTGGTATCTGTTCAGCACATCAATACCCACAATGCAGTCGAAGTCCGACATACCCAGAACAATCAAATCTGACTTCAACTCGTTGCCCTCAAAATAAATGAGGCCGTCATCAACAAACTGATATGCAATCACACTCTTTCCAGCGGGTGTCGAAACCACAAGAGGCGTGGGTGACGGAGTCGTGCATATACGGTGCCTCTCCACAAAACTCGTCGACACAAAGGAGTGTGACGCACCTGTATCTATCAAAATATAAGCAGGGTGCGTAAATAAATAACACGTACCCGCTATCACTTCTTCTGGAGCTGCTGTAGCCTGCTCCCTGGTGAGGGCATACACTTGCCCTTGAGGTGGCCCCAACGGCTGTCCTCCCAATGGCCTCGGTGCAAATGGTGGTCTCTGCTGTGCTGGCCTGTCTGAAGGTCTCCCCATAGTATTCTGTGGCCCTCCCCGATTAGGACAATTTCGGGCCAAGTGCCCATGTTTCCCACACTCATAACTTGCAGAGCATACTTTCACTGAATGGGGTCCCCCGCACAGAAAACACTTAACCTTCTCAAAATTGCTAGCCTGAGACTGTCCCCTATGAGACGGAGCATTACTTCCACGACCACCCCTTCCACGAGCATCTTGCCATCTACCACCGAATCTGGAAGATGATGAGTTTCCCTTTGGCTTAAAATGGTCGCCCCTTGGTTTCAAGTTCTCAGGGGTCGGCCTCTGTGATGGTGCTGGAGGCGGTGCCACAGTCGGATATGCACCCACTCCTAATTCTGCCAATTCAGCTCGCGCTAGGGCGTCATCAAAACAAGTAGGGCCATAAGTGATCACCCTATCATACAACTCCGGCCTCAAGCCTTTCATAAAATTCCTCATCTTTTCTTGGGTGCTAGAGGCGATATGAGGCACATATCTGAGTAAAGAACAGTATTGGAGGGCATAGTCAGACACCGGCATAGTACCTTGCCTCAAGCTATTGAATTCGTCCTCTTTAGCCTGCCGTGCAGCTGCTGAGAAGTACCGGGTCAAAAATCGAGTCCTAAACAGCTTCCAGTTTATTTCCTGACCCTGAGCTTCTTGTTCAATCACTGTGGTCTTCCACCACATCAACGCCTTTTTGGCCAATTGAAATTCTGCTAGCCGTATCCAAGCTGTCTTTGCGCATGGGGCAGCTACGAATATCTGCTCCAACCTCTCTAGCGATTCCTCAGCCTTCTCCCCTGTTTCAGTCCCTTCAAAAGTCGGGGGCCGATAAGCTAGAAATTGTGTCAAACTCAGTTCTCCCGGCAATAGTTGTTGTTCAGACGGCTCTTCGCCCAAAGCTGGCGGCGGTAGGGGATTTGTATGTCTGGCACTGGCATTTACACTTATAGCATCACCAACATCGACATTTGCTGCCATACTGCAACACAAGGGTTAACAACAATATACAAAACAGTTCACATAATACATCGTTAGAAAACCATAACACGATAGCATAACAGTCACATGCTTCATATGCGCGCAACATATTTAAAAGTAGACGCCTAGTCAACTCATTGCTAAGGCTACCCTTCACTCGTTCCCGGGTTCTCTAACCACTGCTCTGATACCACTAATGTAAGGACCCTAGTTCCTTAACGGTGAAATCAAGATATAAATATGGCTAAACATGTAATAGATACATCTTAGAGTTCTGGTTGTTATGTGAGCTCAATATAATTACAGGCCAAAAATAAAACTTCAGTAGTTAGTTAATTACATTCCCAAAATGAATGATACGACTAACAAAAATCCTGTAATCTAACTTCTTTCAAGTCTCTTTCAGCTCACAGTTCAACCCAACCCTGAGCCCCTTTGTCCAAAAGCGTACCTACAGGAACAACTCACCATGAGCATATAAATATCACCATTTAATCACAATTCAACTTAACAAAATAATTAAGCGCATGCGGCAAATAATAGATATGCTCCTTGATCACCACATTAGCACATTTCACTGTTGTTCCTGTTCCACAAATTTATGCACAAAATCATTAGCTCACGACATAATGAACGATAACACGTTTCCAACTATATCCACAATATTTCACATTAATCACTAGAATTGTGACTGTTCCGGTCCCAATACAACAGCGGAATTTTAGGACCCCTCGCTTCGACATATAGCGGCATCATATGATATCCCTCGCTTCGACAATGACAGCGGCATGTTACTTCGCTTAGACATGACAGCGGCAAATATCATACTACCATCGCTTCATATGACAGCGGCAAGTACCTCCCTCGCTCGGAGATAAAGGCTACCGGAACATTCATCAATTCTACCACAATAATCAAACACATTTGATTCCATTCCAATATCATGATATAACACTATCATTTCACATATTCCATCACATATATGGATACACTATTCACAATATGCATCATTAAAGTTGCAATACGATTTACCGCCCGATGCTCGTACGTCTCACTACGTACCTTAGTTTCAAAAGTGGAGAAGTTGTATAACTTTATCTCCTCGACGTTGTTGGCACCTGAGATGGTTCTACACAACCATACAATTCAATATTAGAAGCCAAATAATAGTCGAATACCAAAAATTCAACAAAATACAACATTTTTCAAAATTACACAGCTGGCGATCGATCGCTCCACTGAGGCGATCGATCGCCTCAAATTTTTCTTCGCGGAGATCGATCGCTTCAAACATGGCGATCGATCGCCTAAACCTTGGTTTGGCTACTGCCTCTCGGCGATCGGTCGCCTCATTTTAGGCGATCGATCGCCTGCCCTGCGAGAAGCCCACTGCCCTTAGGCGATCGGTCGCCTCTTTTCAGGCGATCGATCGCCTCGCACAGACACACGATTTCCACCATTTTTACACCAAAAATTCCTTCCCAACTTCCACAACACTTATACCAAAAACCCAAAACACAAAAACACTTTAAACCTTCAATATACATCATAAAACAACCCCAAAATCCCACACCCAACCACAAAACATACCAACCCAAATAAACCCATTTCATACTCCAAACCACCACCCAAAATCACAATAAACTTCACAAAACAACAAGGGATGATATATATATACATCCTAGGACCCAAATCTTACCAAGAAATCACAAGAATCAAGTTTTGCAAGAACTTCTCTTCCACCTTGGAGTCCCACTCAAAAATGAGAGGAGGAGGGTAGGGTTTGAAAAGTGTTGGGGGTTGAGTAATGTGAGGGGGTAAAGATGATATGAGGTTATAGTGGGTTATGAGAGTTAATCCAATTTTACACCCCACTTCCTAACATAATGCAATTTATGCCCAACATTGTATTTTAGACACATATCACCACAATGCGCCAAATACCAATTAATTGCACGTTTCACAAAATAAAAGACTACTAGCACATGTAAGCCCTTATAACACCCGATTACCCAACATGCATAACGTGCACCCTGAAATGCTCTACCAGCCCACATGACCAAGCATTTCCACATGGCAATTAATTCTAACACATAAGGCAATTACCTCCATAATTAATCATAATTACTCATACGAACACAATTTATGCCTTAAACACAATGAACCATTTCGGGGACATCACAGGATTGGAGGTGCTTCCAGTATCTAAGTACCAGTGATGATATTGAGCACATTGATTTATACATTTGATACACATACATTTGTTGATGCTCGCAGAGAACTGTTATATGTGTATATGGGTTGTATAAAGGGCATTGACCTTTCTCTTTTCATTTATCGATCGCATGCAATTACTTATTGAATTGCTAAATGAACTGAGAACATGTTAGTGTATTATAAGGGTGTATGATGTGTATATGGACTTGGTTGGGGAAAAGTGGACATTATGTGGAATAATGTGTGGAGTTTTCTTAGTGGTATACTATGCTATGGTAGTATGGGTTCTTTTCCCCTGATTACATGATTACATGCACTAAATACAATGGTTAATACACTAATAGAGGGTTAAGGGCATGGGGGTCCTTACACATGTTGATCCTATCGAATCTTTCGTTGATACCCATACCTTTCCGTTGGTATCTGTTATGCGTGTATGGGGATAATGGGCACGCCGATGGCTCGGCGGAGAGAGTGAGCTGAGTGATGCCGTAGCGACGAGTGTGCCAACGTCGCCCAGACACGAGGGATGATGAACCGCCGATGGCTCGACTGAGAGAGATGTCGTAGCGACGAGCGTGTCGACGCCCTTCTCGAGCATGATGATTGATTGATGATCTTTCCTTTGGACTCCGGAGATCTTGATATTGGAGACTTGATACCCTTGATATGCATTTGCATTCATGCACGACATGCATCGCATGTTACTTTGTCATACATTGGGATTTTACCTGTTTCTCGTACTGGGTTCTGACCCCCTTCGCGGGGGGATGTCATGTCTTTGTTGTATGTGCATGACAGGTGGTACAGGTGGACATACTGTGGATGCTCGAGATGAAGCATCGATGAATACGAGAGCTCCTTGAGAGCGAGCTCAGGTATATGTTTTATGTTTTGAGTCCCAGTAATTGATAGAGTACTTTTTAACTACATTTTAAATTACCGGGGTATGCCCCGAGTATCTGTATTTTAAGTATTCTATTACTGGTTGGTTATATACTTGTTTATATGATGAGTAACATGTTGAATTGGAAACTGCAATTACATTATTTCAGTACCATTATATATGTATCACTTAAAAAGCGAAATTTGTTTAGGGCCATTTGACAAGACATTTGAAATAAATCTTCCGCTGTTTACGCAAAATTAATCATTGTGTGATAATTAAACACCACATTGTTGGGATATGCCCTAAGACAAATCATTGGATGATTGTTTGGACATACAATGTTTATGATTTTATGAATGGCAATTCATTATTATATATTATTCGTTTAACTGTGCAATGTGAATTAATATATATGTTAATGTCCTTAGAATAATATTGTATTATTCTTAAACATTGTCCCTACTCAAGTATTATCATGAATAAGGATAATGATAATACGTAGAGACTAGTATGTGTTGATTGATGAATTGTTCATTGATATGAGATATCAAATCAACACATGGGTACATGTTAGAGAACGATGTACTGGACAGACCCACCATGAGAATGCAACATGGATAGTTATATGATTGTCATATGCAATTCTCATAGTGATAATAATGTATGTAATCCTTACGACTTGTGATCATCAGAGATCCCAACATAAGGAGTTATGTATCTTGATATTGTCAAACGTTACCCGTAACAGGGTAAACTATAAAGGCGACTATTGGATACACTACGAATTATGTAGAGGGATGTTGACTGATCGAGATAGGATTTGTCCCTCCTATATAACAGGAGATGTGTTTGGCCCTTGATCAAGTGAGAACTAAAATGCATGGCCATGCTCGAATTAGTCGATATGAGATTTCGAGCTTATTCGTTTATTCTAGTTCTACTTGGGGATCAAGAAATAAAGATTGGATATACGAGTATGACTATTCCATGACTCGTGTTCAATCTAAACACAAAGGACAAAGGGATTAAGTTACATGGTTAATAATATCACAAGTTCTAAAGGTTATGTCGAGTCATTGACATTCTTGTAATTTGGGTAGCCTTGATGTGTTGCTAGACACCGCTCTTTGCTTGTAACGTAAAATGAGATTTTATGTCACTGCCAACATTACAAGAACCTATCGGGTCGCACAAAAGATTAAATCGAGAAGGGAAATTAAATTCATTGGATGAATTAATTAATTAAAAAGAGTCTTAATTAAGTGATTAAAAGGTTTTAATTAAATCATGGGTTTGGGCCCATAAGACTTTAAGAAAGTCTTGAACCTTAATTAAAGCCTTATAATATAAATACAAGGTTTTGATTAATTGTTAATTATACTTTCATATCATTGCTTGATATCAAAACCTAGACTCCACTCCTCAAGCTCTCGGCCGCCGCTTGTTCGAAGATCATCGCCGCCGCCGCCTTGATCTTCACGGCCGTCCTTGCTCGGTTATCGTAACCGTGAGGTTTTGTTGGTTCAAGAATAAGTCTAGCAATCTTTTCTTGAACATCCCTTTGTTCGATTTGATCGTGTGGATACCGTTGAGGCAAAACTTGACAAGTTTTGCTAGTGACTCGGAGGAGGCGTTGTACGTGGTGCTGCTCCGTGGAATCTACTCAAACACGCTACAAGGGTGAGACCTTCGTAAATCCTTCATCCGATATGATAACCTTAGTATAGATCCGCGGTTTAGTAATCCAAAATTTTATTCCGCTGCGTTGTATGCTCTAAGGATTACTTACAGTGGTATCAGAGCCGTGTACAAGGCTCATATCGGATTTATGTGATTAAATTGTGTTAATCATATTAGAACTAATATTGCATGCTTTAAAACTGTATTTTCATATATGATATGGAATAAATCGAGTTTGTGAAAATCATCGTATAATATTATATATGATATAATTGACGGATCAAAATATATGATAATTCGTGATCAAAACCGAGCCATTGGCTCACATAGAGCTCACGGCCGCCGCATGTTGCTAGGGTTTCAAACCCTTTGGCTCGTGCATGGCCGAGCAGCCGCCGCAAAAGGGCTAGGGTTTGGAACCCTAGTCACCATGGCTCTCGGCTGCCGCCAACATGTAAGAAGGGTTTTGAACCCTCTTGGTTGGGAATGCATGGGCTCGGCCACCGTCGCACTATCTAGGGTTTTGAACTCTATTGGCTCGATAAAGTATTGAGAAGGTGCAAGTTGGTTTGATCATGGTCCACGGAATTATGAGTGTCGACGGCTACACCACACGAGGGCTAGGGTTTTTCGAACCCTTGGCTCGAGATGGTTAAGCCGCCACCGTCATGAACCGTGCATGGTTGGATCGTGGCTCGTGGCTCATGAATTACGGCGTTTTAAACAAGTTGGCACGATGAAAAACTCAATGTGGTGCACGGCGGCTAGGGTTTGGAACCCTAGCGCGCCGCCGCTCGGTCATGGTTCGGCCATGGGCTAGGGTTTCGAACCCTAGGCCCAAAATTGGTCCAACCGTGTGCTTTTGTGGTTCAAACCATGGTGGTTCGTGGCTTAGTAGCTTTAGTTCGTGGCATGTGATGTCCCGAGCGTACGATAATTTTTCAAAATTCTATTTTACAGTTTTAATTAGAATTAAATTTAAAATGTTTAGAATTTAATTAATTAAATGTTAATGCGTGCTTTATGTGTTGTTTGAGCATGGTGCGTGGTTATAGCCCTTTGACCTATTAGATAGGTTTGTGAATGTTTGTAATTTATAATACGACCTGCATGTCGTGCCTTCTCTATTTTATTCTAAATGTTATCCCTCCCCTATGTTCCCCTCGAATGTGAATCGAGGAATTCTATATCTTGTAAATAGTATAGTTTAATTGTTGATGGTGATCAATGAAGATGGAGCATCATGCCGGGATGAGGAGGCCATTCACAAATTGGAGCCAAAGGAAGGTGCTTATGAAGTTACCTTAGGTTGACTCTTAGGATTTTCTCATTGGCTTGAGAAAATCATTAGTAGGGGCTATAACCATGTCACGTTTAATTATTATGTTGATGCATGATTTATCTTATGTTTTAGATTGATAATAGTAGTACACATATATGTAGATATGTATACAACTATATGTAGTGGACATATTTTAAATTATCAAACTAATCATGAGATCAATAAATCCCTCTAAAATATTAAGTTTTAGATGCCTTCCAAAATTAAAAGTACTCGTCAAAAACTTCGATTGTACATGTGAGGGTTTGCCAAAGCAAAGCACCGTGGCAATCTTAGTAAGGCGCGAAAGGATAAAAGTGATATCCGTTATACTTTAAATTGGGTACGACTTAACTAGGTTATCTCAATAGGATTGGGAACCTAGAGGCATAGGTTGGATAATAATTCATTTGATGAATTGAACAAAGCGTTGTTCGTCCAACTATCCAAGAATTATATGTGATGTAATTGACAAAGTGTTGTCTACCTAAATAACCGAGTCTTGGGCGATTAGCCAAAGCTAACTCAAGATTAGGCGAAATATGGATCTTGGCCCACTAAAGGTTTTGAGGGTTGATATTTTTTTAACAAAATAGTGGGAGCATCATTTAATATAAGACCATGTTAAATGATTAAATCATAAACTTATTTTGCATATTTATATTATAGATATCCATGGCAACTAACAATACAACTAGCACATTATCACTGCGATCGGTCCTTAAGAAGGACAAATTAAATGTGACAAACTTCCTAGACTGGTATAGGAATCTGAGGATAGTCCTCAAGCAAGAAAAGAAACAATATGTCCTAGAGGAACCCTTACCTGTTGAGGAACCTCCCCTGACGGCTACGAGAGCCGATAAGGATGCTTACAAGAAGCATCAGAATGACGCACTTGATGTTGGCTGCCTTATGCTTGCCACCATGAACTCTGAGCTTCAGAAGCAACATGAGGAAATGGAGGCGTTCGATATGATCGAACACTTAAAGAAATTGTACCAACAGCAAGCAAGACAAGAGAGGTATGACTCTCTAAGGCGTTATTCCAGTGCAGGATGGTAGAGGGAAGCCTAGTTGGAACTCATGTGCTCAAGATGATTGGGTACATTGAGAATCTGGAGAAGCTGGGTTTTCCACTGGACCAAGAGTTGGCCACCGATGTGATCTTGCAATCGTTGCCTGAGAGCTTCAGTCAATTCGTAGTAAATTACAATATGACTTACATGGAAAAGACTTTACCACAATTGCTTGGTATGTTGAGAACATATGAAGCAAATACAAAGAAGACTAATGCCACAAATGTTCTTATTGTGAATAAGGGCAAAGGAAAGGCCAAAGCTAAAGGCAATAAGAAAGCAAAGAAGGTCTTTGTTAAATCTAAGCCAAAGTCTTATGCACTGAAACCAAAGGGAGGGATAGCGAAGGAAGGGAACTGTTTCCATTGCGTTGAGATCGGCCATTGGAAAAGAAACTGCAAAGTATATCTGGAGGATCTAAAGAAAGGAAGTGTGACTTCCACTTCAGGTATTTTTGTTATAGAAGTCAATTTATCTACTTCTTCATCATGGGTATTATATACTGGATGTGGATCTCACATTTGTGTAAATGTGCAGGACCTCAAAAAGAGTAGATTGTTGGCGAAAGGCGAAGTTGATCTCCGAGTTGGAAATTGAGCAAGAGTTGCTGCATTAGCTATAGGAGATTATTATTTATCTTTGCCCTCTGCTTTATCATAAATTTTAAAAGACTGTTATTTTGTGCCATCCATTACCAAAAACTGTAAGGACCCTAATCATTAAGTGCGGATCAAAGGCATAATTAGAGCTAATATAAATGATCAGAGTAAATTAATCGTGTTGAGGCTATGAGCCTAAAAGTTACATGCCAAAATGAGGACTATCAATGGATTAATTACATTCCCCATCAAAAGAATGTTATCAAATATAGTTTTACACTACTCCTAGAGTAGACACTATACAAAATAATCATGTCCTTCATATACCAAAAGTGCTCTTCAAGCTCACGGTCTCAACCCGTCTTAGCCCCCTTCATATCATGCCAAAAGTACCTACAAGGACAACCCCCAAACATGAGCAATGATATCATTCATATACAACACAATATGAATATAAAGCGTAAATGCATAATCATAATAAAACACTTCCTGTTTTTCCCATGCATTTCAAACGCTTCCCGTTTGGTTGTCCCTGTACCATAACTCATGAGTATAATCAATGGATTATTTTTAATGGTCTACACATGTCAAGACATAATACCATCTCATCAATATCAAATACCAATCATCAATCCCTAGTCTGTCCATCACAATGTATTTTAATGCCCCTCGCTTATTTACATATAGGCGGCATAGAATAATCTCGCTTCAATGGACATGCGGTACTCCCACCCCTCGCCTCACATTGAGCGGCAAATATCCTTTCCTCGCCCTATATGATAACCACGCTCAAATGTGACATGCGGCGCTCCCACCCCTCGCTTCACATTTAGCGGAACCAAAACAAATAGCGGCAAGCATTAAAATCATCAAGGGATGACCACGACTCATGGGATGTGCACCAATAACCATATGCATCTACAATGCATAAACAATGAGTATATTAGATACATGTACCGTTGGGTGCCCGTACGTCCTCTACGTACCTTTCCAAATAGTAGGTGTGGTAGGACTTCAATTCCTTGGCTGTGTCGCCACCTGTGATGGTTCTACATATTCACACAAATCAATATTAGAACCCAATAATAGTCCGATACCAAAAATCCTACAATAAAATCCAAAAACACTATATTTTATAACTCGCGATCGATCGCGGCAAAGGGCCGATCGATCGCGAGATCACACTGCCCGAACATGAATTTTTGTTCCTTCGGCGATCGATCGCCACATTTGGCGCGATCAATCGCCACCCTCGCCGATCGATCGCCCAAATGTGGCGATCGATCGCCAAATGTTTCTGGAGCGCACTGCCTCTTCGCGATCGATCGCCAAAAACGGGCGATCGATCGCCGAGCCCTGTATCGCGAAAAATCGCCATTAATGCTCCAAAACTTCATTCCAACCCATTCGAACTCCCCTACCAACAAACCAACAACATCAAATACATAATACCCTTCCATAAACACTTTAAGCACCTAAAAAATCCAACATTAAACCAAAACCACAACAACCCAACACAAACCCATTTAAACCATTTCCAAATCAAATAAAACACTACAAAATCAACAATGAGGCATCCATACCTCTTGGGGACTTCAAATCTCCCAATAAACTCCACAAATCAAGATTTTTCGAAGGGTTTCTCTCCACCTTTATGCTCCAACTCGAAAATAAGGGGAAAGGGTTTGTGGGAAGTGATTGGGGGAAAGTGAGGGTAAAGGTAGGGTGGGGTTGGGGTATAAAAGGGGTTGGGTTTTAATTAAAAGCATTTCACAAACCCATGGTGTATAAAACACCCCAACATGATATTTAAAAGGCATTTCACCAAAATGCACCAAAATATCAATTAAACTCATGATTTCCAATTAATTGCTAACCATGACAAATAAATCATGCTAAAAGTAATTTTCCCCAACATGCACAACATGCACTCCCGGGTCATCCTTTCCATGTGACCATGCACTTCCACACATTAATAAATCCAGCACATAATCAATTAATTACCACCATGATTAATCATATAAACACAATTAATGTCCAAATTGCAATTAATCATTTCGGGGATATCACAATACTCCCCTACTTATAAGATTTCGTCCCCGAAATCACATGCACTTACCCCAAATGGAAACTAAACATAATCACATACCAGAGAATAGTTCCGGGTAGTGCTGCACCATATGCCGCTCCGTCTCCCACGTAGCCTCCTCGACACCCCTGCGATCCCACTGAACCTTGATCATAGGTATCACTTTGTTCCGAATTCTACGGTCTGCTCGATCCAGAATTCTGACAGGCCGTTCCACATAAGACACATCGGATTCTAACTGAACTTCGGAAGGCTGTAAAACATGCGACGGATCCGGCTCATACTTCCGCAGCATAGACACATGAAACACATCATGTATACCAGATAAAGAAGGCGGCAGAGCTAGTCCGTAAGCTAAGGTGCCAATGCGCTGCAAATTCTCGTACGGTCCAACATACCTCGGAGACAGTTTCCCGCGCATCCCAAATGTCACAACGCCTCTGAAGGGCGAGATCTTCAAAATGACTTTATCTCCCAACTGAAATTCCAACGGTCTCCGCCGTTTGTTCGCGTAAGCTGCCTGTCTGTCCTGGGCTGCTTTCATTTTCTGCCTTATCATCTTTATCTTTTCTTCCATCTCCCGAATCAACTCCGGTCCTCCGACCGATTTACGGTCCAAATCATCCCAACACAAGGTTGATCTACACCGTCTGCCATAAAGAGCTTCAAAAGGAGCCATCTGAATACTCGCCTGGTAGCTATTATTATAAGAGAACTCTACCAAAGGCACTGAATCTTGCCAAGAAACATCGAACTCCAAAACGCAAGCTCTCAACATGTCCTCGAGCGTCTGAATAGTACGCTCGGTCTGGCCATCCGTCTGAGGATGATAAGCAGTGCTCAATCTAACTTCAGTTCCCAAGGCTGACTGAAGACCTTCCCATAAATGAGATGTGAATCGCGGATCTCGATCCGACACTATGGAAATGGGGATTCCATGCAATCTCACCACATCTTGAATGTACAACTGCGCCATCCTCAAAAAGGTGAAAGTCATGCTATAGGGGATGAAATGAGCTACCTTAGTCAATCGATCCACAATTACCCAAATAGCATCAAAGCCTGAAGTACTCCTCGGCAGGTGAGTCACGAAGTCCATGGAAATGTGTTCCCACTTCCACTTCGGTATCTCCAAGCTTTTCAACTCGCCGCCAGGTCTCTGCCTCTCTGTCTTAACCTGCTGGCAGATCAAGCACCTCTTTACAAAAGCGACGACATCAGATTTCATCCTTTTCCACCAAAACTGACCACGTAGATCTTTATACATCTTCTTCCCGCCTGGGTGGATGCTAAGTCTGCTACTATGAGCTCGCTCCAAGATCCCTCTACGCAACTCCGGCGTACTCGGAACCACCCAACGGTTACCCAACCTCAAAGATCCGTCATCGGCCACTCTGAATTTCGTTGGCTGACCAAGATGTACTAAAGATAACCACCTCTGAACCTCATCATCTGACCTCTGAGCTCTCCTGATGTTCTCATAGATATCTGGCTCAGCTAACAAGGTCGATACATACACAGGTGATGCATCTATGTCGAAGTCATAGCCCAGATGGCAATAGGAGGCCATCATGGCTGACAAATGGATGACGTCCTCAGCAGAACTCTTCACTTTCCGGCTCAAAGCATCTGCTGTCAAATTAGCCTTCCCGGGATGGTACTCAATCTCACAATCATAGTCTTTGAGTAAGTCCATCCACCTCCTCTGCCTCATGTTTAGCTCTGCCTGAGTGAATAAAAACTTAAGGCTCTTGTGATCCTTGAATATGGTAAATGAAGTACCATACAAATAATGTCGCCAAATCTTCAGGGCGAAGATGATAGCCGCCAGTTCCAAGTCATGGACTGGGTATCTCGTCTCATGCGGCTTCAACTGCCTCGATGCATAAGCTACTACATGTCTATCTTGCATCAGTACACACCCAAGACCTTGAAGTGATGCATCGGTATACAAAGCAAATCTGGAATTCTCCGTAGGGATCACTAACACTGGCGCCGTCGTCAAACGGTGCTTCAACTCCTGGAAGCTCTCCTCACAAGCTTCTAACCAAAAGAAAGGTACTCCTTTCTGGGTCAACTGTGTCAACGGCTTGGCAATCTTCGAAAAGCCCTCGACGAAGCGTCGATAATATCCGGCCAAACCAAGGAAGCTCCGAATCTCAGGCACAGAAGTGGGGGCAGTTCCCTCCTTCACAGCTTTGATCTTCCTGGGATCCACTGATATTCCGCTGCTCGATATGACATGCCCAGAAATACTACACTGCTCAACCAAAACCCACACTTACTGAGCTTGGCATACAACTGGTGATCTCGGAGAATCTGGAGCACTCTCCTCAAGTGTTTCACGTGCTCTTCCTCGCTCCGGGAATAGATGAGAATGTCGTCGATGAACACGATGACGAACTGATCAAGATACGGCTGAAACACTCTGTTCATCAAGCTCATAAAGACCGTTGGAGCATTCGTCACACCGAACGGCATCACTAAGAACTCATAATGTCCATATCGAGTCCGGAATGCTGTCTTCTGCACATCTTCCTCCCTGACTCGAATCTGGTGATACCCGGACCTCAAATCAATCTTGTTGTACAATCTGGTACCTTGTAACTGATCAAACAAATCATCAATCCTTGGGAGAGGATATTTGTTCTTTACTGTGGCTTTATTCAGTTGCCGGTAATCGATGCACAACCGCATCGAACCGTCCTTCTTCTTCACAAAGAGAACCGGTGCGCCCCATGGCGATACGCTCGGGCGTATATATCCCTTGTCAAGGAGATCCTGCAACTGTTCCTTCAATTCCCTCAACTCCGCCGGTGCCATCCTGTAAGGTGCACGAGAGATAGCGGATGTCCCCGGTAACAATTCGATCCCAAACTCAACTTCCCTAGCCGGTGGAAATCCTGGGATCTCTTCTGGGAACACATCAGCAAACTCTGCTACCACTGGTACATCCTCAACTCTCAATTCTTTATTCTTCCCAGACGTGTCCACGACATAGATGAGATAGCCCGTGTGGCCACGTTCCAACAGCTGAGTCATCTTAATCGCTGAAATCAACGGAATCTTCGCACGAGAACCGTTGCCATAAAAAGTCCACTGACTACCCAAATCAGGTCTGAACTTCACTGTCTTCTGCCGGCAATCTACCACTGCCTGATATCTGTTCAGAATATCAATGCCCAAGATGCAGTCGAAGTCCGACATACCCAACACAATCAAGTCTGTCTTCAACTCGTTGCCCTCAAAATAAATGAGGCAATCTGCCAAAAACTGACCAGCAACGACATTTCTTCCAGTGGGTGTCGAGACAAGGAGAGGCGTGGGTAGAGAAGACGTGCGCATATGGTGTCTCTCCACAAAGCCAACAGATACAAAAGAGTGGGAGGCACCTGTATCTATCAAAATAAAAGCAGGGTACGTAAATAAATGACACGTACCGGCGATCACCTCCTCTGGGGCTGCCAGAGCCTGCTCTCTGGTCAGCGCATACACCTGTTGTGGGGTCTTCCCACCTTAACAGTGATTACTAAACATAAGAAGGACTAATCATGCATAATAACGTCTTAAGGATTGTTACACGAGCTAACAGGATTACAGGCCAAAATACAAAATTTCAAAAACAATTCATTACATTCCAAAAGAATGTCATTTAGATTTACACTACTACTAGAGTAGATACTAATCATAACTTGAAATCCTATACGTTCCTGTGTCCCTCGTAGCTCACTGCCTCAACCCGACCCTTAGTCCTTTCGTCCAAAAGCGTACATACAGGGACAACACATCATGAGAATATTACAATTTTACTTAACAACATATAAACATTATAGTAAATGCATGAAATCTTGGTTAAGTAAATATGCTGGATATTCATTAACTTCTTATTGTTGTCCCTGATTCATAATCATGCATATGGGGCACCTTACCCCGTGGCACCTTACCACAATAACATCGCATGGCCTCTTACCATGTGGGGCACCTTACCCCGTGGCACCTTACCACAATAACATCGCATGGCTACTTACCATGTGGGGCACCTTACCCCGTGGCACCTTGCCACAATAACATCGCATGGTTACTTACCATGTGGGGCACCTTACCCCGTGGCACCTTACCACAATAACATCGTATAAACATCATCATATAAACGTCATATAAACATCCTTATTTCATCGTATAAACGTCATCATTTCTTCGTGTAAACTTCATCATTTTTATCGTATATATTCATGCGATAAATGCATAGTCATAGTGTAGGGATGTGTTTTACCGTCCGATGCCCGTACGTCTCTTACGTACCTTTTCAAAAGGAGGAGGAGTCACAGACTTTATCTCCTCGATGGTGCCGGTACCTGGGATGGTTCTACAAGACCGCATAATACCATATTAGATGCCTCAAAACCATCTCACATCATAAACTTAACAAAATAAAACATCATTATATTTTTCAACTTACTGCCTCTCTCGATCGATCGGCCCAAGATCTCGATCGATCGAGACACTGTGCACTAACAGTGCCATAGCTTCCTGCCTCGCTCGATCGATCGAAGTATTTTACCGATCGATCGAGAAGCTTCACCGATCGATCGAGAAATTCTTCGATCGATCGGCATCAAAATTTTAAAACATACATTAGACCTACTGACTTGCTCGATCGATCGGGACCAAATCTCGATCGATCGAGAACTCTGAATGATCGGGATTTCCCCAGATTTTTGAGCACCCCATTTGTAAGGACCCTAATCCTTAAGTGCGGAATCAAGGCATAATAGAGCTAAAATAAACAAATCAGAGTCTAAAAGAACATGTTGAGTCTATGAGCTTAAGCATTACATGCCAAAAAATAAGGACTACCAATGGATTAATTACATTCCAATCAATGAATGTTTTCAATTATAGTTTTATACTACTCCTAGAGTAGATACTATCCAAAATCATCCTGTCCTTTCATCCTCAATAGAATGCTCGTCAACCTCACCACCTCAACCCGTTCAAGCCCTTCTATCATGCCAAAAAGGTACCTACAAGGACAACCCCCAAACATGAGCAATAATAATCATTCATATTCAACACAATATGAAGATAAAGCGTAAATGCATAATCATAATAAAACACTTCCTGTTTTCCCATGCATTTCAAACGCTTCCCGTTTGGTTGTCCCTGTACCATAACTCATGAGTATAATCAATAGATTATTTTTCAATGGTCTAAACATGTAATGAACATAAACCATTTCATCAATATACCAAATACTGATCCTCAATCCCTAGTCTGTCCATCACAATGTATTTTCATTCCCCTCGCTTATTTACATATAGACGGCATAGGATAACCTCGCTTCAATGGACTGCGGGACTCCCACCCCTCGCCTCTCATTGAGCGGCAAATACCCTTTCCTCGTCCTATATGATAACCACGCTCAAATGTGACATGCGGCGCTCCCACCCCTCGCTTCACATTTAGCGGAACCAACCAAATAGCGGCAAGCATTAAAATCATCAAGGGATGACCACGACTCATGGGATATGCACCAATAATCATATGCATCTATAAACATCATGCATAACATGTATTTGCATCCACTATGCAATACCACATATATACTTGCATCCACAATGCATAAACAATAAGTATATAAGATACATGTACCGTTGGGGTGCCCGTACGTCCACTACGTACCTTTCCAAAAGTGGAATATGGTAGGACTTCAATTCCTTGGATGTGTTGCCACCTGGGTTGGTTCTACATATTCACAAATACCAATATTAGAAACCAATAATAGTCCAATACCAAAAATCCCACAAAAATAACCAAAAACATCATTTTTGGTGTCTCGCGATCGATCGCCATCAAGCCCCGATCGCGAGACCTCACTGTCTCGGGCAACAAAATCCAACAATCCGCGATCGATCGCGGAGCTAGCGCCGATCGATCGCGGCCTCGCCGATCGATCGCGCTCATCTCGCGATCGATCGCTGAAGCTCTCTGCCTCAGCACTGCTGCTCGCGATCGATCGCGAGAAAAACGCCGATCGATCGCCGAGCTCTGGGCAAGCGGGGTTTGGGCATTATTCACCCATCTTCAACCCCAACTCATACATACCCACATACACCAACATTAACCAAACCCAACAACTCAAAACCAACAATAAACATCAACATAAACTCAAATATGCAACATCCACCCAAAATAATACCAAAACCACAACAACCCAACACAAACCCATTTTAAAACCCTTCAAAATCAACCCAAACTTAAACAAAACCTTACAAATTTACAATGAGGTATCCATACCTCTTGAGGACCTCAAATCACCCAATAATCTCCACAAAACAAGATTTTGCAAGAACTTCTTTTCACCCTTGAGCTCAAGCTCGAAAATGGGAAGGGGTAGGGTTTGTGGATTTGATTTTGGTAAAGTGAAAGAGTTGGGTAAAGGTGTGGGGTTATAAGGGTATAAAGAGTGAGTTATTTAATTAAAATTGCATACCAACAATTCCATGGTGTATAAAACACCCCAATATGATTTTTTTTCAAAGCATTTACTCAGAATGCACCAAATATCAATTAAACACATAATTTCTAATCAATTGCTACCAATGGCAAATAAATCATGCTTCCAATAATATTTACCCAACATGCACCACATGCACCCTGAAATGCAACCCCCGGGCCACCCTATCCACATGACCATGCATTTCCATATAAGGTAAATAAATCCCAACACATAATCAATTACCACATAATTAATCATGTAAACACAATTAAAGCCAAATAGCAATTACCATTTCGGGGATGTCACACCATTTCATACCATCAATTCTACTTCATAACACACATAACGTGCTTAAACAAGAATATCAATAACTTCCACATACTTTCATGCATGTATTAAAATTAAAGGTTCACTTATAACTTAAACCTACATGCATTAAATCTACCCCTTTTTATCATTACCCGACCAGCTTTTTCAGAAAACAGGGCATGATTCTTCAGTCCAGAATTCTTGAACACACATCTTTATAGCAATGAAACTACTACATATCCCGTAGTTCATGCTTAAAAAAATATGTTGGCATGTTCACCAAACTTCCGTGTATGTACTCATGCCAAAGGTTTATTCATAACCTAAGCTAGCGTGCTTCAAATCTTCATAATAAAAGCCCTACTCAACATAAAAACAGGGTACTTCCTTTCCCAGATTTTCGAGGAGCCCTTTTTACATTCGAAAATCTAACACATAAGTCATGTAAGCCACTTAACAAAGCATGCTAGGGACATCATAAACATTACCTACAAGTGTTCATAACATGGTTTCAATAACCCTAACACTAGCATGCCAAAACTGCTATGTATAACATACATATAAAAACACGAAAAGCTGGTGAACCAGCGTGATCCCTCACCACTTTTGCTCTCCGATTTTTGTCAAGAAAAGACAAGTAATTTCCGACCACTTTCCTCCTAGCAGCAGTCCAGATATCAGACGAAGAGAAGGGAGGAAGAAGGAGGTTTTTGGAAGAGATTTTGGTGAAAATATCTAAGTGGGAACATGCCTGCCTGGTCAACTTCTTTTCCAGAAAACAAGGGAGGGGGCGTGGGTTGAATGCAAGTGGGGGGTGGGTGGTTGCATGTAGGGTGGTTTTGTGGTGTTTAATTGTATCCCGGTATTTTTGTACGATGCATTAAAATATCCTCACTCGATATTTTCTAACTTCATTTAATTAATACATCCTTTAAAAACACCCAATATGCTCCCCACATCATATCATCATATCATAAATCGTGGCCCCCAATTTTAAATACCACAACCCTCTTAAATACATCGTAATTCATTATTGTAGCACATAATCATATATCATTTCATCATCGTAGCATATAATCCTTTAACCTTTCGGGGGTATTACATTACTCCCCTACTTATAAGATTTCGTCCTCGAAATCCACATGCATCATCATAACGGGACTAAACATAAATACATACCAGAGAAATAGTTCCGGATAGTGCTGCACCATATGCCGTTCCGTCTCCCATGTAGTCTCCTCGACACCCCGACGATCCCACTGAACTTTGACCATCGGTATGACTTTGCTCCGTAGTCTGCGATGCTCTCGATCCAGAATTCTGATTGGTCGTTCTTCGTAGGACATATCTGAGTCTAACTGAACTTCTGTAGGCTGTAAGACATGAGACGGATCTGGCTCATACTTTCGTAACATAGAGACATGGAAAACATCGTGTATGCCAGACAAGGATGGCGGTAGAGCCAAACGATATGCCAAAGTACCGATACGCTGTAACACTTCATATGGCCCAACATACCTTGGAGATAACTTTCCCCGCATCCCAAAACGAACCACACCCCTGAAGGGCGAGATCTTTAAGAAGACCCTGTCTCCTAACTGGAATTCTAGTGGTCGTCGCCGCTTATTGGCATAGGCCGCTTGCCTGTCCTGGGCCGCTTTCATCTTCTGGCGTATCAACTTTATCTTACCTTCCATATCCCTGATCATATCCGGTCCTCCGACCGCTTTGCTAGTCAAGTCCTCCCAATACAGTGGTGATCTACATCGTCGTCCATACAGAGCTTCAAAAGGGGCCATTTGAATGCTCGCCTGATAACTGTTATTATAGGAGAACTCCACCAGCGGCACTGAATCCTGCCACGGAGTATCAAACTCCAAAATACACGCCCTCAACATGTCCTCGAGCGTCTGAATGGTACGCTCTGTTTGGCCGTCTGTCTGAGGGTGATATGCCGTACTCAGTCTCACCTCTGTGCCCAAAGCTGTCTGGAGACCCTCCCAGAAATGTGAAGTGAACATCGGGTCCCTGTCAGACACTATCGAGACTGGAATACCATGCAACCTCACCACATCCCGTATATACATCTGGGCCATCTTCAAGTATGTATATGACAAACTGTAAGGGATGAAATGAGCCGTCTTCGTCAGCCTATCCACGATCACCCAGATCGCATCAAATCCTGAGGCCGTCCTAGGTAAGTGGGTCACAAAGTCCATAGATATATGCTCCCACTTCCATTCAGGCACCTCTAAGCTCTTCAGCTCACCACCAGGCCTCTGCCTCTCTGCCTTTACCTGTTGGCAGATCAAACATCTTTTAACGAAAACGATTACCTCACGTTTCATGCGTCTCCACCAGAATTGATCGCATAGATCTTTGTACATCTTCTTTCCCCCTGGGTGGATACTGAATCGACTACTGTGAGCTCGCTCCAATATTCCTCTACGCAGTTCTGGTGTATCTGGGACTACCCATCGGTTGCCCAGTCTCAAGGAATCATCCTCAGCCACTCTAAACTTGGATGGTTGACCTTGAAGTACCAATGATGTCCACCTCTGAACCTCACTATCCGACTTCTGGGCCTTCCTGATCGCCTCAAATATGTCTGGCTCCGCCAATAGGGTCGACACTCGCACAGGCGACGTGTCTACATCGAAATCATAGCCCAGTTGGCAATAAGATGTCATCAAGGCTGACAAACACATAACATCCTCTGCAGTACTCTTCACCTTCCGACTTAAGGCGTCTGCTATCAAGTTTGCTTTACCTGGATGGTACTCAATTTCACAATCATAATCTTTGAGCAAATCCATCCATCTTCTTTGCCTCATATTCAACTCTGCTTGAGTGAATAAGAACTTCAGGCTCTTATGGTCCGTATATATAGTGAAAGACGTGCCATACAAGTAATGCCTCCAGATCTTTAAGGCGAATATGATGGCCGCCAATTCCAAATCATGCACTGGATACCTGGCTTCGTGTGGCTTCAGCTGCCTCGATGCATAAGCCACCACATGCTTATCTTGCATCAATACACAGCCCAAGCCCTGCAATGACGCATCCGTATATAAGGCGAACCTCTTATCCTCAGACGGAATCACCAGTACAGGCGCTGTAGTCAAACGACGCTTCAGCTCTTGGAAGCTTTCCTCACAAGCCTTAGACCAAAAGAAGGGGACTCCTTTCTGAGTCAGCTGTGTCAGGGGTTTGGCAATCTTCGAGAAACCTTCGACGAAACGTCGGTAATAACCTGCCAAACCGAGGAAACTCCGTATTTCTGGTACAGAAGTGGGTGCAGCCCACTTCATCACAGCCTCAATCTTTCTGGGATCCACAGATATTCCATGGCTAGATATGACATGGCCTAAGAATACCACGCTGTCCAACCAGAACTCACACTTGCTAAGCTTTGCGTATAACTGATGATCCCTAAGGATCTGAAGCACTATCCTCAAGTGTCGTCGTGGGTGCTCTAGCTTCGTCGGCATGACCAGAGTAGGTCCTGCCGTCTGTCGTATCGGTGAAACTAGAGCCTGTTCCGCAACTGGATCCAAATTCTGCTGGAACACCCTGTTGGGCACTGTGAAGACAGAGTGGCCTCGTCACCCCAGAAAGCATGACCAGAATTCCTAGTGCCCATATCTGGTCCTGAAAGCCGTCTTCTGAACATCATCTTCTCTTATCAATCCTCTGATGGTGATCCGACCCAGATCGATAGGTAGTCGTTGGCTGCCCTCCATACTGCCTCGGGGTGGGTTGCCGCTCTTGTCCGCAGGCCTCCCGCCAGAGTTCTGATGTCTTCCCCTGTTGGGACACTGTTCTGAGCGGAAGTGGCTCTGTCGCCACAGACATTCAAGCAGGCCAACACAGGTCCTTTGCCAAATTGTGATAGTCCACACTATAGGTGCACTGAGCTCTTCCAAGAATCTATCTCCCTGAGGCTTGTCCTTGTCCCAGATGGAGTAATTCATTCCTACCTTTCCCTTTCCCTCGATTTCTCGGGCCTCTGCCACTGAATCTCGATGCTTGACGTGTGTCCCCCTAGGCTTGAATGATCACCCCTGGCTTCAAGTTGGTCCGAAGTAGATTTCGTAGGGGTGCTGGAGGTGCGAACCGCATCAGGATATGCACCAACTCCCAGCTCAGCTAGCTCAGCTCGTGAGAGTGCATCATCAAAACAAGCAGGGCCATAAGTGATCACCCTGTCATACAGTTCAGGCCTCAAGCCCTTCATGAAGTTCCGCATCTTCGCTTGAGTGCTTGCAGCAATGTGTGGCACATATCGTAGTAAGGAACAGTAATGCAAAGCATAGTCAGATACAGGCATGGTACCTTGTCTTAAACTGGTAAACTCATCCTCCTTGGCCTGTATTGCAGCGGCTGAGAAATAGCGGTTCAAAAAACCGCGTTCGGAACATCTTCCAATTTACTTCCTGTCCCAGAGCCTCTTGCTCAATCACTGTGGTTTTCCACCACATCAATGCCTTCTTGGACAGCTGAAATTCTGCTAATCTGATCCAGGCCGTCTTTGCACAAGGCGCTGCCACAAATATCTGTTCAATCCTCTCCAGCCATTCCTCAGCTTTTTCCCCTGATTCTGTTCCCTCAAACATCGGGGGCGATACATCATAAATTGAGCCAAGCTCAACTCCCCAGGTAGCAACTGCTGTTCAGAGGGTTCCTCACCCAAGGCTGGTGGTGGCAATGGATTCGTATGCCCAGCACTTGCATTTACACTAATGGCGTCACCCACTTCTATATTTGCTGCCATGCTGCAACACAAGGGTTAATAACAACACCAAAAGTAGTTCATAAAGCACATCGTTAGATAATTAAACATGTTAGCATAACATAGAAACTTCATATGCAACATACATATAAAACATGTTCAATAGTAAATACCTAGCCAACTTATTGCTAAGGCTACCCTTCACTCATTCCCGAGTTATCTAACCACTGCTCTGATACCACTAATGTGGGGTCTTCCCACCTTAACAGTGATTACTAAACATAAGAAGGACTAATCATGCATAATAACGTCTTAAGGATTCGGTTGTTACACGAGCTAACAGGATTACAGGCCAAAATACAAAATTTCAAAAACAATTCATTACATTCCAAAAGAATGTCATTTAGATTTACACTACTACTAGAGTAGATACTAATCATAACTTGAAATCCTATACGTTCCTGTGTCCCTCGTAGCTCACTGCCTCAACCCGACCCTTAGTCCTTTCGTCCAAAAGCGTACCTACAGGGACAACACATCATGAGCATATACAATTTTACTTAACAACATATAAACATTATAGTAAATGCATGAAATCTTGGTTAAGTAAATATGCTGGATATTCATTAACTTCTTATTGTTGTCCCTGATTCATAATCATGCATATGGGGAACCTTACCCCGTGGCACCTTACCACAATAACATCGCATGGCCTCTTACCATGTGGGGCACCTTACCCCGTGGCACCTTACCACAATAACATCGCATGGCTACTTACCATGTGGGGCACCTTACCCCGTGGCACCTTGCCACAATAACATCGCATGGTTACTTACCATGTGGGGCACCTTACCCTGTGGCACCTTACCACAATAACATCGTATAAACATCATCATATAAACGTCATATAAACATCCTTATTTCATCGTATAAACGTCATCATTTCTTCGTGTAAACTTCATCATTTTTATCGTATATATTCATGCGATAAAAGCATAGTCATAGTGTAGGGATGTGTTTTACCGTCCGATGCCCGTACGTCTCTTACGTACCTTTTCAAAAGGAGGAGGAGTCACAGACTTTATCTCCTCGATGGTGCCGGGTACCTGGGATGGTTCAACAAGACCGCATAATACCATATTAGATGCCTCAAAACCATCTCACATCATAAACTTAACAAAATAAAACATCATTATATTTTTCAACTTACTGCCTCTCTCGATCGATCGGCCCAAGATCTCGATCGATCGAGACACTGTGCACTAACAGTGCCATAGCTTCCTGCCTCGCTCGATCGATCGAAGTATTTTACCGATCGATCGAGAAGCTTCACCGATCGATCGAGAAATTCTTCGATCGATCGGCATCAAAATTTTAAAACATACATTAGACCTACTGACTTGCTCGATCGATCGGGACCAAATCTCGATCGAACGAGAACTCTGAATGATCGGGATTTCCCCAGATTTTTGAGCACCCCATTTCATACCATCAATTCTACTTCATAACACACATAACGTGCTTAAACAAGAATATCAATAACTTCCACATACTTTCATGCATGTATTAAAATTAAAGGTTCACTTATAACTTAAACCTACATGCATTAAATCTACCCCTTTTTATCATTACCCGACCAGCTTTTTCAGAAAACAGGGCATGATTCTTCAGTCCAGAATTCTTGAACACACATCTTTATAGCAATGAAACTACTACATATCCCGTAGTTCATGCTTAAACAAATATGTTGGCTTGTTCACCAAACTTCCGTGTATGTACTCATGCCAAAGGTTTATTCATAACCTAAGCTAGCGTGCTTCAAATCTTCATAATAAAAGCCCTACTCAACATAAAAACAGGGTACTTCCTTTCCCAGATTTTCGAGGAGCCCCTTTTACAATCGAAAAATCTAACACATAAGTCATGTAAGCCACTTAACAAAGCATGCTAGGGACATCATAAACATTACCTACAAGTGTTCATAACATGGTTTCAATAACCCTAACACTAGCATGCCAAAACTGCTATGTATAACATACATATAAAAACACGAAAAGCTGGTGAACCAGCGTGATCCCTCACCACTTTTGCTCTCCGATTTTTGTCAAGAAAAGACAAGTAATTTCCGACCACATTCTTCCTAGCAGCAGTCCAGATATCAGAAAGAGAAGGGGGGAAGAAGGAGGTTTTTGGAAGAGATTTTGGTTGAAAATATCTAAGTGGGAACATGCCTGCCTGGTCAACTTCTTTTCCAGAAAACAAGGGAGGGGGCGTGGGTTGCATGCAAGTGGGGGGTGGGTGGTTGCATGTAGGGTGGTTTTGTGGTGTTTAATTGTATCCCGATATTTTTGTACGATGCATTAAAATATCCTCACTCGATATTTTCTAACTTCATTTAATTAATACATCCTTTAAAAACACCCAATATGCTCCCCACATCATATCATCATATCATAAATCGTGGCCCCCAATTTAAAATACCACAACCCTCTTAAATACATCATAATTCATTATTGTAGCACATAATCATATATCATTTCATCATCGTAGCATATAATCCTTTAACCTTTCGGCGGTATTACACCTGTCCCTGGGGCGGTCCCACTGTCTGACCTCCCGATGGTCGAGGCCCAAACTGCTGCCTCTGGTGTACTGTCCTGTCATCAAACCTCGGCCTGTTGCCCTGAAGCTCTGACTGTCCTCCCCGGGTGGGGCAATACCGAGAGATGTGGCCCATCTTGCCACAGCTATAATAGGCAGGGCACTTGTTCGAAGAATGTGGCCCTCCAATTGTCGCACCTTGGCTCCCCCGATCTATTCCCTTGTGAAGACCCTCGATTGGCCGACCAATTCTTCTTGTTCTCCAGTTTCTGACCAAAGAACTTCTCTCCACCAAACCGTGAAGATGAAGAGGCACCACGAGGTTTAAATGGCTCTCCCCGGGGCCTCAAGCTGTCATTAGTTTGCCTCTGTTGTGGTACTTGTGGTGGAACAGCACTAGGATAAGCTCCCACTCCAATCTCGGCAAGCTCCGCTCTTGTGAGAGCATCATCAAAAGAAGTTGGGTTATTGATGATAACCCGGTCAAAGAGCTCCGGTCGCAACCCCTTCATACAATTCCTTATCTTTACGTGCCCATTGGTGGCAATGTGGGGAACATACCTCAGCAACGAAGAGTACCGCATGGCATAGTCTGACACTGTCATGTTCCCCTATTTTAAACTAGTAAACTCGTCCTCCTTCGTCTGTCTCGCCGCTGCGGAGAAGTACCGGTTCAGAAACCGGGTCCTGAAGAGTGTCCAATCAATCACAGCACCCAGTGCTCTTAGCTCCATTACAGTGCTCCTCCACCACATTAGAGGTTTCTTTGCTAACTGGAACTCCTCCAGCCTCAGCCACGCTGTAACAACACAAGGAGCCGACACGAATATCTGCTCAAGTATTTCCAGCCACTCCTCAGCTTCAATCTCCTGATTCTGTTCCCTCAAACCGGGGCGGGTGGTAAGACAGAAACTGAGTCAAGCTAATCTCACCGGGGTAGTAATAACTGAGCCACTGGCTCCATGCCTACTGCTGGTGGAGGTAGAGGGTTCACTTGTCCAACGCTAGCGTTCACGCTCCCAACATCGCCAACCTCTTCGTTAAGGTTCCCCGCATTCCTAGCAGCCATGCTGTAACACAAAGGTTAACAACAATTCCAAACAAATATACATGTTATGCCGTTAGGTAACTGGAATGATAATAAGCATGTTAGTATAACAGAATATACATCAATATGCACCACATGCATAAACATGCCTCAATGTAAGCACCTAGCCAATCATGCTAAGGCTACCCTTCACACGTTCCCGGGTTCTCTAAGCACTGCTCTGATACCACTAATGTAAGGACCCTAATCCTTAAGTGCGGATCAAAGGCATAATTAGAGCCAATATAAATGATCAGAGTAAATTAATCGTGTTGAGGCTATGAGCCTAAAAGTTACATGCCAAAATGAGGACTATCAATGGATTAATTACATTCCCCATCAAAAGAATGTTATCAAATATAGTTTTACACTACTCCTAGAGTAGACACTATACAAAATAATCCTGTCCTTCATCTACCAAAAGTGCTCTTCAAGCTCACGGTCTCAACCCGTCTTAGCCCCCTTCATATCATGCCAAAAGTACCTACAAGGACAACCCCCAAACATGAGCAATGATATCATTCATATACAACACAATATGAATATAAAGCGTAAATGCATAATCATAATAAAACACTTCCTGTTTTTCCCATGCATTTCAAACGCTTCCCGTTTGGTTGTCCCTGTACCATAACTCATGAGTATAATCAATGGATTATTTTTAATGGTCTACACATGTCATGACATAATACCATCTCATCAATATCAAATACCAATCATCAATCCCTAGTCTGTCCATCACAATGTATTTTAATGCCCCTCGCTTATTTACATATAGACGACATAGAATAACCTCGCTTCAATGGACATGCGGTACTCCCACCCCTCGCCTCACATTGAGCGGCAAATATCCTTTCCTTGCCCTATATGATAACCACGCTCAAATGTGACATGCGGCGCTCCCACCCCTCGCTTCACATTTAGCGGAACCAAAACAAATAGCGGCAAGCATTAAAATCATCAAGGGATGACCACGACTCATGGGATGTGCACCAATAACCATATGCATCTACAATCATCATGCATAATTCAACATGTATTTGCATCCACAATGCATAATCACATATATACTCGCATCTACAATGCATAAACAATGAGTATATTGGATACATGTACCCTTGGGTGCCCGTACGTCCTCTACGTACCTTTCCAAAAAGTAGGTGTGGTAGGACTTCAATTCCTTGGCTGTGTCGCCACCTGGGATGGTTCTACATATTCACACAAATCAATATTAGAACCCAATAATAGTCCGATACCAAAAATCCTACAATAAAATCCAAAAACACCATATTTTATAACTCGCGATCGATCGCGACAAAGGGCCGATCGATCGCGAGATCACACTGCCCGAACATGAATTTTTGTTCCTTCGGCGATCGATCGCCACATTTGGCGTGATCGATCGCCACCCTCGCCGATCGATCGCCCAAATGTGGCGATCGATCGCCAAATGCTTCTGGAGCGCACTGCCTCTTCGCGATCGATTGCCAAAAATGGGCGATCGATCGCCGAGCCCTGTATCGCGAAAAATCGTCATTAATGCTCCAAAACTTCATTCCAACCCATTCCAACTCCCCTACCAACAAACCAACAACATCAAATACATAATACCCTTCCATAAACACTTTAAGCACCTCAAAAATCCAACATTAAACCAAAACCACAACAACCCAACACAAACCCATTTAAACCATTTCCAAAATCAAATAAAACACTACAAAATCAACAATGAGGCATCCATACCTCTTGGGGACTTCAAATCTCCCAATAAACTCCACAAATCAAGATTTTTCGAAGGGTTTCTCTCCACCTTTATGCTCCAACTCGAAAATAAGGGGAAAGGGTTTGTGGGAAGTGATTTGGGGAAAGTGAGGGTAAAGGTAGGGTGGGGTTGGGGTATAAAAGGGGTTGGGTTTTAATTAAAAGCATTTCACAAACCCATGGTGTATAAAACACCCCAACATGATATTTAAAAGGCATTTCACCAAAATGCACCAAAATATCAATTAAACTCATGACCAATTAATTGATAACCATGGCAAATAAATCATGCTAAAAGTAATTTTCCCCAACATGCACAACATGCACCCTGAAATGCACTCCCGGGTCATCCTTTCCATGTGACCATGCACTTCCACACATTAATAAATCCAGCACATAATCAATTAATTACCACCATGATTAATCATATAAACACAATTAATGTCCAAATTGCAATTAATCATTTCGGGGATATCACAAAAACATAATTTCTATTTCTTGTTTAGACAAGTGTGGTTTTTCATTTATAATAAAGGACAACTGTTGTTCTATTTATTTAAATGATATGTTTTATGCTAGTGCACAAATGGTGAATGGTCTTTATTTATTAAATCTTGATATGCCTATCTATAACATAAATACTAAAAGGATTAAAAATAATGATTGTAATCCGACTTATCTCTGGCATTGTCGCTTGGGCCACATAAACGAAAACCGCATATCTAAACTTCATAAGGATGGATTATTATTCATTTGATTTTGAATCTCATGAAATATGTGAATCTTGTTTAATGGGCAAGATGACTAAAGCCCCTTTCAAGGGACATGTTGAAAGGGCAAATGTTTTATTGGGACTAATACATAGTGATGTATGTGGAGCAATAAGTACACAAGCTAGAGGTGGTTTTCAATACTTCGTTACATTTACTGATGACCTCAGTAGATATGGGTATGTGTACCTAATGAAGCATAAGCATGAAACCTTTGACAAGTTCAAAGATTTCAAGAATGAAGTACAAAACCAACTTGGCAAAAGTATCAAAATCCTTCGATCAGATCGAGGAGGTGAATACTTAAGCCAAGAGTTTCATGACTATCTAAAGGAGTGTGGGATATTCCCACAACTCACTCCTCCGTATACTCCACAATGGAATGGTGTATCCGAGAGGAGAAATCGAACCTTGTTAGACATTGTTAGATCAATGATGAGTCATGCAGATCTTCCGATATCGTTTTGGGGACACGCTCTAGAAACAACGATTTTCTTACTGAACCGTGTTCCATCTAAATCAGTGGAAAAGACACCATATGAGATATGGACTGGGAAGCGTCCTAGTATGTCTTTTATGAAGATTTGGGGTTGTGAGGCTTTCGTTAGACGTCACGCCACTAACAAACTTGGACCCAAATCTGATAAGTGTTTATTTGTGGGGTATCCTAAGGAAACGAAAGGATACTATTTCTATTATCCCACCGAGAACAAAGTAGTTGTTGCTCGGACTGGTGTATTTCTTGAAAGAGAATTTACTTCTAGAAAAACCAGTGGGAGAAAAATAGAACTTAGTGAAGTTCAACCACATGAAAACACTGAACCTGAGATTGAGATGGAAACAGAGCAGGCACTGCAAGCTGTTGTGGAAGAAATACCTGTTCAAGAGACACAACCCCAGCGTAGGTCTGTAAAAGAACACCGGGAGCCACAGAGATATGGATTTCTTGTGACTCAACAAGGTGACTTACTACTTATTGATGAGGATGAGCCGTCATCTTATCAACAAGCTATAATGGGCACTGATTCTGAGAAATGGCAAGAGGCCATGAAATCTGAGATGGAATCCATGTATGCAAACCAAGTATGGACTTTGGTTGATCCACCTGAAGGGGTACGACCCATAGGGTGCAAATGGATTTTCAAGAAAAAGACCGATATGGATGGTAATGTACAAACCTATACAGTGTAAGTAATCCAAGAGCATACAACGCAGCGGAATAAAATTTTATGGATTACTAACATGCAGATCTATACATAGGATTCATATCGGATAAAGGAATTACAAGTGTCTTACCCTTGTAGCGTGTTTGAAGCAGAATCCACGGAGCAGCACCACGTCCTACGCCTTCTCCGAGTCACTAGCCAAACTCAATGAGTTTTGCCTCAACGGTATCCACACGATCAAATCGGGTGAAGGGATAGTTTAATAAAAGTTGCTAGACAAGTTATTAAACCGGAACAAGAAAGACACTCGATTCTAAATCGAAAGGGACGCCCAAAAATCACAAATTCTCTTCGGCTATGATGAAGAAGCCGAGAGCTCTTTTGTTGGTTTTGGAGGCCGTGTATCTTGCTTGGTTTTTGGGTTGAATGATATGAAGTTATGTCTTACAAATAAATCATAACCTTGTATTTATATTAAAAGGCTTTTAATTAAGGTTCAAGACTTTCTTAAAGTCTTATGGGCCCAAACCCATGATTTAATTAAAACCTTTTAATCACTTAATTAAGACTCTTCTTAATTAATTAATTCATCCAATGAATTTAATTTCCCTTCTCGATTTAATCTTTTGTGCGACCCGATAGGATCTTGTAATGTTGGCAGTGGCATAAAATCTCATTTTATGTCGCAAGCATTGAGCGGTATCTAGCAACACATCAATGCTACCCAAATTACAAGAATGTCAATGACTCGACATAACCTTTAGAACTTGTGATAATATTAATCATGTAACTTAATCCCTTTGTCCTTTGTGTTTAGATTGAACACGAGTCATGGAATAGTCATACTCGTATATCCAATCTTTATTTCTTGATCACCAAGTAGAACTAGAATAAACGAATAAGCTCGATATCTCATATCGACTCATTCGAGCATGGCCATGCATTTTAGTTCTCACTTGATCAAGGGCCAAACATATCTCCTGTTATATAGGAGGGACAAATCCTATCTCGATCAGTCAACATCCCTCTACATAATTCGTAGTGTATCCAATAGTCGCGTTTATAGATTACCCTGTTACGGGTAACGTTTGATGATATCAAGATACATAACTCCTTATGTTGGGATCTCTGATGATCACAAGTCGTAAGGATTACATACATTATTATCACTATGAGAATTGCATATGACGATCATATAACTATCCATGTTGCATTCTCATGGTGGGTCTGTCCAGTACATCGTTCTCTAACATGTACCCATATGTTGATTTGATATCTCATATCAATGAACAATTCATCGATCAACATATACTAGTCTCTACGTATTATCATTATCCCTTTCATGATAATACTTGACTAGGGACATCTTTAAGAATAATACAATATTATTCTAAGGACATTAACATATATATTAATTCACATTGCACAGTTAAAAGAATAATATATAATAATGAATTGCCATTCATAAAATCATATTACATTGTATGTCATAAACAATCATCTAATGATGTGTCTTAGGGCATATCCCAACAAATCTCCAACTTGCACTAAGACCACTCAGACATATACCTAATGCCTAGAGATCAAGTATGACGATCATGCTTCTGCTGTGACAGTGGCTTCGTCAATGGGTCAGATACATTCTCATCTGTTGGTACTTTGCATATTTTAACATCTCCCCTTTCAACGATTTCTCGAATGAAATGGAACCGCCTAAGTATGTGTTTGGATCTTTGGTGAGATCTTGGTTCCTTAGCTAATGCGATCGCTCCATTGTTGTCACAATAGAGTTCTATCGGATCTTTAATGCTAGGCACCACTCCAAGTTCAGAAATGAACTTCCTCATCCAAACAGCTTCCTTTGCTGCATCCGAGGCAGCAATATATTCAGCTTCCGTTGTAGAATCGGCTACTATTTCTTGCTTTGAACTCTTCCAGCTCACAGCACCTCCATTTAGGCAATACACATATCCAGATTGCGATCGAAAATCATCTTTGTCGGTTTGGAAGCTTGCATCAGTGTAACCCATTACATTGAGCTCTTCCTCACCTCCATAAATCAAGAATGTATCCTTAGTTCTTCTCAAGTACTTTAGGATGTTCTTGACAGCAATCCAGTGACCTTCACCTGGATCAACTTGATATCTGCTCGTCATGCTCAAAGCATACGATACATCGGGACGAGTACATATCATGGCATACATGATAGATCCAATAGCTGACGCGTATGGAATCTCGCTCATGCGTTGTCTCTCATCTGGTGTTGAAGGACACTGTTCCTTCGAGAGATAAATACCATGTGTCATAGGCACGAATCCTTTCTTGGATTCTTGCATGCTAAACCTTTTAAGCACCTTGTCTATGTATGTACTTTGACTTAGACCAAGAAGCCTTCTCGATCTATCTCTATAGATCTTGATTCCTAATACATAGGTGGCTTCTCCCAAGTCTTTCATCGAAAAGCAATTCCCTAACCAAATCTTTACAGATTGCAAGGCAGGGATATCATTTCCAATAAGAAGTATGTCATCTACATACAACACTAGGAAAATGATTACGCTCCCACTGACCTTCTTGTAGACACAAGGTTCATCTTCGTTTTTGATAAAACCAAACTCTTTGATTGCATCATCAAAACGAAGATTCCAACTCCGAGAAGCTTGCTTCAATCCATAAATGGATCGTTGTAGCTTGCATATCTTTCCAGCATCCTTTGGATAGACAAAACCCTCGGGCTGTGTCATGTACACATCCTCGAGTAGATTTCCATTAAGGAAAGCTGTTTTGACATCCATCTGCCAGATTTCATAATCATGAAATGCAGCTATTGCAAGTAAGATCCTTATGGATTTAACCATGGCCACTGGTGAAAATGTTTCATCATAGTCAATACCATGAATTTGTTTGAATCCTTTTGCAACCAGCCGACCTTTATAGGTTTGTACGTTACCATCCATATCAGTCTTTTTCTTGAAAATCCATTTACACCCTATGGGTCGTACCCCTTCAGGTGGATCAACCAAAGTCCATACTTGGTTTGCATACATGGATTCCATCTCAGATTTCATGGCCTCTTGCCATTTCTCAGAATCATTGCCCATTATAGCTTGTTGATAAGATGACGGCTCATCCTCATCAATAAGTAGTATGTCACCTTGTTGAGTCACAAGAAATCCATATCTCTGTGGCTCCCGGTGTTCTCTTACAGACCTACGCTGGGCTTGTGTCTCTTGAGCAGGTGCTTCTTCCACAACAGCTTGCGGTGCCTGCTCTGTTTCCATCTCAATCTCAGGTTCAGTGTTTTCTTGTGGTTGAACTTCACTAAGTTCTATTTTTCTCCCACTGGTTTTTCTAGAAATAAATTCTCTTTCAAGAAATACACCAGTCCGAGCAACAATTACTTTGTTCTCGGTGGGATAATAGAAGTAGTATCCTTTCGTTTCCTTAGGATACCCCACAAATAAACACTTATCAGATTTGGGTCCAAGTTTGTTAGTGGCGTGACGTCTAACGAAAGCCTCACAACCCCAAATCTTCATAAAAGACATACTAGGACGCTTCCCAGTCCATATCTCATATGGTATCTTTTCCACTGATTTAGATGGAACACGGTTCAGTAAGAAAATCGTTGTTTCTAGAGCGTGTCCCCAAAACGATATCGTAAGATCTGCATGACTCATCATTGATCTAACCATGTCTAACAAGGTTCGATTTCTCCTCTCGGATACACCATTCCATTGTGGAGTATACGGAGGAGTGAGTTGTGGACTATCCCACACTCCTTTAGATAGTCATGAAACTCTTGGCTTAAGTATTCTCCTCCTCGATCTGATCGAAGGATTTTGATACTTTTGCCAAGTTTGTTTTGTACTTCATTCTTGAAATCTTTGAACTTTTCAAAGGTTTCATGCTTATGTTTCATTAGGTACACATACCCATATCTACTGAGGTCATCAGTAAATGTAACGAAGTATTGAAAACCACCTCTAGCTTGTGTACTTATTGGTCCACATACATCACTATGTATTAGTCCCAATAAAACATTTGCCCTTTCAACATGTCCCTTGAAAGGGGCTTTAGTCATCTTGCCCATTAAACAAGATTCGCATGTTTCATATGATTCAAAATCAAATGAATCTAATACTCCATCCTTATGAAGTTTAGATATGCGGTTCTCGTTTATGTGGCCCAAGCGACAGTGCCAGAGATAAGTCGGATTACAATCATTATTTTTAATCCTTTTAGTATTTATGTTATAGATAGGCATATCAAGATTTAATACATAAAGACCATTCACCATTTGTGCACTAGCATAAAACATATCATTTAAATAAATAGAACAACAGTTGTCATTTATTATAAATGAAAATCCATACTTGTCCAAACAAGAAATAGAAATAATGTTTTTGGTAATTGAAGGCACAAAATAACAATCTTTCAAAATCAATGATAAACCAGAAGGTAAAGCTAAATGATAATCTCCTATAGCTAATGCAGCAACTCTTGCTCCATTTCCAACTCGGAGATCAACTTCGCCTTTCGCCAACAATCTACTCTTTTTGAGGTCCTGAACATTTACACAAATGTGAGATCCACATCCAGTATCTAATACCCATGATGAAGAAGTAGATAAATTGACTTCTATAACAAAAATACCTGAAGCGGAAGTCACACTTCCTTTCTTTAGATCCTCCAGATATACTTTGCAGTTCCTTTTCCAATGGCCGGTCTCACCGCAATGGAAACAGTTCCCTTCCTTTGCTATCCCTCCCTTTGGCTTCAGTGCATAAGACTTTGGCTTAGATTTAGCAAAGACTTTCTTTGCTTTCTTGTTGCCTTTAGCTTTGGCCCTTCCTTTGCCCTTATTCACAATAAGGACATTTGTGGCCTTAGTCTTCTTAGTATTTGCTTCATATGTTCTCAACATACCAAGCAATTGTGGTAGAGTCTTTTCCATGTCAGTCATATTGTAATTTACTACAAATTGAGGCAACGATTGCAAGATCACATCGGTGGCCAACTCTTGGTCCAATGGAAAACCCAGCTTGTCCAGATTCTCAATGTACCCAATCATCTTGAGCACATGAGTTCCAACTAGGCTTCCTTCTACCATCCTGCACTGAAATAACGCCTTAGAGACGTCATACCTCTCTTGTCTTGCTTGCTGTTGGTACAACTGCTTTAAGTGTTCGATCATATCGAACGCCTCCATTTCCTCATGTTGCTTCTGAAGCTCAGAGTTCATGGTGGCAAGCATGAGGCACCCAACATCAAGTGCGTCACGCTGATGCTTCTTGTAAGCATCTTTTTCAGCTCTTGTAGCTATTAGGGGAGGTTCCTCAGCGGGCAAGGGTTCCTCTAGGACATATTGTTTCTTTTCTTGTTTGAGGACTATCCTCAAGTTCCTATGCCAGTCTAGGAAATTCGTCCCATTTAATTTGTCTTTCTCAAGGACCGATCGCAGTGATAAAGTGCTAGTAACGTTGTTAGTTGCCATGGATATCTACAATATAAATATGCAAAATAAGTTTATGATTTAATCATTTAACATGGTCTTATATTAAATGATACTCCCACTATTTTGTTTAAAAAATATCAACCCTCAAAACCTTTAGTGGGCCAAGATCCATATTTCACTTAATCTTGAGTTAGCTTTGGCTAATCGCCCAAGACTCGGTTATTTAGGTAGACAACACTTTGTCAATTACATCACATGTAATTCTTGGATAGTTGGACGAACAACACTTTGTTCAATTCATCAAATGAATTATAATCCAACCCATGCCTCTAGGTTCCCAATCCTATTGAGATAACCTAGTTAAGTCGTACCCAATTAAAGTATAACGGATATCACTTTTATCCTTTCGCGCCTTACTAAGATTGCCACGGTGCTTTGCTTTGGCAAACCCACACATGTACAATCGAAGTTATTGACGAGTACTTTTATTTTGGAAGGCATCTAAAACTTAATATTTTAGAGGGATTTATTGATCTCATGATTAATTTGATAATTTAAAATATGTCCACTACATATAGTTGTATACATATCAACATATATGTGTAATACTATTATCAAACTAAAACATAAGATAAATCATGCATCAACATACATAATTAAACGTGACATGGTTATAGCCCCTAATAATGATTTTCTCAAGCCAATGAGAAAATCCTATGAGTCAACCTAAGGTAACTTCACAAGCACCTTCCTTTGGCTCCAATTTGTATGGTCTCCTCATCCCGGCACGATGCTCCATCTTCATTGATCATCATCAATAAAATAAACTACACTATTTACAAGATATAGAATTCCTCGATTCACATTCGAGGGGAACATAGGGGAGGGATTACATTTAGAATGAAATAGAGAAAGGCACGACACGCAGGTCGTATTATACATTACAAACATCCACAAATCCTATCTAATAGGTCAAAGGGCTATAACCACGCACCATGCTCAAACAACACATAAAGCATGCATTAACATTTAATTAATTAAATTCTAAACATTTTAAATTTAATTCTAATTAAAACTGTAAAATAATTTTTGAAAAATTATCGTACGCTCGGGACATCACATGCCACGAACTAAAGCGACTAAGACACGAACCACCATGGTTCGAACCATGAAGCACACGGCTGGACCAATAGTGGGCCTAGGGTTTGAAACCCTAGCCCATGGCCGAGCCATGTCTCGAGCGGCGGCGGCGCTAGGGTTCCAAACCCTAGCCGCCTCGCACCCTTATGGAATTTTATCGAGCCATCTTGTTTGAAACGCCGGAATTTGTTAGCCACGAGTCATGGTCAGGCCATGCACGGGGTTGGCTCAACCATCTCGAGCTAAGGGTTCGAAAAACCTTGCTCTCATGTGGTAAAGTTACTAATCCATGCATGCGTGAACCATTATCGAGTCAAAGAGTTCAAAACTCATCCACGTCTCAAAACTTTAGAAAAATAGGCGATGATGGCCGAGCCATGCACGGCTACTAGGGTTCGAAACCCTAGCCGTCATGAGCTAGCCGTCACGTCCAATGGGTTATAAACCCTAATTAATTTTCGACACTTCCATGCACAATTATTAGCCACAACGACTAAGCCATCTCGAGCCAAGGGTTCGAAAAACCCTAGCCCTCATGTGGCTAGCCGTGGTGTCATTTGTGATGGTGATGGCCGAAAACTTGTGACATATGGTTCGATATTCGCCTAATTATATCAAATACAATTTTACGATGATTTTCATAAACTAAATATTAAAATATCATATATGTTCATACAGTTTTAAATAGCATGAAATATTAATTCTAATATGATTAACACAATTAATCACATAAATCCGATATGAGCCTTGTACACGGCTCTGATACCACTGTAAGTAATCCAAGAGCATACAACGCAGCGGAATAAAATTTTATGGATTACTAACCAGCAGATCTATACATAGGATTCATATCGGATAAAGGAATTACAAGTGTCTTACCCTTGTAGCGTGTTTGAAGCAGAATCCACGGAGCAGCACCACGTCCTACGCCTTCTCCGAGTCACTAGCAAAACTCAATGAGTTTTGCCTCAACGGTATCCACACGATCAAATCGGGTGAAGGGATAGTTTAATAACAAGTTGCTAGACAAGTTATTAAACCGGAACAAGAAAGACACTCGATTCTAAATCGAAAGGCACGCCCAAAAATCACAAATTCTCTTCGGCTATGATGAAGAAGCCGAGAGCTCTTTTGTTGGTTTTGGAGGCCGTGTATCTTGCTTGGTTTTTAGGTTGAATGATATGAAGTTATGTCTTACAATTAAATCATAACCTTGTATTTATATTAAAAGGCTTTTAATTAAGGTTCAAGACTTTCTTAAAGTCTTATGGGCCGAAACCCATGATTTAATTAAAACCTTTTAATCACTTAATTAAGACTCTTCTTAATTAATTAATTCATCCAATGAATTTAATTTCCCTTCTCGATTTAATCTTTTGTGCGACCCGATAGGATCTTGTAATGTTGGCAGTGACATAAAATCTCATTTTATGTCGCAATCATTGAGCGGTATCTAGCAACACATCAATGCTACCCAAATTACAAGAATGTCAATGACTCGACATAACCTTTAGAACTTGTGATAATATTAATCATGTAACTTAATCCCTTTGTCCTTTGTGTTTAGATTGAACACGAGTCATGGAATAGTCATACTCGTATATCCAATCTTTATTTCTTGATCCCCAAGTAGAACTAGAATAAACGAATAAGCTCGATATCTCATATCGACTCATTCGAGCATGGCCGCATTTTAGTTCTCACTTGATCAAGGGCCAAACACATCTCCTGTTATATAGGAGGGACAAATCCTATCTCGATCAGTCAACATCCCTCTACATAATTCGTAGTGTATCCAATAGTCGCGTTTATAGATTACCCTGTTACGGGTAACGTTTGACGATATCAAGATACATAACTCCTTATGTTGGGATCTCTGATGATCACAAGTCGTAAGGATTACATACATTATTATCACTATGAGAATTGCATATGACGATCATATAACTATCCATGTTGCATTCTCATGGTGGGTCTGTCCAGTACATCGTTCTCTAACATGTACCCATATGTTGATTTGATATCTCATATCAATGAACAATTCATCGATCAACATATACTAGTCTCTACGTATTATCATTATCCCTTTCATGATAATACTTGACTAGGGACATCTTTAAGAATCATACAATATTATTCTAAGGACATTAACATATATATTAATTCACATTGCACAGTTAAAAGAATAATATATAATAATGAATTGCCATTCATAAAATCATATTACATTGTATGTCATAAACAATCATCTAATGATGTGTCTTAGGGCATATCCCAACATAAAGGTCGGCTGGTTGCAAAAGGATTCAAACAAATTCATGGTATTGACTATGATGAAACCTTTTCACCAGTGGCCATGGTTAAATCCATAAGGATCTTACTTGCAATAGCTGCATTTCATGATTATGAAATCTGGCAGATGGATGTCAAAACAGCTTTCCTTAATGGAAATCTGCTCGAGGATGTGTACATGACACAGCCCGAGGGTTTTGTCGATCCAAAGGATGCTGGAAAGATATGCAAGCTACAACAATCCATTTATGGATTGAAGCAAGCTTCTCGGAGTTGGAATCTTCGTTTTGATGATGCAATCAAAGAGCTTGGTTTTATCAAAAATGTAGATGAACCTTGTGTCTACAAGAAGGTCAGTGGGAGCGTAATCATTTTCCTAGTGTTGTATGTAGATGACATACATCTCATTGGAAATGATATCCCTGCCTTACAATCTGTAAAGATTTGGCTAGGGAATTGCTTTTCGATGAAAGACTTGGGAGAAGCCACCTATGTATTAGGAATCAAGATCTATAGAGATAGATCGAGAAGGCTTCTTGGCCTAAGTCAAAGTACATACATAGACAAAGTGCTTAAAAGGTTTAGCATGCAAGAATCAAAGAAAGGATTCGTGCCTATGACACATGGTATATATCTCTCGAAGGAACAGTGTCCTTCAACACCAGAGGAGAGACAACGCATGTGTAAGATTCCATATGCGTCAGCTATTGGATCTATCATGTATGCCATGATATGTACTCGTCCCGATGTATCGTATGCTTTGAGCATGACGAGCAGATATCAAGTTGATCCAGGTGAAGGTCACTGGATTGCTGTCAAGAACATCCTGAAGTACTTGAGAAGGACTAAGGATACATTCTTGATTTATGGAGGTGAGGAAGAGCTCAATGTAATAGGTTACACTGATGCAAGCTTCCAAACCGACAAAGATGATTTTCGATCGCAATCTGGATATGTGTGCCAAAATGGAGATGTTAAAATATGCAAAGTACCAACAGATGATAATGTATCTGACCCATTGACGAAGCCACTGTCACATCAGAGGCATGATAGTCATACTAGATCTCTAGGCATTAGGTTTATGTCTGAGTGGTCTTAGTGCAAATGGGAGATTTGTTGGGATATGCCCTAAGACAAATCATTGGATGATTGTTTGGACATACAATGTTTATGATTTATGAATGGCAATTCATTATTATATATTATTCGTTTAACTGTGCAATGTGAATTAATATATATGTTAATGTCCTTAGAATAATATTGTATTATTCTTAAACATTGTCCCTAGTCAAGTATTATCATGAATAAGGATAATGATAATAAGTAGAGACTAGTTTGTGTTGATTGATGAATTGTTCATTGATATGAGATTTCAAATCAACACATGGGTACATGTTAGAGAACGATGTACTGGACAGACCCACCATGAGAATGCAACATGGATAGTTATATGATTGTCATATGCAATTCTCATAGTGATAATAATGTATGTAATCCTTACGACTTGTGATCATCAGAGATCCCAACATAAGGAGTTATGTATCTTGATATTGTCAAACATTACCCGTAACAGGGTAAACTATAAAGGCGACTATTGGATACACTACGAATTATGTAGAGGGATGTTGACTGATCGAGATAGGATTTGTCCCTCCTATATAACAGGAGATGTGTTTGGCCCTTGATCAAGTGAGAACTAAAATGCATGGCCATGCTCGAATGAGTCGATATGAGATATCGAGCTTATTCGTTTATTCTAGTTCTACTTGGGGATCAAGAAATAAAGATTGGATATACGAGTATGACTATTCCATGACTCGTGTTCAATCTAAACACAAAGGACAAAGGGATTAAGTTACATGGATAATATTATCACAAGTTCTTCAGGTTATGTCGAGTCATTGACATTCTTGTAATTTGGGTAGCCTTGATGTGTTGCTAGACACCGCTCTTTGCTTGTAACGTAAAATGAGATTTTATGTCACTGCCAGCATTACAAGAACCTATCGGGTCGCACAAAAGATTAAATCGAGAAGGGAAATTAAATTCATTGGATGAATTAATTAATTAAGAAGAGTGTTAATTAAGTGATTAAAAGGTTTTAATTAAATCATGGGTTTGGGCCCATAAGACTTTAAGAAAGTCTTGAACCTTAATTAAAGCCTTATAATATAAATACAAGGTTTTGATTAATTGTTAATTATACTTTCATATCATTGCTTGATATCAAAACCTAGACTCCACTCCTCAAGCTCTTGGCCGCCGCTTGTTCGAAGATCATCGCCGCCACCGCCTTGATCTTCACGGTCGTCCTTGCTCGGTTATAGTAACCGTGAGGTTTTGTTGGTTCAAGAATAATTCTAGCAATATTTTCTTGAACATCCCTTTGTTCGATTTGATCGTGTGGATACCGTTGAGGCAAAACTTGACAAGTTTTGCTAGTGACTCGGAGGAGGCGTTGGACGTGGTGCTGCTCCGTGGAATCTGCTCAAACACGCTACAAGGGTGAGACCTTCGTAAATCCTTCATCCGATATGATAACTGACCGCTTTTTTTTTAAACAAAAGATATTTCAAAGAATGGGTTGAAGCGATTCTACCGCAAGTGCACGGTTGTCAAGTTTTAGTATAGTGAAAATTAAGTACAGGTTGTCGAATCCACAGGGACTAACGTATAAGTACCAAATAAGATTAATAAAATTATATTTAGCCTACGATAAAAGAAGTTTGATTAACTAAAGCTAGACTAAACTAAAGAATAAAGATTAAACTAGAAACAAAGAATAGAATGGTTCCGGAAATGCGAAGGTAAGTCACTCGAGAAAATTACCAAGCTCGTCGTTCAATTATATCATCTCTACTGATCCAATGGAATTCTCAAATTATCACTCAATTGATTTTAAAGGTGAAAGGTTTTCACTATTATTCGATACACTCTCTCGAGCTGTAACGAAACTAACAATAAATTAGAATAAGTCACTCTCGTGCACCTATTTACTAATTCAAAGTTGCTTAAATTATCAAAACCTTATAACTCTAAATCTTTCGATTTCAAGTTCTCACATATGCGACATCATCTCTCGATCTCAATCGTGACATACATCATAAATTAATGGAGCGTGTTACAACGTTATCTCTCGATCTCGGTTGTAACTCTCAAATTCAATCAAAGCTAGCTAGACTTTGATCTACACATGCAATCAATCTATGAACAATAAATATCAATACGCTCAAATACCAATGAATCAATATATTAAACACAACGAACGAAAACTTCAATAATATAAACCAAATTCAATTCAAATCAAATACAGATGAGTTTAATTGTCTCTCGACCTCAAAAACTTCAAATGAAAATGAAATCAAATAAATTAAGGTTCAGAAATACGATAAACGATGGATGAATCCGTGCGTTGCACCGTAATTTCTTCTCTTGTTCCTGTGATGACCAGGGATTATAGATGTTAATCCTGTAGTGTTAAAAATCCCTAAAGTTGTTTTACGTGGCGATTTGGAGTTTAATCGCGATGTTGGGCCTTCTGGGCTCGTTTATTTGGGTAGTTGGGATCGTTGGATCCCGAGGTTGAGATTGTATTCACATTACGGTGTAAAACCTAAGAGCTGGGTTTTTGATGTGTCTCGGAATCTCGGGTGCTTGTGTGAGCACCGGTAGGGGGTTTTGGTGTTAGAGAGAGAATTTTTGAAAACAGATGATTTTTAATGAATCACGATGTATTTGTGGGGCTATTAGTATTTCGGGGTATTTTGCTATAAATACAAGTTGAACCCGAGATTTTTATTAAAAATTGCATTTCAGCCCCACCTTCCCTTCTTCTCTCTCCCCGCCGAATCCCGCCTGCTACAGTCCCCCGCGCACGAAAACGCTTCGCCTGCCGCCGTCCCGCCGCCGTTCGGCGCGTGCGACCCGCCGCCGGCTTCGTCTCGTCGAGGCGCAGCTATCCCCTCGGGCAATTCGAAGTTTCGTCGCATTTTGAAGTCGGATTTTGCAGATGAGCGCCGATCCCCAAATTCTAGGGTTCTTCGATTTCGGTCGATTTTACTTCCGATTTTCGATTGGGAAACGTTCTTTACCTCTTTTTCGTCCCTCTCATGTTATTCCCTGCTAAATTTGGAGGTATTGTGTTCGAATTTGTGGATCTTGGTTCGAATTTCATGATGTTGATATGTTCGATTTTGGGGGTTTTTGGCATGAGGATGATGATTCTTGTTGTTATTCGATTTATTCATGTTTAAATGAATTATGATGCTTATTTGGGTTCGAATCGAGTTGTTATGGTTCGAATTTTTGAAGGTGTTCTTGAGCAATTTTTCGATATGTCGCATTCGTTTTCCCTCCCTACATGTACCCTGCCCCGGGTCTTTTAAATGATTTATTGTCGTGTGTTGACAATATTTTGAGGGTTATGGATGTGCTTGAGCATGTGTTACATGTTCGTAAATAATTGTGAATTATTTATCGTGTTAGCACATCGTTCCTCGGGGCATGGAACTCGAGCAAGGTTTGGCTCGGACTTCGAGGATTTAAGGTACGTTTAGCGTACGAGCATAGCTTAAATGATGTTTTACAAGTATGATGCATGATTTAAAATACATGAAATGCTTTACTATGATGGCACCGTGACTTGGTTACGTTATGTTGAATCACATGGTGAAATGCTTGGTGCCGCTATGAAGCGAGCAAATGATGGGTGTGGTCGCTACGGAGCGAACACCAGTAGTATGACGCTACTTTGAAGTAAGAAATGAAAATGTGGTGTTGATTAGATATCTAGGATATCTGTTTTTATTCCCTATTGGTAATGAATAGGAACAGAGACGTAGTTAATCAGAGAAGTGATTAACTAGTATCGGAAGTTAAGGAAGTCTCAATATGATATCTAGAATTATGATAATTGCTAGATAAAGAAAGATGTTATGAAATGTTGTTAATTCGAAACTGGTTAGGGTTAACCAATATGATGATTAACTGCATATTCAAGATTTGATGATTTATCTGTTTTGATAACAGGGTTATTACAGGGGTACGCTAGGATGAGGATGATACCATCCAGGAAGTGTCACATATGTTCCACAATATTTACATTTTCGTAAATTATGTATTATGTCATTATGATTATGAAATTGTGGAATTGGTATGCTCACCCCGTTGGGGGCTGTCTCTGTTGGGACAGGTGAACAGGTACATCGATGGCTTTGGAGATGAGCTCGAGCTGTTGATTGGATGTACTCCCAGGATCGTGGTACCAGGGCTTGATGGAGCACGGTATCGTATAGAGTACCTATATATATATATACCCATGATGGTTATACACATAATTATGATGCTCGCATGTGAGCACGATTATACTTGTACATGGGTTGTATATAAAGGCATGAGCCTTTCTCTCTTTCATTCTATGTTGCATGCAATTAGAGGTAGAATTGCTAAAGGTTATGAGAGTCATTAGTGTATGTGGGTGTTGAAACCCACTTTTGTTGCCATATGTGTGGTGTTTTCTCTGGCTGGGAATTTACTTGATATTGCTGTATTCTGATGAGTATTACGTTTTCCCTGGCCGGGAATTATGTTATGTGTTGTACTTTTATTTCGGGATAGCTCTATTTATGGGGAGACTCTGCCCAAATTTTTATAAAAGTCCACAATGTAAAGAGTGGTGTAGTGGGCGAACTCTATGAGTCTCTTGTTGTTGGGATGATGAACTTATAACATAGTATGTTAAAGAAAACTTTGTAATTACCATTCAATGGTAAAGTATCATCTGAGTTTCCCGAATGATTTTATGGAAAGCATGTGCCACACATAATGATTAATACACTAATCAAGGGTTAAGTATAAGGGTCCTTACAGTTCCTTCCTTGCACTCCGGAAGAGATTGGCTCGACTTTGGACGAAGAACGGAGATTGGATCTCCTTGGCGGCGTTGGGCAGCGGCTCCTTGACCTAGAAAATGTCTGATATTCTCTGTAAAATTCATCCTCTATTGTAAATGGATCCAGCCTTCCTAAAAAGTCCCCAAAATCTCGATAAATAAGGAAAATAAAATCTTCAGATTTCGCGTCTCGATCGATCGAGATTTTCACCGATCGATCGGTGCACTGTTCACGTCAGCCTTTTGCACTCACTGCCTTGCTCGATCGATCGAGAATTTCCACCGATCGATCGAGTTGTTGCTGAGGTTACTGCCTCGCTCGATCGATCGATATTTCCACCGATCGATCGAGACTTCAAAAATTCTGATTCTCGCTTCTGGCTGGCTCGATCGATCGAGAATAAATCTCTTTCGATCGAGATCTGAAAAAATCATCTTCTTCATTTTCTCATCTTTTATGCCTCGATTTCTCCCGTTATCTTCATATAAGCTCATTTCTTCCACTTCCGATCTACTTTCCTGAAACAAACGAATAAACACCAAAAAGCATAATATCATCCAGGAAAAAGTACGGAAAATGAGAAGAAATTACAGTTAAAATCACTCAAAATCTAAGCCTATCAACTCCCCCAAACTTAGACTTGATCGTCCTCGAGCAAGCAATAAACTCAAAAAGAAAAGTTAAACTCGATACTAAGCATGAGTCATCTTCACAACATACGTAACAACTCAGAAATCCTACTTACACATCAATAGAAGTCAATCAACATTTAACAAGAAGCAATTTCTCCTAAGTTAAACAATACATCGCAACATCGGAACGTGTGTGTGTGCTATTGTCAAACATGAGTTACATATATATCTTTAACATCAACATGTGCCATATTAACTCCTAGTCAAGATTACTTTGAATTACTCTACAAATTTACTATCCAGCACTTCTCCACTAATGTAATTATTCCCTAGACTTGGATCAACAGGACTTTAAAAGCTTTTAACGTTAGGCCTTTTGGTGTCGGCTTCAAAGAAAAGGTAGGATGAATTCAAAGAAGAGAGTATAACAGAATCAGTTCAAAATCTTCTAATATAATCATTGAGCTTCTCTTCACATTTTCTAGCCTTGGCCACTTTGGGTCTTACTTAACTTTTCTTTTCAAGGCTTTTTCTCTACATCTTTTCTTTTTCTTTGCTCATTCTTTTGTTCATTTCATTTCTTTCACAATGAACTTCTCAGCATATAACAATTTAATGCAATGAATGAGATTCATTATACTCTCCTAGGGATGGATGATATTTTTCTTTTAGGCTCAAACCAAGGTGGGTATAATGAGTTTGCCAAGAATGTCGAATGGGGGTCTAATCATATGCAATGCATATTCCATTCTTTTTCAATAAGGCTCAAAAGGGGACACTAAGGAATAATGTATACAAGGTAGGCTTGAAAGGCTCAAACGGTCCAAAGATCGCCTAAATCATCTCCAAGTCTAGTTCCTAATTATAAATTTCGCCTCAAAGTGCTTTCAACTAAACTGTAAAGTTATCTAAGATACTCAAGACTCATCACGGTTAACACAAATTTTCAATTTAATCAATACATACTTCACTCAATCATGACTCAATAAGTGCTCAAATTATTCCTCAGTTTTGACATATAGTTAACAAAGGATATATACAAACAAGTTAAACATTTCCATGACTCCTATCTAGATGAGGATTAATTTCATCATGCATTACTGTTGCAATTCCAACTCATCAATTCTCAAGAATAACTCAATCACTAAAAAAAATTTGTGTATAGTGCTCAAGGACGAATCAAGTGACAATTAAGCACACAACATGTGGATAATACAAATTAAACACGCAAGCCACTCCCCCAAACTTAACTGAAACATTGTCCTCAATGTTTAAAAGAATCAAAAGGGAAAAAATAAACTCCCCTGATCAAGACGCTTGCATGAGGGTTGAGGAAGTTTGGCTTTTGAGAGCTCCACTGCTGTAGGGGTTCATCGCTCCACTTGAGTACCTCGCAAAAGAAGGATGCTAGAAAAAAAATCGACAAGAGAGAAAAACAAACTAAATGCAAAATTGAAAATAAAACAAAGCTAAATGCAAAAGGATACGCTTGGGTTGCCTCCCAAGAAGCACTGATTTCTAGTCGTCGGCTTGACCATTAGAAGCAACCATCAAAGAGCGGTTGCCGCCCATAGTAAGTATCGTATGATACCACTAATGGGTCTTCATTCAGTATGCCCTCAAGATTGGCCAGATGTCTCCAGTGTAAACTCGTCGCTCCAACAACTTTCTTCATGACATAGTGAGCATGGGAGAATGATTCTTTACTTGACTTCATCTCATATGGGGTGTAGTGCGGTGAAGTTGGTGGCATCGATGGGAAATACGTATCCACATATGGCATATAACATGTATCCATCGATGGGTGCATATCAAGGTTCTCAAAAATCTCATCATCCAACTTCACTCTTGGCTCGTTGTCCCATAGGATCTCCTCAGATGCCTTTTCCACTGTAGGCTCAATCACTTCCATAGGCTCAACTTCCCTTGATTCTTCCCCATGAGTCGGATCACTCCCCCAAACTTGATTGGTTGAGTGATCATCATCATGTAACCAGGCCTGATTTGTAGATCTCGTCTCCTCCTCTTGGCAGCTCATTGAGATGGTTTCCACTAGAATTGCAAATTGCTGCTCTAGATGACGTATATAATTGGTCTGGTTCTCTAAACGTTGCTCAGTTGATGCCATGAGTCTAAATAACATATTCTCTGATTGAGCCGTTCCTTCTACAAAACTATCTTTCTTCTCGCCGTGATGCTCAAAGGTTTGGTGCGTATCCTTAGGGTAGTGAGACTCTGGTGGGTATTGGTGACTCCAACCTTGCAAGGAAGGATCACAATGCCAGTGGTAATCGAAGTCCGCCATATCATTGAACAGGTGTAATACACTGTCCTCATCTCTATCAACCAGGGGACTCCCATTCATCAGTGCTCCTTTGAATACCCATCCTCGTGTCTGTGCATCCAAACCTTTGAAGAAATGTTGCAGAAGAGTATAGTTCGAAAAGTTGTGATACCTGAATGTGTCTGCCAGTTCATTAAATCTCTCCCACACCGAATAAAACGGCTCTGAAAATTGTTGGGCAAATCTTGTGAAGACTTGTTGATGAAGCATCACAAGTACCTCCCAAGAAAAATAAATAACAAACTTAAAATTTTTTTTTTTTTTTTTTTCGAAAATAACAAAAAGAAAAAGAAAACAAAAACGCAATAATAAAATTGGCTAAATTACAATTAACTAATCTCGTATGATATTATACAGATTAGCCCCGGCAACGGCGCCAAAAACTTGACCGCTTTTTTTTTAAACAAAAGATATTTCAAAGAATGGGTTGAAGCGATTCTACCGCAAGTGCACGGTTGTCAAGTTTTAGTATAGTGAAAATTAAGTACAGGTTGTCGAATCCACAGGGACTAACGTATAAGTACCAAATAAGATTAATAAAATTATATTTAGCCTACGATAAAAGAAGTTTGATTAACTAAAGCTAGACTAAACTAAAGAATAAAGATTAAACTAGAAACAAAGAATAGAATGGTTCCGGAAATGCGAAGGTAAGTCACTCGAGAAAATTACCAAGCTCGTCGTTCAATTATATCATCTCTACTGATCCAATGGAATTCTCAAATTATCACTCAATTGATTTTAAAGGTGAAAGGTTTTCACTATTATTCGATACACTCTCTCGAGCTGTAACGAAACTAACAATAAATTAGAATAAGTCACTCTCGTGCACCTATTTACTAATTCAAAGTTGCTTAAATTATCAAAACCTTATACCTCTAAATCTTTCAATTTCAAGTTCTCACATATGCGACATCATCTCTCGATCTCAATCGTGACATACATCATAAATTAATGGAGCGTGTTACAACGTTATCTCTCGATCTCGGTTGTAACTCTCAAATTCAATCAAAGCTAGCTAGACTTTGATCTACACATGCAATCAATCTATGAACAATAAATATCAATACGCTCAAATACCAATGAATCAATATATTAAACACAACGAACGAAAACTTCAATAATATAAACCAAATTCAATTCAAATCAAATACAGATGAGTTTAATTGTCTCTCGACCTCAAAAACTTCAAATGAAAATGAAAATCAAATAAATTAAGGTTCAGAAATACGATAAACGATGGATGAATCCGTGCGTTGCACCGTAATTTCTTCTCTTGTTCCTTCCTTGCACTCCGGAAGAGATTGGCTCGACTTTGGATGAAGAACGGAGATTGGATCTCCTTGGCGGCGTTGGGCAGCGGCTCCTTGACCTAGAAAATGTCTGATATTCTCTGTAAAATTCGTCCTCTATTGTAAATGGATCCAGCCTTCCTAAAAAGTCCCCAAAATCTCGATAAATAAGGAAAATAAAATCTTCAGATTTCGCGTCTCGATCGATCGAGATTTTCACCGATCGATCGGTGCACTGTTCACGTCAGCCTTTTGCACTCACTGCCTCGCTGGATCGATCGAGAATTTCCACCGATCGATCGAGATTTCTCCAAAATTGTTGCTGAGGTTACTGCCTCGCTCGATCGATCGATATTTCCACCGATCGATCGAGACTTCAAAAATTCTGATTCTCGCTTCTGGCTGGCTCGATCGATCGAGAATAAATCTCTTTCGATCGAGATCTGAAAAAATCATCTTCTTCATTTTCTCATCTTTTATGCCTCGATTTCGCCCGTTATCTTCATATAAGCTCATTTCTTCCACTTCCGATCTACTTTCCTGAAACAAACGAATAAACACCAAAAGCATAATATCATCCAGGAAAAAGTACGGAAAATGAGAAGAAATTACAGTTAAAATCACTCAAAATCTAAGCCTATCAATAACCTTAGTATAGATCTGCGGTTTAGTAATCCAAAATTTTATTCCGCTGCGTTGTATGCTCTAAGGATTACTTACACACATATGGATTAGCGGCAATAGAGTTTTTGGGCAGCAATAACAGATAGAATTCAATAGAGCAGTGTGTCTAGGTAGTTTATGGCGGGAGATTTTAATGCTGTAAGGAATAACGATGAAAGAAGAGGGAGAAGGTCTCCGTGGGACTCCAGGGAAGTTATTATGTTCAATAGCTTCATCGCGGATTCAGAATTGAATGATATTCGATTGACCAGAAGAAAATTTACTTGGTACAGACCTGACGGGAGTGGCATGGTTAGAATTGATAGGTTTTTCCAATGTAATGAGTGGTTGTGTACCTAACTTGATGCAAGTGTGTATGGACAGGACGTTATCTGATCATTGTGCAATTATGCTTAAAAACCATGAGTTAAATTAGGGTCTGAAACCGTTCAATTTTTTGGATTTCTGGTTTCAACATAAGGATTATAATACCTTCATTAGGAGTGAATGTCTCAATTTCAATATTCAGGGGTAGGGTAGTTTTCTGTGATGCCCAAAATATTAATATTGACTTAATTAATTCCTAGTGGTGATACTTATAAGATAATTACAGAACTATATTTGAGGGAATCGTAGTTCGGTCCAAAACTAGAATAAAATAAATATGGGTTGAATGCATTGAACAAATTAATTTAGAAGGGGGATTTGTGCAAATGATGAAATTCATTTTAATTGCTATTAAATAAAATAAGTGGAGGAAATAGTATTTTGGGTGGAGTAAATAAATCTATGCTTGATATCCCTCTCTCTTTCTTATTTGCTGAAATTTCAGAGAAAGCGATCGATCGCTTCATTTTGAGCGATCGATCACCTCGAGGCAGAATCATTAAGCGATCGATCGTTTCATACAGGCGATCAATCGCTAGGACTCGAAAAATTCAAGATTTTATTTCATCTTGGTTATTTGGTGTCCAAACTTGGTGAAACTCCTCCCACCTATTTATCAAACTTACCATGGACGAAATTGGGACTTTTTTGGCTCCTAAAAAAACCCGACAACACTAAGCCACCATCACTCCCATTCAACTCCAACCATCCATACGCCACAATTCCATTGAAGAGGAGACGCATCGAAAGAGATGGGACGACGGAGCAACGCAAGGAGTCAACGACTCTCGTTATTTCGGTATTTCTAACTCTAGTTCTATATTTTCATTAGATTTTAATGTTAAGAATGTTGCAAAACAAGTTTATGCATTGTTATTTGATGGAGATTGTTGGCTAGGTTTGTTGTCAAGACTAAGGGGATCCTTTGTATGAACCCATAATTCAATTTTAATGTTTTGATTGATTCTTATATTTCTAAGTATAGATCGTTGTTCTTCATGCTTTTGAGTGTTTGGCCATCCTTGAATGATAACTAAATTGTAATTGAGATCGAGAGATAGGAAATTGCAATACGATATAGTAATTTATGCCGTGGATTTAAGACTGGTATCGAGAGATGAAGTCAAATACACGTGTGATAACTATAGATATCTAGTAATCGAAGACTAGTAGTTTTCATAGATCGACATACAATATTAATTAATCAATAAGTGTAAGGCCCCAACACCTAAACTCGTCATTAGTTCATTTATGACGTCGTATATGTATAAATTTCTCATTTTTCTTTTCATTCTTTAAAAAAGAATCATTACATGCTTCCCATAATCCCATGACATAAATAATGTTCAACATTATATGATCTTCTCTACCAACAAATAGACTCAATGATTTCACCCATTACACCACTTTTACATTGTGGGTTTTTATAAAAATTTGGGCAGAGTTTCCCCACAAACTGAGCTATCCGGAAAGAAAAGCACATCACATAATATAACTCCCGACCAGGGACAACACGATACTAAACAGAATACAGAAACACAAATAAACTCCCAGCCAGGGAAGACACCACACTAATAAGCCAACAAAAGTGGGTTTCAACACCCTTATACAGTCCATATACAGATACAAGTGCTCACAGAAGAGCAACGAATAACGGATACACATCCGGATGCATAATTAGTATAAATACCAACCGCTCAACCTCGTATATCGGCTCAATCTCATACTATGCTTCTGGAAGCATCATCCAACAAGGTTCGAGCCTAGTACTCCAAAGCAGCATCGTACCTGTTGTACCTGTTTCAACAGAAACAGCCCCCACACAGGGTGAGCAAACTCCAACTCAATATTCGATCACAAATCAACATATGAAATCATAATGCAACAATTTAGATTATTCAAAACTCATAAAATGTACTCCCTGTACAATTCCGAATCTGTATAGCTTCCACACACTGTTCCCGTTTCAAACTCACGGACTTTCATAATGTCAAGTTCAGTATTATCATTGAAAATATGATATCCAACAACACTATGAATTCAATACAACAACAATGCATCATTTATGCTCAACATAAATAATTCAACATCAATGTAAACCTGGTTATCCCACTATCTCATTCTCGACACTTTCTCATAATGCTTATGCCCAAGGCATCAATACTCAACTAGTATAATTGGATCACGTACCACTACGTGTCTCCCATAACTCGTATATGAGACTCAATTGTTAAAGTCAAACACTTGCCTGAAACATCATATTCAAAATTGCATGTATACATGAATGTATAGATACTAGATATACCTGCTCGTACGTCACCACGTACCTTATAGTAGACAACATGAACAAGCTATCATCAACGTCCGAAGCCTCCTGTAGAGTCTATATCGAATATCAATTCAATATTACCTCATAATCCGAGCAATGAAAATCCATCAATAGTTCTTACTTTCATTTCCATATCACAAATCAATAACTCAATATTATGAATCAAATCATAATCAATACTTTGGATGCACACATCCTCACATTAATCATGATCTATCTGTAAGTAATCCAAGAGCATACAACGCAGCGGAATAAAATTTTTATGGATTACTAAGTAGCAGATCTATACATAGGATTTCATATCGGATAAAGGAATAACAAGTGTCTCACCCTTGTAGCGTGTTTGAGCCGATTCCACGGAGCTGCACCACGTCCAACGCCTCCTCCGAGTCACTAGCAAAACTTGTCTAGCTTTGCCTCAACGGTATCCATACGATCAAATCGAACAAAGGGATAGTTTAAGAACAAGTTGCTAGACTAGTTCTTAAATCGGAACCAAAAATCACTCGATTCACAATCAAGAACGATCGCCGGAATCACACAACTCACTTCGGTTATGAAGGAAAACCGTGAGAGCAAGGTGAACGGCGGCCAAGAGCTTTTGGTGCTAGGTTTGTGTTATGAAGTGTTAATCTCATTAAACACCTTGTTAACAAATTATATATGATTAATTAAAGGCTTTCATAAAGCCTCATGGGCTTAAGCCCATGATTTTAATTTAATCCTTATACTTAGTAATTAAGACTCTTCTTAATTATTTAATTCATCCAATGAATTTAATTCCCATTATCGATTTAATCTTTTGTGCGACCCGATAGGATCTTGTAATGTTGGCAGTGACATAAAATCTCATTTTACGTTACAAGCAAGGAGCGGTGTCTAGCAACACATCGAGGCTACCCAAATTACAAGAATGTCAATGACTCGACATAACCTTTAGAACTTGTGATAATATTAACCATGTAACTTAATCCCTTTGTCCTTTGTGTTTAGATTGAACACGAGTCATGGAATAGTCATACTCGTATATCCAATCTTTATTTCTTGATCTCCAAGTAGAACTAGAATAAACGAATAAGCTCGATATCTCATATCGACTCATTCGAGCATGGCCATGCATTTTAGTTCTCACTTGATCAAGGGCCAAACACATCTCCTGTTATATAGGAGGGACAAATCCTATCTCGATCAGTCAACATCCCTCTACATAATTCGTAGTGTATCCAATAGTCGCCTTTATAGATTACCCTGTTACGGGTAACGTTTGACGATATCAAGATACATAACTCCTTATGTTGGGATCTCTGATGATCACAAGTCGTAAGGATTACATACATTATTATCACTATGAGAATTGCATATGACGATCATATAACTATCCATGTTGCATTCTCATGGTGGGTCTGTCCAGTACATCGTTCTCTAACATGTACCCATATGTTGATTTGATATCTCATATCAATGAACAATTCATCGATCAACACATACTAGTCTCTACGTATTATCATTATCCCTTTCATGATAATACTTGACTAGGGACATCTTTAAGAATAATTCAATATTATTCTAAGGACATTAACATATATATTAATTCACATTGCACAGTTAAAAGAATAATATATAATAATGAATTGCCATTCATAAAATCATATTACATTGTATGTCATAAACAATCATCTAATGATATTTCTTAGGGCATATCCCAACAATATCATTGGTAATGCAACACCCCATCATCTCCCACCATCCGCTACATCACACACATGATGCGGGATACACACACCCATACGTGCAAGATCACACCCAACTCACATAGCAGTTCACTAGACCCATATGTTCAACAGAGGAAAAGGAAGTGCAAGGGTGTATGCATAATAATATCCAACTAGTGTCTAACTAAACAATCCAATAAGCCAATAACATGTTCCACAATTATTCAAACCCACACCGAGGTGGTTCAAACCAAGACATGAAAAAAAGGGTCCATGTAGATAAGAGATTCTACCCCTTTAATCCAATTCCCTTAATCCCAACATAAAGTCATGTATTGATTAAATTCAACTTTAACAATTTAAAGATGCATTGCATTCCAAACTTCTTGATTTAGTACTAATAAGATTTGAAACTCAATAAAGTGACATAAATCATTAATACATGCCATGCTATCCACTTGAGCATAAATATCACCATAACTCTATTCCATGTCAACACATACTAGCATGAATCTAGTCTTCACCTTTTAACAACAATGACACTAAATCACGACATTTAATCACCAATTCATTTTCAACAATTATCCGTTCAATAATGTGAGTTATGATTAAATCCCTACAATTAATAACATTTTCATGCTATCCAATTCCCAATTGTTCATACTCAATTTATCGTCACATAACCGCCTTAACCCATTACACTAATTTAAGTTAACTTTTTACATTAACAAAACATCATCCAACCACAAGGCACAACATATATAGAAGTCTTGTACCTATACCAATACATGTTGGAACACACATTTTCTTGTATAAACTTCACCTACACACACTAATACATGCTGGATACAAACACACACACAGAACACACACGAGCACACACTAATCTGCACACAGAACACACACACGCACACACACTGCTGTACACACAAACACACACTAGCAACCCTTCCAAAAATGCTAGCAAAAATCGAACCAAAGTTCATCAAAAATTCGTGGGATTTCAGGGGAATAACGACTAAGGGACGACGAGGATTACCCACAAAACAATCGGAAGAAAATAGCTCCAAAATCGGACGAATTCGCGATTTTTATCCGCGCACTTCCTTGCAAGATCCGGACGCAATCCATGACGAAACTTCACGTTCTTGGTATGGAAAGAAGCCTGGGAGAGACGAAGGCGATGGCGGGTCGGACGCGTCGGAAGGAGCTCGGACGGCGGCGGGCGCGCGGTTTGAACGGCGAGGGGTCGGATGAGCGCGATATACAGCAAAGAAGAAAAGGGTTTGGGTTTTGTGCGTGATTTTACACCTTTTACTGTGTGTCCGAAAATGCCAACATAACATATTTATTTTTTTGTATCATAACCCGGTTTTGTACATCGAAGTGTCGCCGCTGCACTTATATATTATTTAGAGACAACGATTAGGATTTATACACACCCCGAAAACCCAAAACTTAAATTCTTCATTTTAATTAATTTATCTCTAAAATATTACCAGAGTATATTTTACAATCTCAAAATATTTTATGATTCGATTAACTCGCTAGTTGACCTTCACTTGGTCAATTCCACTTCAAATAAATTCTAAAATTAATTATCACTAAAATCCAAATCATATTTAGTCCAACAAATGATTAATAATAATCTGGACATCACAATAAGGATACGAGAGTGACTTATTGTAACGTTAGTATTAGATTTTTTATAGCCGGACCAAGGTATGACAAGTGCATTAGGAAAACTCGTCACCTTAGAATGTTTGAATTCAATTATTAACTAATAGGCGAATTATGGGGGATTACATGGGTGAACCGAAAGTCTTGATAATTGTCTCTTTTGATTCTATTCTTATTCGTACTTGTTTGTTTGGGTTGATATTGAGTTCATTAGTCAATTTAGTTAATTAATCACAATTAGTTATCGTAGACTAAATATAGTTAAACTAGTGGAGTTTGGTACTTATTTCCTAGCCCCCATGGGTTCGACGTTAATACTTTTAATATCATTATACTAAAACATGACACCGTGCACTTGCGCTACACAATCGATCTACTGGAAAATACTGTTTAAATAAATACATCAAGTTTTTGGCGCCGTTGCCGGGGACTAGTTTTAATAATATCAAACGAGATTAGTTGATTGTAGTTTAGTCATTTTTTTTCTTTGTTATTCTCGATTTTCTTGCTTTTCCACTGTTCTTGTTCTTGTGTGAATTTTTTGGTAGGTTGTTATCTCTTGGTGTATGCTAAGGAGTAGCAAGCCTACACTCGAGCCTTTCGACCACGAGATCGAACGCACGTGTCGAAAGAGGCTAAGGCAAGCAGGAGCACACATGGCTAATAAAGAAGAGATTCCAGTTCCACCAATTGCCAGATCACTCATGGACTATATCCATCCTTCGTTCCATGGATCACTGTCGAGCATCACGAGAGCCACCATCCAGGATAACAATTTCAAGATCAAGCCTACTATAATACATATGATCCAACATTCGGTCTTGTTTATCCAAATGCCCACATCTCCAACTTCTAGGAGATTTGTGATACATTTAAGCATAATTGTGTTATTGACGACGCCATCAGGTTACGTTTGTTTCCATTCTCTTTACATGATAAAGCTAAGTCTCGGTTACAATCGTTGCCTGCAGGTTCTATTACTACATTGGATGGGATGGCACAATTCTTCTTGTCATAGTTTTTTCCACCATCCAAGACGGCCAATATGCGCAATGACATCACGACGTTTTGCCCAATACGATCCCGAGACATTGTATGAAGCATGGGAGCGCTTCAAGGATCTACTGCGTAGATGCACACATCATGGCCTCCCTATCTGGCTGCAGGTACAAATGTTTTACAACGGTTTATTTTCTGATAACCGTTCTATGATTGATGCAGCAGCAGGAGGTACTGTGATGAGGAAGACGCCCGAGGAGGCTTATACGCTTTTGGAAGAGATGGCTGCTAATAGCTGTCAATGGCAATCGAAAGGAACGTGCCAATAAGCAAGACGGTTTGTATCAAGTGAGTGAAGTCACCGCCCTAGCTGCCCAGTTGGAAGCACTGAAAGATCGATAGCTTGAGCATGCATGCAATGCAAGTTCAAACTGTTACATGCGAGCTTTGCCAATGTAAGTACCCCGTGCCCTTATTCATCTTTTAGTGTTTTAACCCTTGTACTTAGTGCATACAATCATGTAATCACGGGGGAGAACCACATGCTATCATAACATAAAATACCAATAATAAAATTTCTTACATTATTCCATATAATGTCCATATCCCCCATACCACTCCACCCTTAAGTATGCATCTTATAATACACTAGCATGTTTTCAATTCATTTAGCAATTCCTTATTTAATTGCATGCAACCAATATATGAAAAGAAAAATGCACATGCCCTTTATACAGCCCATATACACATGTAACGGTACTCACATTTGAGCACCCAATGAATGAATGTGTATTTAATGTCTTAAGTACCCAACACAATGCCGGCACTTGCAATTCAGTCCTGGAAGCGCCTCCAATCCATAGTTCGATCTCAACTCCGGAGCTACCGCTGTACATGTTCCACCTGTCCCCACAAAGCAGCCCCCCCCCCCACACTGGGTGAGCATACCAATACCACCGATCCAATAATCACAATATCACATTACATAATTTATAGAATGTAAAGTGGTGAACTTAAAAGACACTATCTGAATAGTGTCATCCTCATACGGGATCCCCTGTTGTGATATCCCCGAAATGATTAATTGCAATTTGAGCATTAATTGTATTTATATGATTAATTATGGTGGTAATTAATTATGTGTTGGATTTATTTATCTTATGGGAATGCATGGTCACATGGAAAGGGTGACCCGGGAATGCATTTCGGGGTACATATGATGCATGTTGGATAATTGGGTGTTGGCATGATTTAATTGTAATGGTTGGCGAATAAATGGAAAGCATGAGTTTAATTATGATTTTGGTGCATTTTGGTGGAATGCCTTTTAAATACCATGTTGGAGTATTTTGGACATCATGCTAATTGTTGGAATACAATTTATTTGTCATATATTAACTTTTACCACACCCTCACCCATCACTTTACCATTTACTCTCTAAATCCCCAAATCCCTCCCAAACCCTCACTTTTCCCCTCAAACTCGATTTTGGCACCAAAGTGGACAAGAAGTTCTTGTAAAAGCTTTGTTCTTGTACTTCTTGGTAGATTTGAGGCCTAGGATGTTTATATATCATCCCTTATTGTTCTTATAATGTTTGGTTTGAGTACTGGAAAGTTTTGAAGGGTTTTGAAATGGGTTTGTTGGGGTTGGTATTATTTTGGTTGAGTATTGAATTTATGAGTTTATGAGGATGTTTATTGTGGATTTTTAGAGTTTTGACATGGTTGATGTTGGAATATATGAGTTTGTTTGAGTTGGGGAAGGAGATGGGTGAATAGTGCCCGAAAATCGGATGTGCAGGACTCGGCGATCGATCGGCGCCTTCAGCGATCGATCACGAGTTTGGCGCGATCGATCGGCGAGGTCGCGATCGATCGGCGCAAACTCGGCGATCGATCGCGAATTGAAAATTTTTGTTGGGCGAGGCAGTGTGGTCTCGCGATCGATCGGGGCTATATGGCGATCGATCGCGAGACACCAAAATTGATGTTTTTGGATATTTTTGTGGGATTTTTGGTATTGGACTATTATTGGGTTCTAATATTGATTTTGTGTGAATGTGTAGAACCATCCCAGGTGGCGACACAGCCAAGGAATTGAAGTCCTACCACATCCTACTTTTTGGAAAGGTACGTAGAGGACGTACGGGCACCCAACGGTACATGTATCTAATATACTCATTGCTTATGCATTGTGGATGCGAGTATATATGTGATTATGCATTGTGGATGCAAATACATGTTGAATTATGCATGATGATTGTAGATGCATATGGTTATTGGTTCACATCCCATGAGTCGTGGTCATCCCTTGATGATTTTTATGCTTGCCGCTATTTGTTTTGGTTCCGCTAAATGTGAAGCGAGGGGTGGGAGCGCCGCATGTCACATTTGAGCGTGGTTATCATATAGGGCGAGGAAAGGATATTTGCCGCTCAATGTGAGGCGAGGGGTGGGAGTACCGCATGTCCATTGAAGCGAGGTTATTCTATGCCGCCTATATGTAAATAAGCGAGGGGCATTAAAATACATTGTGATGGACAGACTAGGGTTTGGTGATTGGTATTTGATATTGATGAGATGATATTATGTCATGACATGTGTAGACCATTAAAAATAATCTATTGATTATACTCATGAGTTATGGTACAGGGACAACCAAACGGGAAGCGTTTGAAATGCATGGGAAAAACAGGAAGTGTTTTATTATGATTGGCATTTACGCTTTATATTCATATTGTGTTGTATATGAATGAGATCATTGCTCATGTTTGGGGGTTGTCCTTGTAGGTACTTTTGGCATGATATGAAGGGGGCTAATACGGGTTGAGACAGTGAGCTTGAAGAGCACTTTTGGTAGATGAAGGATAGGATTATTTTGTATAGTGTCTACTCTAGGAGTAGTGTAAAACTATAGTTGATAACATTCATTTGATGGGGAATGTAATTAATCCATTGATAGTCCTCATTTTGGCATGTAACTCTTAAGGCTCATAGCCTCGACACGATTAATTTACTCTGATCATTTATATTAGCTCTAATTATGCCTTTAATCCGCACTTAGGGATTAGGGTCCTTACATTAGTTGTATCAGAGCAGTGGTTAGAGAACCCGGGAACGAGTGAAGGGTAGCCTTAGCAGGATTGGCTAGGTGCTTACATTTGAAGCATGTTTATGCAGGTGGTGCATATTGTTGTATATACTGTTATACTAACATGCTTATTATCATTCTTGTTGTCTAACGGCATAACATATATATTTGTTTTGGAATTGTTTTAACCCTGGTATTACAGCATGGCTGCTATGAATGCGGGGCACATTAATGAAGAGGTTGGTGATGTTGGGAGCGTGAACGCTAGTATTGGTCAGGCAAACCCTCTACCTCCACCGGCTGTAGGCATGGAACCCGTGGCTCAGTTATTACTACCGGGTGAGATTAGCTTGACTCAGTTTCAATCTTATCACCCGCCCCGATTTGAGGGAACAGAATCAGGAGAGGAGGCTGAGGAGTGGCTGGAAAGGCTTGAACAGATATTTGTATCGGCTCCTTGTGTTGTTACAGCTTGGCTGAGGCTGGCGGAGTTCCAATTGGCAAAGAAACCTCTAATGTGGTGGAGGAGCACAGTAATGGAACTAAGAGCACAGGGTGCAGTAATTGATTGGACACTCTTCAGGACCCGGTTTCTGAACCGGTACTTCTCCGCAGCGGCGAGGCAGACGAAGGAGGATGAGTTTGCAAGTTTGAAACAGGGGAACATGACAGTGTCAGACTATGCCATGCAGTACTCTTCGCTGCTGAGGTATGTTCCCCACATTGCCACCAATGGACACGCAAAGATGAGGAATTTTATGAAGGGGTTACGACCGGAGCTCTTTGACAGGGTTATCACCAATAACCAAACTTCCTTTGATGATGCTCTCACAAGAGCGGAGCTTGCCGAGATTGGAGTAGGAGTTTATCCTAGTGCTGTGCCACCACAAGTACCACAACAGAGGCAAGCTAGTGACAACTTGAGGCCCCGGGGAGAGCCATTTAAACCTCGTGGTGCCTCTTCATCTTCGCGGTTTGGTGGGAAGAAATTCTTTGGTCAGAAGCAGGAGAACAAGAAGAGCAATTGGTCCGCCAACCGAGGGCCTACGCAAGGAAATAGGCCGGGAGAGCCAAGGTGCGACAATTGTGGAGGGCCACATTCTTCGAATAAATGCCTTGCCTGTTATAGCTGTGGCAAGATGGGCCACATCTCTCGGTATTGCCCCACCCGGGGAGGATAGTCAGAGTTTCAGGGCAACAGGCCGAGATTTGATGACAGGACAGTACACCAGAGGCAGGAGTTTGGGCCTCGACCATCGGGAGGTCAGACAGTGGGACCGTCCCAGGGGCAGGTGTATGCGCTGACCAGAGAGCAGGCCCAGGCAGCCCCAGAGGAGGTGATCGCCGGTACGTGTCATTTATTTACGTACCCTGCTTTTATTTTGATAGATACAGGTGCCTCCCACTCTTTTGTATCTGTGGGCTTTGTGGAAAGACACCATATGCGCACGTCTTCTTTACCCACGCCTCTCTTGGTCTCGACACCCACTGGAAGAAATGTCGTTGCCGATCAGTTTATGGCAGATTGCCTCATTTATTTTGAGGGCAACGAGTTGAAGGCAGACTTGATCGTGTTGGGCATGTCAGACTTCTACTGCATCTTGGGTATTGATATTCTGAACAGATATCAGGCAGTGGTAGATTGCCGGCAGAAAATAGTGAAGTTCAGATCTGAATTGGGCAGTCAGTGGACTTTTTATGGCAACGGTTCTCGTGCAAAGATTCCATTGATTTCAGCGATCAAGATGACTCAGCTGTTGGAACGTGGCCACACGGGCTATCTCATCTATGCCTTGGACACGTCTGGGAAGAATAAGGAATTGAGAGTTGAGGATGTACCAGTGGTAGCATAGTTTGCTGATGTATTCCCAGAAGAGATCCCAGGATTTCCACCGGTTAGAGAAGTTGAATTTGGAATCGAGTTGTTACCGGGGACATCCGCTATCTCTCGTGGACCTTACAGGATGGCACCGGCGGAGTTGAGAGAGCTGAAGGAGCAATTGCAGGAGCTCCTAGACAAAGGATATATACGCCCGAGCGTATCGCCATGGGGCGCACCGGTTCTCTTTGTGAAGAAGAAGGACGGTTCGATGCGGTTGTGCATCGATTACTGGCAACTGAATAAGGCTACAGTGAAGAACAAGTATCCTCTTCCGAGGATTGATGATCTGTTTGATCAGTTGCAAGGTACCAGGTTATATAGAAAGATTGATTTGAGGTCCGGGTATCACCAGATTCTAGTCAGGGAGGAAGATGTGCAGAAGACAGCATTCCGAACTCGATATGGACATTATGAGTTTCTAGTGATGCCGTTCGGTGTGATGAATGCTCCAGCGGTCTTTATGAGCCTGATGAACAGAGTGTTTCAGCCGTATCTTGATCAGTTCGTCATTGTATTTATTGACGACATTCTCATCTACTCCCGGAGTGAGGAAGAGCACGTGAAACACTTGAGGACAGTGCTCCAGATTCTCAGAGACCACCAGTTGTATGCCAAGCTCAGCAAGTGTGAATTTTGGTTGAGCAGTGTAGTGTTTCTGGGGCATGTCATATCTAGCAGCGGGATATCTGTGGATCCCAGGAAGATTGAAACTGTGATGGAGTGGGTTGCACCCACTTCTGTGCCTGAGATACGGAGCTTCCTTGGTTTGGCCGGGTATTATCGACGCTTTGTCGAGGGATTTTCGAAGATTGCCAAGCCGTTGACGCAGTTGACCCAGAAGGGAGTACCTTTCTGTTGGTCAGAAGCTTGTGAGGAGAGCTTCCAGGAGTTGAAGCACCGTTTGACCACGGCGCCAGTGCTAGTAATCCCTACGGAGAACTCCAGATTTGTTCTGTATACCGATGCATCACTTCAGGGCCTTGGGTGTGTACTGATGCAAGATAAGCATGTGGTAGCTTATGCATCGAGGCAGTTGAAGCCGCATGAGACTAGATACCCAATCCATGACTTGGAATTGGCGGCTATCATCTTCGCCCTGAAGATTTGGAGACATTACTTGTATGGTACTTCGTTTACCATATACACGGATCACAAGAGCCTCAAGTTTTTATTCACGCAGGCGGAGCTGAACATGAGGCAGAGGAGGTGGATGGACTTACTCAAGGACTATGATTGTGAGATTGAGTACCATCCCGGAAAAGCTAATTTGACAGAAGACGCTTTGAGCCAGAAAGTGAGGAGTTCTGCTGAGGACGTCATCCATTTGTCAGCCATGATGACCTCCTATTGCCATCTGGGCTATGATTTCGAAATAGATGCATCACCTTTGTATGTATCGACCTTGTTAGCTGAGCCAGATATCTATGAGAACATCAAGAGAGCTCAGAGGTCAGATGATGAGGTTCAGAGGTGGTTATCTTAAGTGCATCTTGGTCAGCCAACGAAGTTCAGAGTGGCTGAGGACGGATCTTTGAGATTGGGTAACCGTTGGGTGGTTCCGAGTACGCCCGAGTTGCGTAGAGGGATCTTGGAGCGAGCTCATAGTAGCAGACTTAGCATCCACCCAGGCGGGAAGAAGATGTATAAAGATCTACGTGGTCAGTTTTGGTGGAAGAGAATGAAGCTTGATGTCGTCGCTTTTGTAAAAAGGTGCTTGATCTGCCAGCAGGTTAAAGCAGAGAGACAGAGACCTGGCGGCGAGTTGAAAAGCTTGGAGATACCGAAGTGGAAGTGGGAACACATTTCCATGGACTTCGTGACTCACCTGCCGAGGAGTACTTCAGGCTTTGATGCTATTTGGGTGATTGTGGATCGATTGACTAAGGTAGCTCATTTTACCCCCTATAGCATGACTTTCACCTTTTTGAGGATGGCTCAATTGTATATTCGAGATGTGGTGATATTGCATGGGATCCTCATTTCCATAGTGTCGGATCGAGATCCACGATTCACATCTCATTTTTGGGAAGGTCTTCAGTCAGCCTTGGGAACTGAAGTTAGATTTAGCACTGCTTATCATCCTCAGACGGATGGCCAGACTAAGCATACTATTCAGACGCTCGAGGACATGTTGAGAGCTTGTGTTTTGGAGTTCGATGTTTCTTGGCAAGATTCAGTGCCTTTGGTAGAGTTCTCTTATAATAATAGCTACCAGGCGAGTATTCAGATGGCTCCTTTTGAAGCTCTTTATGGCAGACGGTGTAGATCACCCTTGTGTTGGGATGATTTAGATCGCAAATCGGTCGGAGGACCGGAGTTGATTCGGGAAATGGAAGAGAAGATAAAGATGATAAGGCCGAAAATGAAAGCAGCCCAGGACAGACAGGCAGCTTATGCGAATAAACGGCGGAGACCGTTGGAATTTCAGTTGGGAGATAAGGTCTTTTTGAAGATCTCGCCTTTCAGGGGCGTTGTGCGATTTGGGATGCGCGGGAAATTGTCTCCGAGGTATGTGGACCGTACGAGATTTTGCAGCGCATTGGCACCTTAGCTTACCGACTGGCTTTGCCGCCTTCTTTATCTGGTATACATGATGTGTTTCATGTGTCTATGCTGCGGAAGTATGAGCCGGATCCGTCGCATGTATTACAGCCTTCCGAGGTTCAGTTAGAATCTGACGTGTCTTATGTGGAACGGCCTGTTAGAATTCTGGATCGAGCAGACCGTAGACTTCGGAACAAAGTGATACCTATGATCAAGTGTTAGGATCGGGGTAGTGTTTAGAAGGGGGGGGGGGGGGTTGAATAAACACTAGATATAATTTCGATTTCTTTTTCTGGTTAACTGTAAACTGTTAAGTATTACAGTTGCTTCTCAATATCAGGCAAGTTAGTAGACACTTGTTGTAGTGCGGAAGACGTCTACAAAACTTGTGAGGAATAAAACTGAAGTAATAAAGCAATAAACAAATAACACGAGAATTGTTTCTGGAAGTTCGAAGCACAACGCTTCTACGTCTCCCCTTCTTCCTTTGCAGGAAGGATTCACTAGAAGACTTGGTTTACACTTTTACAGTATACAACCTTCTTAGGCACTAACACACTTGGCCTAAACTCCTAGCAATCACACACTTCTTTACTTTGATTACAATGGATTCTATGACACTCTTTACAGAATACACTTTCTAGCTTTGAGAGTTTTTTGAGAAGCAGACTTCAATTGAAGATAATCTGTCACAGATTCAGTTTTGTTGTTTGTCTGCTCTTTGCTGAACGTTTGGAATATCAGTCGGATGACTTTAGTGTTTGCTTTGAGATATATCTCTTAGTTGAAAATCGCTCAGCTCTTCTTTATTCTCTGCTTGGATGTATTTATAGGTTTGGATGTCCAACGGTAGCCTTTCTGTATATGGAAGAGATTAACTTTCCAATTACATATTGTCTTCTTTCCTATTTTGTAAAGCAACGGCTCTTTTCACTCTGACGGTAATGGTGGCGGAGATATAGCAGGGTGCGCCGCTCTGTTGTACCTTTGTCAGAGAATGTTGTACTGATTTTGTCTCGTTGCTTAGTGCTCTAACTGGAAGCTTAGACTTCTGCTGGTTCTCTTTGTTCAACTGGTCGTTCATCCTCTTATGACCAGTTGATGTCCTTGTACAGTGAGAGACTATTCAGTTGATAGTTGTCCAGTAGATGTTCATCCAGTTTAAGTTTATCCTGTTGATAGCTTGCACTGTTGATGTCTTCATCCGGTGGATGTCCATCCAGTTGATGTCTTGTCCGGTTGATGACTTCATCCGGTTGATGTCCATCCAGTTGGTGTCTTGTCCAGTTGATGACTTCATCCGGTTGATGTCCATCCAGTTGATGTCTTCATCCGGTTGATGTCCATCCAGTTGGTGTCTTGTCCAGTTGATGACTTCATCCGGTTGATGTCCATCCAGTTGATGTCTTCATCCGGTTGATGTCCATCCAGTTGGTGTCTTGTCCAGTTGATGACTTCATCCGGTTGATGTCCATCCAGTTGATGTCTTCATCCAGTTGGTGTCTTGTCCAGTTGATGACTTCATCCGGTTGATGTCTTGTCCAGTTGATGACTTCATTCGGTAGAAGTCTTTTTCCAGTTTGTCTTAAATATCCGGTAGGACTTCATCCAGTTTGTAATTACCAAAACTTTAGAAATCGTTTTCCCAACAATTTCCCCCTTTTTGGTGATGACAAAACTAAGCAAAGATCTATTTCCAGTTTGAGTAAATAAGATGAGAATCCTGAAATTACTTGAAGACATAATGGAAAAGAAATTTTCATTAAATATAAGCAGATTACAAGTTGTAATCAAACTGGACAATTTGAGAGAGATTCATCTTTACTTAAGATGAATTCTAATAACTTGACTAAAATCTAAGACCAATTTAGTTTACATAATTTAGCTGATACACGACAAATCTACAAACAAGTATTGTAGACCCGGAGAGCTTCGATCCACCTGGTGTCAGAGAGGAAGAGCTCGATCCACCTTATTTCAGAGAGGAAGAGCTCGATCCACCTTGTTTCCGAGAGGACCTAATAAGAATACTCTATCTCTGCCGGTCTACCTTGTTTCGGAGAGAAGGTCGGGAAGAGTCATATGAATATTCATCAGGCAGCTTCCATGGTCCATGGATTCACCTAATGAGAATAGTCTATCTCTGTCTTCCCCCTTTTTGTCATCAGCACCCAGGCATCTGCTGTTAGTGGTTCCTGACTGATGAGGAGCACCAGAACAGGATCAAAGCGCTGAAGCTTAACAGAGCTGGGTTAGATAAGTAATCAACCCATGAGGGGTTGATTTAGATAAGTAATAAACCCATGAAGGTGAGACAGATCTAACAGAAAACCAGGGAACTTTGAATAGCTTGAAAGTAAGCATGTTAAGTGAATGTGTGTTCTGTGAGCAAACAAGAGTCGCTATTTATAGAAATGAAAAGGTTGCAATTAATGTGAATGTATTTAAGTGAAACAGTAAATACAAAGAAAAAGTCAATAAAAGCAGTAAATAGATACGAGTAATTAATGGAAGAGTCAGAAAATGATACTATTTGCGCCCGAACCAATGTTTGGAATAGTCGCGTTTCTCGGTAGGCGGTTGGCGTGGACTCCGAGATCTTTGTTGAGCAGTAGGTCTGGACTGAGTGGGTGCTCCAGTTACAGGGGATGAATGGGCAGCGGAACGTGAACCTCGCTGTGTTGAGGGAGCAGTTCGGCTGGGTTCAGGTAATCTGCGAATAATTTGAGGAGCTGCAGGCAGGCTGTTGCAAATATCTTGAATTTGAGATGCAAATGCTGCCTGCATAGTGGCCAACTGATCAGTCAATGTTTTCTTGGCGTCGTCAATCTTTTCTCCAAGAGCCATTGAGGTGGCAGCATGAAGAGATTCATTGTTCTGATTGATCTGAAGACGCGCCTGGCCAATTCTAGTAAAAGCATCCGCCACTGCATTCTCAGCAAATGTTTGAAGTCTGGTGACGGTAGTCGTTAAACTACTTAAGTCCCGGTAGACTTGCTGGAATTGTGAGTCATTGTGCTGCTGATGAGTGCCTAGAATGAGAGTTGCAGTTCGTTCTTCTTGTTTAAGCTTATGATCATCGCTGGCTAGGGCTGATATGGCAGTGGATAGATTGGCTAGCTGTGCAGCAATGTTCGGAGGTTCGTCCATAGGGTTGGTAAAGACAAAAAAATCTTCAGAAAGCTCTTGAACCATGGACGGATCTGCAGCAATCAGTGGAACATCAGTAGGAGGGACAAGGGCGCTGAGATGAGCATCGTCAACTGCAGCGGATGGCAACAAGGAAGCTTCAACAATTGGTGCAGCTGTAGACTCTGAAATAGTGATAGCCAATTGGGCAGCGTCTTCATTTGGTGGAGCAGTTAAAGTAGTTGTGGGTTGATCAACCACAGCAGCTGACATCTGGGTGTGATCATTTGAGTGCGAAGACTCGCTAGGTTCATGATTTGCAGAGGATATGGTAACTTGCTGAACCACTGTCTGTATGACTGCATCCACATTGGTGTGATCAACAGCCATTGGCTGGGGCTGTTGATCCTTGTGAGAGCTGGGAGGAGAGGAGACGCCGAGAGCAGTTGGAGAGGGGAGTTCTTGAACCGAGGAGGCTACTTCCAAGGCAGTTGGTGCGGCCTCCGCTCCAGGGGAAGTAGTCTCCAGAGCAGTGGAAGTGAGCTCCACAGAGAATGGAACAATCTCCAAATTTGCAATGACGGAGTGTAGATCCTGCTGATCAGGACTGGCAACAGTTGTAGTAGTGGAGCAAGAATGAATACCAGTGGATATGCGAAGGTCATGAAGAGCAAGCTCAGCCATTTCGAGCTTGGGTCCAAGAGCATTTAGAACCGCTCTATCATGATTCGCTGTTCCGGAATTCCCGTCAAATTGTTGAAGGCGAGTTTCAACCAGGGCCTGAAGTTCACCCACATAGATCATCAGGCTGAAAACTTCTCGCAGCTTCAAGCTTGTTTCAGGGTCTGAGATTTGAAGATACGCTAGTATTTTGTTCTCATCTCCCTTAGCCTGATCCAGAATTTGATCAAAATCATCTAAGCGAACCTTGATACGGGCCTTTACCCATCGATCAAAAATCTCCAACTGTGGTTGCAGTTTGGCTTCAACTGTATCCATTACCATTTGAATCTTGAAGGCAACAGGAGTGGACACTGGAGCCGTAAGAGATTTTCCTTTTCCAGTAGGGGTGGTCTTGGGATGACAGTATGGACATAATGACTTGGGCGTCCTGAAGCTGATAGAGCCTGGTGCTTGCTGAGTGCTTACCAGTGTTGTCTGAGTGTCAGCTGGAACCACTGAAGGAACAGGCACCATGGCTAAGGAAGCAGGTGGTTCCTCAGTTGAAGGGATGACAGGGCTGGGTTCCCTATCAGGATTTACATCTGTAGGACCGGCGGAGGAGATAGTGTCGGAGGCGGCAATGTCTAACTGTCGGGCGGTCTGAGGAGCAGCTTTTCGTGTTCTTGGCTTCTTAGGAGGTGGAGGAGGGGGAGAGGACTCAGTGGATTCCGATATAGTCTGTTCAGAGTCACTTATAACCTGAGTCAAGCGACGCTTTGTTACTCCGCCTTCTCTGCCACTTCGTTGGCGATGAAGCTGAAGATACTTATGAGTGATGAGCCTCCCTGGATGAAGGTGAGAAAGAGCTCCTGTCTTAAGGTGTTTGCTCTCAAAAAGACTGCTGAGTGGGAGAGCAAAACCTGATTGACCCTTGCCAGATGCGACCAGACTAGTCAGTATTTGAAATAGCACAGCTGACCAGTTTATCTCCAACCCTTTGCATATAGCGCTCATAACGTCAAACTTCTCAGGGGTAATTATATCAAATGATCCTGCCTTACAGAGGAGCCCCTTGGAGATTATGTCCGCCAGTTGTCTATACTGACTCTTCATCAAAACTTTCCGGAAAGGAGGACGTGGAAGGCGATGAGTAGATTCCGAGACTGTGAGACGCATTTCTTCTCTTAGTTCTGCCGGAATAGTAGAGAAATCAGAAAGTCCGGTAGAGGGTAGGCACATGTGAGTGGCAAATTCTGGTTGGGTGATGGTGACGGATTGTCCAGAGATGGACGCCACCACGGTGTCATCCACAACTTTGGCAGTAGCAAAGAACTCTTGTAGTTCGTTCTTGTAAAAGGAAGGGGTCTGGCTCAAGATTACCAGGAGTCCGGAGGTATCCAGCCTTTGTATCAACTCCTTGGTTTCTTCATCAGAGGATGTGGATATTGAATGAAAATCAACGTGAATAGCATTGGTGATAAAACTCGGCTGAACATTCTTCGACATATTGAGTGAGTAGGAGGAAGAAGCAGCAACAGTTTGTTAGAGTAAGTTTTCTGAAAGAGAAAAATAATCGCAGTGATTTGTTGGAGAAGAAGAGTAGTGAAACTAAAGGCGGTGAAAAAGGAAGTATATGTAACGTCGTACTGTAGATGAGCGGACACATGTATACGTGGCGATCATCTAACGGTTTAAAAAGATTTAACAAATAAATGAAAGAACAGGATTTAGGCGGGAGTGAAATAATTTATTTTTAACCAAAAGTAATTTTGAATTCCGACGTTCATTAGGTTAATGAGTATCGAGGGTTATTTTTGTCAAAGCATTTTGGTAACATCAACTGGTATGTAGGGTTCGACTGGTAGGAAAACATCCACTGGTTGTGGAGTCCTACTGGTTCGGATACACCTACTGCAGCTGGCCATTGTATTACCAGCTGAGCTTAAATAACCATGATAAAATTATAACAGAAATTCCCCCTAAATTTATGCACATAAACTAACTAATTCCCCCTGAATTCATTACCCAAAACAAAATAATCAAGAAGTAATTTCAATTAAACCAAGAATGTTTCGAAAGTAAGAAAACTTAGCGTCCGGTAGAGGCTTTGTGAAGATGTCTGCTGCCTGTTGTTCTGTAGAAATGTACTCCAGCCGGATTTCTTTCTTCATGACATGATCTCTGATAAAGTGATGACGGATGTCAATATGTTTAGTACGAGTATGAAGAACTGGATTGTACGTTATGGCAATGGCAGATGTATTGTCACAGAAAATAGGAGCCTCTGTAGACTCAATTCCATAGTCTCTGAGTTGTTGCTGAATCCATAGCAGTTGAGCACAGCAGCTTCCAGCAGCAAGGTACTCTGCTTCTGCAGTGGAAGTTGCAATGGATGTCTGTTTCTTGCAACCCCATGATATCAATCGATCACCAAGGAATTGACAATACCCACTGGTGCTTTTCCTGTCAATTTTGCATCCAGCATAGTCTGCATCTGAGTATCCGATAAGATTGAAGGTTGAGTCCCTTGGATACCATAGACCGACATTCTCAGTGCCTTTCAAATATTTTAGGATCCTTTTGACTGCAGTGAAGTGCGACTGCTTGGGATTTGCTTGAAACCGGGCGCACATACACACTGCAAACATAATATCTGGTCGGCTGGCTGTCAAATATAGTAAAGATCCAATTATGCCTCGATACATTGTAACTTCGACTGGTATTCCTGAATTATCCAAGTCGAGTTTGGCAGATGAGCTCATTGGTGTAGCAGTAGCTGAGCTGGTACTCATTCCATATTTCTTCAGTAGCTCTTTAGTGTATTTAGACTGATTGATCAGGATTCCTTCACTAGATTGCTTGACTTGCAGTCCTAAGAAAAATGATAGTTCTCCCATCATGCTCATCTCGAACTGGTCCTGCATAATTTTAGAGAATCTTTCGCACAATTTTGAGTTAGTGCTACCGAAGATAATATCATCAACATAAATTTGAACAAGCAGAGTATGATCTCCCTTTGTAAATTTAAAAAGGGTCTTGTCCACCGTGCCAATAATAAAATTGTGTTCTGTCAAATATTTTGACAAAGTTTCATACCAGGCACGGGGAGCTTGCTTTAGACCATACAAGGCTTTATTGAGACGAAAAACATGAGATGGCTGCTGATGGTTTTCAAATCCAGGAGGTTGTTCAACATAGACTTCTTCCTGGAGTTTGCCGTTAAGAAATGCACTCTTAACATCCATCTGATAGACTTTAAAGTCTTTAAACGCAGCAAATGTGCGAATTGCTTCTAGTCGAGCTACAGGGGCAAAGGTTTCATCGAAATCAATGCCTTCTTCCTGTCTGTAGCCCTGTGCAACTAATCTTGCCTTATTTCTGATTACTGTACCGTTTTCGTCTAATTTATTTCTAAACACCCATTTGGTGCCAATTACAGTGTGATGCTGTGGTCGTGGTACTAGATACCATACTTTGTTTCGCTCAAACTGATTTAGTTCCTCCTGCATTGCTTCTACCCAACTTGGGTCTAATATAGCGTCATCAATCTTCTTAGGTTCTATATGAGATATGAATGCAGCATGAAGAAATTCATTAATCATTTGTCCTCTGGTGCGTAGAGGAGCAAGAGGGTTACCGATGACCTGCTCAGGTGGATGATCCTTCTTCCACCGGAGCGAAGGTCCAAGAGGATTGAGTTCTTCAGTTGACTGGATGTGAATAGGCAGATCAGAGGTTCTGATTGACTCATCTTTCTCATTAGTTCCTTCTACTGCAGCAGGGGTAGATGCAACTGTTTCATTTGTAGCTGGCTGCAGTGCTTGTTGGCCAGCAGACTCCTCTGCTTGAGTTTCAGGAACTTCTGGTTCTAAGGAGCAGTCAGTCCTGCTTCTGTAATCAATCTCATCATCAACATTTTCGTCAATGTAAGTGCTTTCCAGTCGATTACTCAAGTTGTTGATTTGTATATCAGATAGTGTATAGTTAGTAGGTTCATCAAATTTTACATGCACTGATTCTTCTACATTAAGAGTTCTATTATTAAATACTCTGAATGCCTTACTAACTGTAGAATAGCCAAGGAATATTCCAGCATCAGATTTGGCATCAAAGGCTGTGAGATGAGTCTTTCCATTGTTGTGAATAAAACATTTGCAACCAAACACATGGAAAGGAAATATTTGGCTTACTGCCATTCCAGATCTCATAAGGGGTTTTATTTGCTCGCTTATTAATCATTGATCTGTTCTGCGTATAACATGCTGTGTTGACAGCTTCTGCCCAAAATCTCTGCGATATTTCTGATTCCGCGAGCATGGTTCGCGCAGCTTCTTTCAAAGTGCGGTTCCTACGCTCAGCAACTCCGTTTTGTTGAGGAGTTCTAGCTGCAGAGTATTCGTGTTTAATACCAAGGTCATCTAGATATGATTCAAGTGATTGATTGGTGAACTCAGTACCTTTATCACTGCGAATTCTATCTATCCCACACGATTTCTCATTTTGGAGTCTTTTCAGTAATTTGATCAGCTTTGGAGTAGCTTGATCTTTGCCACTTAGGAACAAGACCCACGTGAAACGAGTGTAATCGTCTATTACCACTAGAGTATACTTCATTCCCCCTAGACTTGTTACTGGTATAGGACCAAATAGATCCATATGCAGCAACTCTAGGCACCGAGAAGAAGATTTACTCCCTTTGTTCTTAAAGGAGGATCTGATTTGCTTACCAAGTTGGCATGCTGCACAGATCTTATCTTTTGAGAACTCAATTTGGGGCAGTCCAACAACTAGATCAAGTTTACGTAGACTGGCAATAGTTTTAAAATTTAAGTGACTCAACCGTTTGTGCCAAAGCCAATTTTTGGATGAATTCAGAGCAGCTAAGCAAGTAGAAGAGATAGGCTGATTAAGATTCCAATCAATTTTATATGTGTTATCATGCCTTCTACCTACAAGTAGTATACTACCATCAATAGATTTGATTGTGCATGAGTACTGATTGAATTCTACGGAATGACCATTGTCACACAGTTGACTTATGCTAATCAAGTTGTAGCATAGATTTTCAACTAAAAGAATATCTTTAATGATGATGTTACAGTAGATAATCTTACCCTTACCCACGGTTCTACCTTTCGCGTTGTCTCCAAAGGTTATTCTGGGTCCGGTGGAATCCACCAGTTCAGACAGTAAGCTCGCGTTCCCTGTCATATGTCTAGAGCACCCGCTGTCCAGAAACCATTCTGAGCTCCGAACAGGATGCATTCTAGTTTCCTGCAATTAAAGCGATAGCATGATTGGTACCCAATCCTACTTGGGTCCTGGTAGGATTAGTCCTTTCGGAACCCACACTTGTATGACCTGAATGACTTAGGTCGGTGTGTGTTCTGAAATGTGTGTGCATTTATAGATATAGGTGATGATTTTGACTGTGGAGTGTGATAATATGTGTATGCATGTGCTTTTGGTTTGTAGTTCCTGTTATTTAGCATATACCTCTTCTGGATAGGTTTACAGTTGTAGTATCAGTTGGGTTTAACCTCTCTAGCTGCTCGACCAGTAGGTTTAAGTTCATTTCTGAACTTTTGCCTCGGTTTAGCCTCTTTGAGTGGTTCTACATAACCGATACCTCTGTGCTGTGCCTGTTCCTTGATGAGTGTTGCTTTAACAGGTTCTTTAACCAGTTCGTAAGGGTCATATACTGTGCTAGATCTTACAAAGTTCATTGATTGAGCCTTGCCTTTTGTTAGACACAGTTGAGGTTCATTACCAGATGAACTGCTATCATTGCTATTATAGCCTATGCCAGTTAAATCACCAGCCAGCCTTATAGAATCAAGCATTTCATCCTTTCTGGTAGTCGATGCATTCCAAATGCTAACCAGTTTGCTAAGTTTCTGGTAAGCATTCTTGGCTTCATCTCTTTCCTTCACTAGAAGACTGGTTGTTTCCCTTAGGCAGTTCAACTCCCTTGATTGTTCACAATCAAGCTTGTTTTCATGCGTTTCAGTTTGGGTTGTATGCTCAGTCTTATAGCTTTCAAAAGATTCATATAGCGTCCGATACTCATTTATCATGTCCTGCAATGCATTGGTGAGTTCACTATGTGTAAATTCAGATAGGTTTGATTCATGTACCTCATTTTCATTATTTGCCATTAAGCAGTGGACTTCCTCGTCTTCACTCTCGCTGGATGAGCTAGTTAACTCTTCTGAGTCTGATTCAGACTCAGCCCATTTGCTCTTACTTTCTTCTGCCATCAAGACCTTTTGATCTCTGTCCTTTTTGGATGATCTTCTGGTTTCTTTGGATTTTCTGTAATCCTTGGATCCTCTTTTGTGATCATCCTTCTTGGGTTTAGGACAGTCCGCAATGAAGTGTCCTGGTTTGAGGCAGTTGAAGCATACTCGCTCTTCTTCTTCTGAATTTCCTTTGGAACTCTGCCTCCGAGGATATGATTGATAAGATCTCTGATTTTTCTTCATGAATTTCCCAAATTTCTTTACAAACATTGCCATAGCATCATTACACATCTTTTCTGGAGTCATTTCTGTAGGGGTGGGCAGAGACTCAGATGCAGTGAGAGCTTTTGTTGGTTGACTGGTGCTTGGTTCATCTTCAACCCGAATGCCTAATTCGAATTCATAGGCTTTTATAATCAGCAAACAGATCATGTAGATCTATTTTGTTGATGTCCTTCGATTCTCTCATAGCAATGGTCTTGACATCCCATTCTCTTGGTAGACCTCTCATTACTTTGAGAGTGACTTCTCTGTTGGGTAACTCCTTACCCAGACTGTTTAGTTCATTGATTATTCCAGTCACTCTTTCATCGTACTCGTTGAGAGTTTCTCCATTTATCATTTTGATATGCTCAAACTTCTGTAAAGCCACGGTAAGCTTGTTTTCTTTGGTTTGATCATTTCCTTCACAAAGTTGAGCAATCTTCTCCCAGATTTCTTTAGCTGTAGGGCACATCTTTATTTTGTTGAACATATTTTTGTCCAAAGTTTTGAATAGAATGTCCTTAGCAACGTTGTCTAGGTTTGCCTTTTTCTTGTCTTCATTTGACCATTGAGATCTTTCCTTTTCTACCATTTGTGGATCTCCACGTGTGATAGAAGCAGCTGTATTGATTTTCATGATCTTCAAAGGTCCTTCAGTGATTACATACCACATATCATCATCTTGAGCACTTAGATGTGCTTGCATACGGATCCTCCAGTCATCATATTCGTCTTTCTTGAACATTGGAATCTTGCTGAATGAGGCCATCAGTTTTTGATAAATGGTAATTTCTCAAGATTGAGAAGACCTATGCTCTGATACCACTTGTTAGGATCGGGGTAGTGTTTAGAATGGGGGGGGGGGGGGGGGGTTGAATAAACACTAGATATAATTTCGATTTCTTTTTCTGGTTAACTGTAAACTGTTAAGTATTACAGTTGCTTCTCAATATCAGGCAAGTTAGTAGACACTTGTTGTAGTGCGGAAGACGTCTACAAAACTTGTGAGGAATAAAACTGAAGTAATAAAGCAATAAACAAATAACACGAGAATTGTTTCTGGAAGTTCGAAGCACAACGCTTCTACGTCTCCCCTTCTTCCTTTGCAGGAAGGATTCACTAGAAGACTTGGTTTACACTTTTACAGTATACAACCTTCTTAGGCACTAACACAATTGGCCTAAACTCCTAGCAATCACACACTTCTTTACTTTGATTACAATGGATTCTATGACACTCTTTACAGAATACACTTTCTAGCTTTGAGAGTTTTTTGAGCAGCAGACTTCAATTGAAGATAATCTGTCACAGATTCAGTTTTGCTGTTTGTCTGCTCTTTGCTGAACGTTTGGAATATCAGTCGGATGACTTTAGTGTTTGCTTTGAGATATATCTCTTAGTTGAAAATCGCTCAGCTCTTCTTTATTCTCTGCTTGGATGTATTTATAGGTTTGGATGTCCAACGGTAGCCTTTCTGTATATGGAAGAGATTAACTTTCCAATACATATTGTCTTCTTTCCTATTTTGTAAAGCAACGGCTCTTTTCACTCTGACGGTAATGGTGGCGGAGATATAGCAGGGTGCACCGCTCTGTTGTACCTTTGTCAGAGAATGTTGTACTGATTTTGTCTCGTTGCTTAGTGCTCTAACTGGAAGCTTATACTTCTGCTGGTTCTCTTTGTTCAACTGGTCGTTCATCCTCTTATGACCAGTTGATGTCCTTGTACAGTGAGAGACTATTCAGTTGATAGTTGTCCAGTAGATGTTCATCCAGTTTAAGTTTATCCTGTTGATAGCTTGCACTGTTGATGTCTTCATCCGGTGGATGTCCATCCAGTTGATGTCTTGTCCGGTTGATGACTTCATCCGGTTGATGTCCATCCAGTTGGTGTCTTGTCCAGTTGATGACTTCATCCGGTTGATGTCCATCCAGTTGATGTCTTCATCCGGTTGATGTCCATCTAGTTGGTGTCTTGTCCAGTTGATGACTTCATCCGGTTGATGTCCATCCAGTTGATGTCTTCATCCGGTTGATGTCCATCCAGTTGGTGTCTTGTCCAGTTGATGACTTCATCCGGTTGATGTCCATCCAGTTGATGTCTTCATCCAGTTGGTGTCTTGTCCAGTTGATGACTTCATCCGGTTGATGTCTTGTCCAGTTGATGACTTCATTCGGTAGAAGTCTTTTTCCAGTTTGTCTTAAATATCCGGTAGGACTTCATCCAGTTTGTAATTACCAAAACTTTAGAAATCGTTTTCCCAACATCAAGGTTCAGTGGGATCGCAGAGGTGTCGAGGAGGCTACGTTGGAGACGGAGCGGCATATGGTGCAGCACTACCCGAAACTATTCTCTGGTATGTGATTATGTTTAGTTTCTTTTGGGGGTAAGTGCATGTGATTTCGAGGACGAAATCTTATAAGTAGGGGAGTATTGTGAAATCCCCGCAATGATTAATTGCAATTTGAGCATTAATTGTATTTATATGATTAATTATGGTGGTAATTAATTATGTGTTGGATTTATTTATCTTATGGGAATGCATGGTCACATGGAAAGGGTGACCCGGGAATGCATTTCGGGGTACATGTGATGCATGTTGGATAATTGGGTGTTGGCATGATTTAATTGTAATGGTTGGCGAATAAATGGAAAGCTGAGTTTAATTATGATTTTGGTGCATTTTGGTGGAATGCCTTTTAAATACCATGTTGGAGTATTTTGGACATCATGCTAATTGTTGGAATACAATTTATTTGTCATATATTAACTTTTACCACACCCTCACCCATCACTTTACCATTTACTCTCTAAATCCCCAAATCCCTCCCAAACCCTCACTTTTCCCCTCAAACTAGATTTTGGCACCAAAGTGGACAAGAAGTTCTTGTAAAAGCTTTGTTCTTGTACTTCTTGGTAAGATTTAAGGCCTAGGATGTTTATATATCATCCCTTATTGTTCTTATAATGTTTGGTTTGAGTATTGGAAAGTTTTGAAGGGTTTTGAAATGGGTTTGTTGGGGTTGGTATTATTTTGGTTGAGTATTGAATTTATGAGTTTATGAGGATGTTTATTGTGGATTTTTAGAGTTTTGACATGGTTGATGTTGGAATATATGAGTTTGTTTGAGTTGGGGAAGAAGATGGGTGAATAGTGCCCGAAAATCGGATGTGCAGGACTCGGCGATCGATCGGCGCCTTCAGCGATCGATCGCGAGCTGCAAGGGCTGAAGGCAGTAGCCTTCAGCGATCGATCGCGAGTTTGGCGCGATCGATCGGCGAGGTCGCGATCGATCGGCGCAAACTCGGCGATCGATCGCGAATTGAAATTTTTTGTTGGGCGAGGCAATGTGGTCTCGCGATCGATCGGGGCTATATGACGATCGATCGCGAGACACCAAAATTGATGTTTTTGGATATTTTTGTGGGATTTTTGGTATTGGACTATTATTGGGTTCTAATATTGATTTTTGTGAATGTGTAGAACCATCACAGGTGGCGACACAGCCAAGGAATTGAACTCCTACCACATCCTACTTTTTGGAAAGGTACGTAGAGGACGTACGGGCACCCAACGGTACATGTATCTAATATACTCATTGCTTATGCATTGTGGATGCGAGTATATATGTGATTATGCATTGTGGATGCAAATACATGTTGAATTATGCATGATGATTGTAGATGCATATGGTTATTGGTGCACATCCCATGAGTCGTGGTCATCCCTTGATGATTTTAATGCTTGTCGCTATTTGTTTTGGTTCCGCTAAATGTGAAGAGAGGGGTGGGAGCGCCGCATGTCACATTTGAGCGTGGTTATCATCTAGGGCGAGGAAAGGATATTTGCCGCTCAATGTGAGGCGAGGGGTGGGAGTACCGCATGTCCATTGAAGCGAGGTTATTCTATGCCGCCTATATGTAAATAAGCGAGGGGCATTAAAATACATTGTGATGGACAGACTAGGGATTGGTGATTGGTATTTGATATTGATGAGATGGTATTATGTCATGACATGTGTAGACCATTAAAAATAATCTATTGATTATACTCATGAGTTATGGTACAGGGACAACCAAACGGGAAGCGTTTGAAATGCATGGGAAAAACAGGAAGTGTTTTATTATGATTATGCATTTACGCTTTATATTCATATTGTGTTGTATATGAATGAGATCATTGCTCATGTTTGGGGGTTGTCCTTGTAGGTACTTTTGGCATGATATGAAGGGGGCTAATACGGGTTGAGACAGTGAGCTTGAAGAGCACTTTTGGTAGATGAAGGACAGGATTATTTTGTATAGTGTCTACTCTAGGAGTAGTGTAAAACTATAGTTGATAACATTCATTTGATGGGGAATGTAATTAATCCATTGATAGTCCTCATTTTGGAATGTAACTCTTAAGGCTCATAGCCTCGACACGATTAATTTACACTGATCATTTATATTAGCTCTAATTATGCCTTTAATCCGCACTTAAGGATTAGGGTCCTTACACCTGTGCTGTTCCTATTCTCATAATAACCAAAACCATCAATTCTCCAAAAGCCAGTTAATCATTACATTGATTAACCCATCCGTTCCCCAATAGCAATACCAAAATCAATAAACCAATTCATTAAACACTGTTTACAGATATTCCATATATCTAACCACTAATTCCACAGTCTCATTACCTCGCATGCCCAATAGTGGCGGCATCATAACCGATGTTCGCTCGATCGCTCCATAGCGGCACCATATAATTTGCAATACTTACCATTTTATCGCATTAACAATATATCATGCATTTCACAATTGCAATAATATAAAAGACTATGCTCGTGCGTTATACGTACCTTATAATTCCGTAGTCCGAACCAATCCTTGCCTTAGGCCCGAGACCGAGTGAATTACGTGGTAAACACAACTAATAACTCATAATTAATTACAAGCATGCAATAATGTGTCAAAGCACGTTCACGACCTCCAATTGTATCATCAATCCATGACGATTAACCATTTAAAAGACTCGGACAAACCGTAGGTTGAAATCACAACACAAAATATTTTTTCAAAGTTTAGGCATCGGCGATCAATCGCCTTCAGGCGATCAATCGCTGCCTTTCAGGCGATCGATCGCTTCACTGTTTAAAATGGGTACTTCCCCCTGGCGATCGATCTCCTCATTTGAAGCGGTCAATCGCCTCACTGTTCATCTTCCTCAAAATTTTACATATGACGCGGCGATCGATCGCTCCAACCCTGGTGATCGACCGCTCCGACCTTTTTCAGCCAAAAATGGCGTTTTTCATGTAAAAACTTCCAAAATAACAATCCTCACACCCCATACACCATATGGCATCACAACCCGAAGTAGTCCTCGGCAGGTGGGTCACAAAATCCATAGATACGTGTTCTCACTTCCACTCCGGTATCTCTAAACTCCTTAGTTCGCCACCGGGTCTCTGCCTCTCTCCCTTAACCTGCTGACAGATCAAACATCTCTTAACAAAAGCGATCACATCACGCTTCATCCGCTTCCACCAGAACTGATCACATAAGTCCTTATACATTTTCCTCCCTCCTGGGTGGGAATCGGCTACTATGAGCTCGCTCCAAGATTCCTCTACGCAACTCCGACGTATATGGAACTACCCATTGGTTACCAAGTCTCAAAGAACCATCCTCAGCCACTCTGAATTTTGATGGTTGTCCCTGAAGTGCCAATGATGACCATCTCTGAACCTCATCATCTGTCCTCGGAGCTCTCCTGATATTCTCATAGATATCTGGCTCAGCCAATAAGGTCGATACCCAAACCGGCGATGCGTCCACATCGAAGTCATAGCCCAGATGGCAACAAGAAGTCATCATAGCTGACAAATGCATGACATCCTCTGCAGTACTCTTCACCTTCCGACTCAAGGCGTCTGCTGTCAAGTTTGCTTTTCCCGGATGATACTCAATCTCACAGTCATAGTCCTTGAGTAGGTCCATCCATCTCCTCTGACACATATTCAACTCCGCCGGAGTGAACAAGAACTTCAGGCTCTTATGGTACGTATATATGGTGAAAGATGTATCGTACAGATAATGCCTCCAAATTTTCAGGGCAAAGATAATAGCCGCCAATTCCAAATCATGGACTGGGTACCTAGTCTCATGCGTCTTCAATTGCCTCGATGCATAAGCTACCACATGCTTATCTTGCATCAATACACACCCTAAGCCCTGTAGCGATGCGTCAGTATAAAGGACAAACCTCTTGTTCTCTGAGGGAATCACCAATACCCGCGCCGTCGTCAATCGGTGCTTCAACTCTTGGAAGCTCTCCTCGCAAGCCTCTGACCAAAAGAAGGGTACTCCTTTTTGGGTCAACTGCGTCAGTGGCTTAGCAATCTTAGAAAATCCCTCGACGAAGCGTCGGTAATAACCAGCCAAACCAAGAAACTCCGTATCTCGGGCACAGAAGTGGGTGCAGCCCACTCCATCACAGCTTCAATCTTCCTGGGGTCCACTGAAATCCCACTGCTAGATATGACATGCCCCAGAAATACTACACTGTTCAACCAAAACTCACACTTACTGAGCTTGGCATATAACTGGTGATCTCTGAGGATCTGGAGCACTGTCCTCAAATGTCTCACGTGCTCTTCCTCGCTCCGGGAGTAGATGAGTATATCATCAATAAACACAACGACGAACTGATCAGGATAGGGTTGGAACACCCGGTTCATCAAGCTCATAAAGACAGCCGAGGCGTTCGTCACACCGAACGGCATCACTAAGAACTCGTAGTGCCCATACCGAGTCCGAAATGCTGTCTTCTGTACATCCTCCTCCCTGACACGTATCTGGTGGTACCCGGATCTCAAATCAATCTTGCTATACAACTTCGTGCCTTGCAACTGATCAAACAAATCATCAATCCTTGGAAGAGGATACTTGTTGTTTACCGTGGCCTTGTTCAGTTGCCGGTAATCGATGCACAAACGCATCGAACCGTCTTTCTTCTTCACAAAGAGAACTAGAGCGCCCCAAGGCGATATGCTAGGGCGTATATATTCTTTATCAAGGAGATCCTGCAACTTCTCCTTTAGTTCTCTTAACTCTGCCGGTGCCATCCGGTAAGGGGCACGAGAAATAGCGGATGTCCCCGGTAATAACTCAATCCCAAACTCGACTTCCCTTGCCGGTGGGAATCCGGGAATCTCCTCCGGGAACACATCAGCTACCACTGGTACATCCTCAATCCTCAACTCTTTACCTTTCCCCGACGTGTCCACGGCATAGATGAGGTAGCCCGTGTTTCCACGTTCCAACAATTGAGACATTATGATTGCCGAAATCAACGGAATCTTCGCACGAGACCCGTTGCCATAGAAAGTCCATTGAACTCCCAAATGAGATCTAAACCGAACTGTCCTCTGCCGACAATCTACCACTGTCTGGTATCTGTTCAGAATGTCGATGCCCACAATGCAGTCAAAGTCTGACATACCCAATACAACCAAATCTGCCTTTATCTCATTGCCCTCAAAATAAATGAGGCAGTCCATCAGAAACTGATCAGCAACAACTTTCTTTCCGGTGGGTGTCGAGACCAATAGAGACGTGGGTAACGGAGACGTGCACATATGATATCTCGCCACAAAGTCCGCAGACACAAAGGAGTGCGAAGCACATGTGTCTATCAAAATAAAGGCGGAATATGTAAATAGAAGAGCACGTACCAGCTATCACTTCCTCCGGAGCTGCATCGGCCTGCTCCCTGGTCAATGCATAGACCTGTCTCTGAGGTGGCCCCATCGCATGTCCTCCCATCTGTCGAGGCACCATCGGCTGCCTCTGCTGTATTGTCCTAGTAGAAAACCTCCTCTGCCTCCTCTGAGATTCACATGACCATCACCATTCTGACAGAACCGAGATATGTGGCCCATCTTGCCACATTTATAACAATCCGTACAGTCTCGCATGTGATGTGGTCCTCCACAAAAGTGACACTTCACCACTCCACTCCTACTCACTTGAGTCTGCCCTCTGTTACTAGGCGCACTACCCCTCCGGTTATCCATTCGCCTCCCACCAAACCGAGAAGATGAGGAAGAAGCCCAACGAGGTTTAAATGATTCTCCTCGTGGCCTCAGATTATTAGACACTGGCCTCGGCGGTGGGACTTGTGGGGGTGCAACGTCCGGATAAGCACTGACTCCGATCTCTGCTAGTTCCGCTCTAGTGAGAGCATCATCAAAAGAAGTGGGGTTATTGGAGATAACCCGATCAAAAAGTTCCGGTCGCAGTCCCTTTAGAAAGTGCCTCATCTTGGCATGCCCGTTTGTTGCGATATGGGGAACATACCTCAACAAGGATGAATAATGCATGGCATAGTCCGAGACTGTCATGCTCCCCTGTTTCAAGCTCGTGAATTCATCCTCCTTTGTTTGCCTAGGCGCAACAGAGGAGTACCGGTTTAGAAACTGGGTCCGAAATAAAGTCCAGTCAATCACCTACCCTGAGCTCTCAGCTCCATCACCGCCGTCTTCCACCACATAGAAGACTTCTTTGCCAGTTGGAACTCCGCCAACCTCAGCCATGCTGTCCTAGCACAAGGAGCGGACACAAATATATGTTCTAGTCTCTCATGCCATTCCTCAGCTTCTTCCCCGGTCTCTGTCCCCTCAAACATAGGCGGGTGGAAAGTCAGAAATTGACTAAGACTAGGCTCCCCTGGTAATAACATCTGAGCTACCGGCTCCACGCCCACAGCAGGTGGAGGTAAAGGATTTGTCTGACCAATGCTAGCGTTCACGCTTCCAATCCTTAAATTTGGATTAAAGGCGCAAATAAAATTTTCATGCACAAACGGAGTATAAAAGTTGTGTTGATGCCTTGAGCTATTAGATTACAGTGCCAAAATAAAGTTCTAAAAAGGGATTAGTTACATTCCCAACCAATGAATGTTAATCCTATAGCTTTACTATACTCCTAGAGTAGATACTATACAAAAGAATGCATGCTACCAATAGCACTCCTCACTAGCTCACCGCATCAACTCGCCTTAGCCCGTCCGCCCAGAAGTACCTACAGGACACAACCCCAAAACCATGAACATGTATATAAATCATATTCACAATAATATGATTGTAATTTAAATGCATAGACCGAAAATATGATTTACTCCCAGTATTTAATACATTAAAAGCTCCATTGCTTGTTCATGTACCACAATCATAATCAATAGATTATAATACCAATAATGTATATCATGACATGCACCGATTTCCATGTATACCGTGTTCAATTCCCGAGTCTTATTATATCAGTGGCATAATACCCCTCGCGTTAACATGACAGCGGAAATACCCCTCGCTTAGACAATACAAGCGGTACTAATATCCCTCGCTATAAATATGACAGCGGTCGTGTTCTTCGCTTCATATTAGCGGCAAATATTCTCTCATCGCTACGGTATGACAACGACAAGTATTCACATCGCTACGCCACTGGCGGAAAGTATTCTCCATCACTGTAATATAATCCTGACTCATAATCACATGCACAAATGCATCCCATATACACATGCAACCAAAATGCATGACCCAACCATGTATGCAATCCATGATGCATAAACAAGACCACATATACAACCACAATGCATAATTAATTCCATGTGTGCAACCATAGTGCATAACAAATTCAAAGCGTAATAAATACGTTTTACCGTCCGATGCCCGTACGTCTCACTACGTACCTTAGTTCCAAAAGTGGAGATATCATGGACTTTATCTCCTAAGCTGTGTGGCCACCTGGGATGGTTCTACACATTCACACAAATCAATATTAGGAGCCAATAATAGTCCAATATCAAAAATTCCACAAAAATATCAAAAAAACCACATTTTGCATTTCGCGATCGATCGCCTGTGACGGGCGATCGATCGCGAGACCTTACTGTCCGATTCTCAAAATTTCTGGCTTTGGCGATCGATCGCCACATTTGGCGCGATCGATCGCCAGCCTCACCGATCGATCGCCCAAGAGTGGCGATCGATCGCCAGACACTCCAAACGCGCACTGCCAGCGCGCGATCGATCGCCTGAAATGGGCGATCGATCGCCTGAAATGGGCGATCGATCGCCTGAAATGGGCGATCGATCGCCAGTGTCTGTAACCCGAAAATTCACCATTTTTGCTCCAAAATTCCTTTCCAATCCATACCAACTTTCCTACCTTCAAACCAACAACATCAAACACATAATAACCTTCAAAATACACTTTAAACATCCCAAAAATCCAACATCCAACCAAAATAATACCAACCCAAAACAACCCATTTAAAAACCATTCAAAACCATAACAAATCCAATCCAAACACAACAAAAACAACAAGGAGGTATCCATACCTCTTGGGGACTCCAAATCTCCCAAAAATTCCACAAATCAAGTTTTTTGAAGGATTTCTCTTCCACTTTTTGCCCAATTTCGAAAATGAAGAGGAGAAGGGTTTGGATGAGTGGTTTGGGGGAAAATAGAAAAGTGATGGGTATAGTGGGGGGTTGGGGGTATAAGTGGGTTATTAAATTAAATTGTACTCCCACAATTTCCATGGTGTATAAAACATTCCAACATGATATTTCAAAAGCATTAACCAAAATGCATCAAAATCCCAATTAAAATCATGTTTTACCAAATAATTATCAATTACCAAAATCAAACCATAATAACCCCTAATTTCTCAACATGCATAACATGCACCCCGAAATGCACCACCGGGTCACGCCTACCACGTGACTAAGCATTTCACCAAGATAATTAATTCCAACACATAATTTAATTATCACCATATTTACTCACATAAACATAATTAATGCCCAAAATTGCATATAATTATATTGGGGATATCACAATACTCCAATACTTTCAAGATTTCGACCTCGAAATCGTATGCACTTACCCAAACAAAACTAAACATAAATCACATACCAGAGAATAGTTCCGGGTAGTGCTGCACCATATGCCGCTCCGTCTCCCACGTGGCCTCCTTGACACCCTGCGATCCCACTGAACCTTGACCATCGGTATCACTTTGTTCCGAAGTCTGCGATCAGCCCTATCCAAAATCCTGACTGGCCGTTCCTCATAGGATACATCGGAATCCAACTGAACCTCAAAAGGCTACAAAACATGCGGCTCATACTTCCGCAGCATAGATACATGAAACACGTCGTGAATACCAGACAACAACGGTGGCAGTGCCAAACAGTAAGCCAAGGTACCGATGCGCTGTAAAATCTCATACGGTCCCACATACCTTGGAGACCATTTACCACGCATACCAAACCGAACTACACCCCTGAAAGGTGAGATCTTCAAAAAGACTCTGTCTCCCAACTGAAACTCCAACGGTCTCCGCCGTTTATTCGCATAGGCTGCCTGCCTGTCCTGGGCTTCCTTCATTTTCTGACGGATAACTTTTACCTTATCCTCCATCTCCCGAATCAGTTCGGGTCCTCCCACTGCTTTACTGGTCAAGTCATCCCAGTATAATGGCGACCTGCAACACCTGCCATACAAAGCCTCAAACGGTGCCATCTGAATACTCGCCTGATAGCTGTTGTTGTATGAAAACTCTACCAAGGCCAAAGAATCTTGCCATGAGGCATCAAACTCCAACACACAAGCTCGTAGCATGTCCTCGAGCGTCTGTATAGTACGCTCAGTCTGACTGTCCGTCTGGGGATGATATGCCATACTCAACCTCACCTTAGTACCCAATGCTGCCTGAAGACCTCCCTAGAAATGAGATGTGAACCGTGGATCTCTGTCAGATACAATGGACACCGGAATCCCATGCAATCTCACTATGTCCCTGACATACAACTGAGCCATCCTCAAGTATATGTACGTCATACAGTAGGGGATGAAGTGAGTTACCTTCGTCATCCTGTCAATGATCACCCAAATGGCATCACAACCCGAAGTAGTCCTCGGCAGGTGGGTCACAAAATCCATAGATACGTGTTCTCACTTCCACTCCGGTATCTCTAAACTCCTTAGTTCGCCACCGGGTCTCTGTTTCGGGTTTTGATGCCATCTGGGTTGTGGGGTCATCCCACCTTAACAGTGATTAAAAGGCATAAGAAGGACTAATCATGCATTAAGGTAACATCTTAAGGTTTTGGTTGTTACACGAGCTAACAGGATTACAGGCCAAAATACAAATAATTCATTACATTCCAAAAGAATGTCATTTAGATTTACACTACTCCTAGAGTAGATACTAATCATAACTTGAATCCTATGCATTCCTGTGTCCCTAGTAGCTCACTGCCTCAACCCGACCCTTAGTCCTTTCGTCCAAAAGTGTACCTACAGGGACAACACATCATGAGCATATATAATCTTACTTAACATTATAAACATCATAGTAAATGCATGAAACATTGGTTAAGTAATATGCTGGTTATACATTCACTTCTTATTGTTGTCCCTGATTTAGAATCATGCATATGGGGCATCTTACCCCCGTGGCATCTTACCACAACATCATCGTATGGCCTCTTACCATTTGGGGCATCTTACCCCGTGGCATCTTACCACAATACATCGCATGGCCTCTTACCATGTGGGACATCTTACCCCGTGGCATCTTACCACAATACATCGCATGGCCTCTTACCATGTGGGGCATCTTACCCCGTGGCATCTTACCACAATACATCGCATGGCCTCTTACCATGTGGGGCATCTTACCCCGTGGCATCTTACCACAATACATCACATAAATGTCACCATATAAGCATCGTATAAGCAATAAACATCATATAAACATCATCGTGTAAACATCGTATAAACATCGTCATTTCATCGTGACTACTCATGCAATAAAAGCATAGTTGTAGTATAGAGATGTGTGTTACCGTCCGATGCCCGTACGCTTCTTACGTACCTTTTCAAAAGGAGGAGGAGTCAACAGACTTTATCTCCTTGATGGTGCTGGTACCTGGGATGGTTCTACAAGACCACATAATACCATATTAGATGCCTCAAAACCATCTTACATCATAAACTTAACAAAATAAAACATCATCATATTTTTCAACTTTCTGCCTCTCTCGATCGATCGGCCCAAGGTCTCGATCGATCGAGACACTGTGCACTAACAGTGTCTTGGCTTCCTGCCTCGCTCGATCGATCGAACATTTTACCGATCGATCGAGGAGCTTCACCGATCGATCGAGAAATCCTTCGATCGATCGGCACCAAAATTTTGAAGACATGCTTAGACCTTCTGTCTCGCTCGATCGATCGGAACTAAATCTCGATCGATCGAGAGCTCTGAAAATCGGGATTTTTCCCCAGATTTTTGAGCACTACATTTCACACCATCTTTTCTACTACATAGCACATCTTTCATGCTGAAACAAACATGTGAAGAACTTCATAAAATATCCATGTAAGCCCTTAAATCAAAGGTTTAACGAAACTTAAGCTAACATGCATCATAACATCATCATAATCTTCATCCTTAACCAACTTTTACAAAAACAGAGCATGTATCCCTTTGCCCAGATTTTCGAGCATATAGTTTCATAACTAGAAATCTATCACATAAGACATGTAAATGCTCAAACATCCATGCTAGTAGTTACATAAAACTACCCTGTAAGCATCTCTACCAAGGTTCCACCCAAACCTATACTTAACATGCTTTAAAATCAACCCACCATAACTATACCCAACCCTATAACAGAGTATGAAGTCTTACCCCCTTTTTCTTCCTCAAATTGGCAAGCTTTTACACAAAGCCTCACAGCCTCTTTCCTTCTCAAATCTGCAGCTCCAGGGACGAAAAGAGAGGGAGGAGGAGGTGGAGGGAATTGATTGCAAGGAAATGATCATAGCATGGGTTGGGGCAAGTGGAGGTATGGGTGTGAAACAAGTGGGTTGACAAGTGGGGATGGGTGGTGACCGAGTTGGGTGGGGGGTGGTGTTTAATTGTGTCCCGGTATTTAGTACGATGTATTAAAATATCCTCACTCGATATTTTCTAACTTCATTTAATTAATACATCCCTTAAAATACCCATCATGCTCCCCCACATCATATCATCATAATTTATCATCGTAGAACATAATCATATCACATTTCGGGGGTATTACATTACTCCCCTACTTATAAGATTTCGTCCTCGAAATCCACATGCATCATCATATCGAAACTAAACATAAAAACATACCAGAGAATAGTTCCGGATAGTGCTGCACCATATGCCGTTCCGTCTCCCACGTAGCCTCCTCGACGCCCCGACGATCCCACTGAACTTTGACCATCGGTATAACTTTACTTCGTAGTCTGCGATCCTCTCGATCCAGAATTCTGATCGGTCGTTCAACGTAGGACACATCTGAATCTAATTGTACTTCAGTAGGCTGTAAGACATGGGACGGGTCTGGCTCATACTTCCTCAACATAGAGACATGGAAAACATCGTGTATGCCAGACAAGGATGGCGGTAGAGCCAAACGATATGCCAAAGTACCGATACGCTGTAAAACTTCATATGGCCCAACATACCTCGGAGATAACTTTCCCCGCATCCCAAAACGAACCACGCCCCTGAAGGCCGAGATCTTTAAGAAGACCCTGTCTCCTAACTGGAATTCTAGCGGTCGTCGCCGCTTATTGGCATAGGCCGCTTGCCTATCCTGGGCCGCTTTCATCTTCAGGCGTATCAACTTTATCTTACCTTCCATATCCCTGATCATATCCGGTCCTCCGACCGCTTTGCTGGTCAAGTCCTCCCAATACAGTGGTGATCTACATCGTCGTCCATACAGAGCTTCAAAAGGGGCCATTTGAATGCTCGCCTGATAACTGTTATTATAGGAGAACTCCACCAGCGGCACTGAATCCTGCCACGGAGTATCAAACTCCAAAACACACGCCCTCAACATGTCCTCGAGCGTCTGAATGGTACGCTCTGTTTGGCCGTCTGTCTGAGGGTGATAGGCCGTACTCAGTCTCACCTCTGTGCCCAAAGCTGTCTGGAGACCCTCCCAGAAATGTGAAGTGAACCTCGGGTCCCTGTCAGACACTATCGAGTCTGGAATACCATGCAACCTCACCACATCCCGTATATACATCTGGGCCATCTTCAAGTATGTATATGACATACTGTAAGGGATGAAATGAGCCGTCTTCGTCAGCCTATCCACGATCACCCAGATCGCATCAAATCCTGAGGCCGTCCTAGGTAAGTGGGTCACAAAGTCCATAGATATATGCTCCCACTTCCATTCAGGCACCTCTAAGCTCTTCAGCTCTCCACCAGGCCTCTGCCTCTCTGCTTTTACCTGCTGGCAGATCAAACATCTTTTAACGAAAACGATTACCTCACGCTTCATGCATCTCCACCAGAATTGATCGCATAGATCTTTGTACATCTTCTTTCCCCCTGGGTGGATACTGAATCGACTACTGTGAGCTCGCTCCAATATTCCTCTACGCAGTTCTGGTGTATCTGGGACTACCCATCGGTTGCCCAGTCTCAAGGAATCATCCTCAGCCACTCTAAACTTGGATGGTTGGCCTTGAAGTACCAATGATGTCCACCTCTGAACCTCACTATCCGACTTCTGGGCCTTCCTGATCGCCTCAAATATGTCTGGCTCCGCCAATAGGGTCGACACTCGCACATGCGACGTGTCTACATCGAAATCATAGCCCAGTTGGCAATAAGACGTCATCAAGGACGACAAACACATAACATCCTCCGCAGTACTCTTCACCTTCCGACTTAAGGCATCTGCTATCAGGTTCGCTTTACCTGGATGGTACTCAATTTCACAATCATAGTCTTTGAGCAGATCCATCCACCTTCTTTGCCTCATATTCAACTCTGCCTGAGTGAATAAAAATTTCAGGCTCTTATGGTCCGTATATATAGTGAAAGACGTGCCATACAAGTAATGCCTCCAGATCTTTAAGGCGAATATGATGGCCGCCAATTCCAAATCATGCACTGGATACCTGGCTTCGTGTGGCTTCAGCTGCCTCGATGCATAAGCCACCACATGCTTATCTTGCATCAACACACAGCCCAAGCCCTGCAATGACGCATCCGTATATAAGGCGAACCTCTTATCCTCGGACGGAATCACCAGTACAGGCGCTGTAGTCAAACGACGCTTCAGCTCATGGAAGCTTTCCTCACAAGCTTCGGACCAAAAGAAGGGGACTCCTTTCTGAGTCAGCTGTGTCAGAGGTTTGGCAATCTTCGAGAAACCTTCGACGAAACATCGGTAATAACCTGCCAGACCGAGGAAACTCCGTATTTCCGGTACAGAAGTGGGTGCAGCCCACTCCATCACAACTTCAATCTTCCTTGGATCCACAGATATCCCGTGGCTAGATATGACATGGCCTAAAAATACTACGCTGTCCAACCAGAACTCGCACTTACTAAGCTTCGCATACAGCTGATGATCCCTAAGGATTTGAAGTACTATCCTCAAGTGCCTTACATGCTCTTCTTCAGTCCGAGAGTAAATAAGTATGTCGTCAATGAAGACTATGACGAACTGATCCAAATATGGCTGGAACACCTTGTTCATCAAACTCATGAAGACAGCTGGGGCATTTGTCACCCCAAAAGGCATGACCAGGAATTCATAGTGCCCATATCTAGTCCTGAAAGCCGTCTTCTGAACATCATCTTCTCTTACTCGAATCTGATGGTACCCCGACCTCAGATCGATCTTACTATAGAGCCTCGTACCTTGCAACTGATCGAACAAGTCATCGATCCTCGGAAGTGGATACTTGTTCTTTACTGTAGCTTTGTTCAACTGCCTGTAGTCAATGCATAGACGCATCGATCCATCTTTCTTCTTAACAAATAAGACAGGCGCACCCCATGGCGATACGCTAGGGCGTATGTAGCCCTTATCAAGGAGTTCCTGCAACTGTATCCTTAACTCCCTTAACTCTGCTGGTGCCATCCTATACGGGGCACGAGAAATTGCAGACGTCCCTGGTAGTAGCGCAATCCCAAACTCGACCTCTCTCGTCGGTGGGAATCCGGGAATCTCCTCTGGAAAGACATCAGGAAACTCCGCCACTACGGGCACATCCTCGACCTTTAATTCCTTCCTCTTTTCCGTCATATCCACAGCATAGATAAGATATACTGCATGACATCGTTCCAATAACTGCGCCATCTTGACAGCAGATATTAACGGAATCTTCGGACTGGAACCATCCCCATAAAATGTCCACTGGACTCCCAATACAGATCTAAATCGGACAGTCCTTTGCCTGCAGTTTACCACTGCCTGATACTTGTTCAGAACATCGATGCCCACAATGCAATCGAAGTCTGTCATTCCCAACACAATCAAATCTGATCTTAACTCATTATCCTCAAAATAAATGAGGCCATCATAAACAATCTGATCTGTAGTCAAACTTCTTCCAGCGGGGGTCGAGACCATAAGAGGCATGGGGGACGGAGAAGTGCATATGTGGTGCCTTTCAACAAAACTCGTCGACACAAAGGAGTGTGACGCACCTGTGTCTATCAATATAAGAGCAGGGTGCGTAAATAAAAGACACGTACCCGCTATAACTTCCTCCGGGGCCGCCGTAGCCTGCTCCCTCGTCAAAGCATACACCTGTCCCTGTGGTGGCCCCGCGGGCTGACCTCCATACTGTCTTGGCACAAAAGGTGGCCGGTGTTGTGTCGTTCTGTCCGCAGGCCTCCCCGTAGAGTTCTGCTGTCTTCCCCTGTTGGGACACTGCCGAGCAAAGTGGCCTCTGTCGCCACAGACATAGCATCCTACGCAGTCCTTTGCCAAATGTGGTTGTCCACAAAGAGTGCACTGAACTCTACCAGACCTGTCTCCCTGAGACTGTCCTCTCCCAGATGGAGCATCATTCCTACCTTTCCCTTTCCATCGATTCTCGGGCCTCTTGCCACTGAATCTCGATGCCGAAGTGTTCCCCCTAGGCTTAAACTGATCACCTCTGGGCTTCAAATTGACAGAAGTGGATCTCTGAGGGGGTGCCGGAGGTGGCACAGCATCAGGATATGCACCGACTCCCAGTTCAGCTAGCTCAGCTCGTGAGAGTGCATCATCAAAACAAGCAGGGCCATAAGTGATCACCCTGTCATACAGTTCAGGCCTCAGGCCCTTCATGAAATTCCGCATCTTCGCTTGAGTGCTTGCAGCAATGTGTGGCACATATCGTAGTAAGGAACAGTAATGCAAAGCATAGTCAGATACAGGCATGGTACCTTGTCGTAAACTGGTAAACTCATCCTCCTTGGCCTGTCTTGCAGCGGCTGAGAAATAGCGGTTCAAAAACCGCGTTCGGAACATCTTCCAATTTACTTCCTGTCCCAGAGCCTCTTGCTCAATCACTGTGGTTTTCCACCACATCAATGCCTTCTTGGACAGCTGAAATTCTGCTAATCGGATCCAGGCCGTCTTTGCACAAGGCGCTGCCACAAATATCTGTTCGATCATCTCTAACCATTCCTCAGCTTTCTCTCCTGATTCAGTTCCCTCGAACATCGGAGGTCGATACATCATAAACTGAGCCAACCTCAATTCCCCAGGTAGCAACTGCTGTTCAGAGGGTTCCTCTCCCAAAGCTGGTGGTGGCAATGGGTTCGTACGCCCAGCACTTGCATTTACACTAATGGCGTCACCCACTTCTATATTCGCTGCCATGCTGCAACACAAGGGTTAATAACAACACCAAAAGCAATTCATAAAACTCATCGTTAGATAATTGAACATGTTAGTATAACATCTTCTTCTTTATGAATAACATACATATAAACATGTTCAAAAGTAAGCACCTAGCTAACTTATTGCTAAGGCTACCCTTCACTCATTCCCGAGTTATCTAACCACTGCTCTGATACCACTAATGTGGGGTCATCCCACCTTAACAGTGATTAAAAGGCATAAGAAGGACTAATCATGCATTAAGGTAACATCTTAAGGTTTTGGTTGTTACACGAGCTAACAGGATTACAGGCCAAAATACAAAACTTCAAAAATAATTCATTACATTCCAAAAGAATGTCATTTAGATTTACACTACTCCTAGAGTAGATACTAATCATAACTTGAATCCTATGCATTCCTGTGTCCCTAGTAGCTCACTGCCTCAACCCGACCCTTAGTCCTTTCGTCCAAAAGTGTACCTACAGGGACAACACATCATGAGCATATATAATCTTACTTAACATTATAAACATCATAGTAAATGCATGAAACATTGGTTAAGTAATATGCTGGTTATACATTCACTTCTTATTGTTGTCCCTGATTTAGAATCATGCATATGGGGCATCTTACCCCCGTGGCATCTTACCACAACATCATCGTATGGCCTCTTACCATTTGGGGCATCTTACCCCGTGGCATCTTACCACAATACATCGCATGGCCTCTTACCATGTGGGGCATCTTACCCCGTGGCATCTTACCACAATACATCGCATGGCCTCTTACCATGTGGGGCATCTTACCCCGTGGCATCTTACCACAATACATCACATAAATGTCACCATATAAGCATCGTATAAGCAATAAACATCATATAAACATCATCGTGTAAACATCGTATAAACATCGTCATTTCATCGTGACTACTCATGCAATAAAAGCATAGTTGTAGTATAGAGATGTGTGTTACCGTCCGATGCCCGTACGCTTCTTACGTACCTTTTCAAAAGGAGGAGGAGTCAACAGACTTTATCTCCTTGATGGTGCTGGTACCTGGGATGGTTCTACAAGACCACATAATACCATATTAGATGCCTCAAAACCATCTTACATCATAAACTTAACAAAATAAAACATCATCATATTTTTCAACTTTCTGCCTCTCTCGATCGATCGGCCCAAGGTCTCGATCGATCGAGACACTGTGCACTAACAGTGTCTTGGCTTCCTGCCTCGCTCGATCGATCGAACATTTTACCGATCGATCGAGGAGCTTCACCGATCGATCGAGAAATCCTTCGATCGATCGGCACCAAAATTTTGAAGACATGCTTAGACCTTCTGTCTCGCTCGATCGATCGGAACTAAATCTCGATCGATCGAGAGCTCTGAAAATCAGGATTTTTCCCCAGATTTTTTAGCACTACATTTCACACCATCTTTTCTACTACATAGCACATCTTTCATGCTGAAACAAACATGTGAAGAACTTCATAAAATATCCATGTAAGCCCTTAAATCAAAGGTTAACGAAACTTAAGCTAACATGCATCATAACATCATCATAATCTTCATCCTTAACCAACTTTTACAAAAACAGAGCATGTATCCCTTTGCCCAGATTTTCGAGCATATAGTTTCATAACTAGAAATCTATCACATAAGACATGTAAATGCTCAAACATCCATGCTAGTAGTTACATAAAACTACCTTGTAAGCATCTCTACCAAGGTTCCACCCAAACCTATACTTAACATGCTTTAAAATCAACCCACCATAACTATACCCAACCCTATAACAGAGTATGAAGTCTTACCCCCTTTTTCTTCCTCAAATTGGCAAGCTTTTACACAAAGCTTCACAGCCTCTTTCCTTCTCAAATCTGCAGCTCCAGGGACGAAAAGAGAGGGAGGAGGAGGTGGAGGGAATTGATTGCAAGGAAATGATCATAGCATGGGTTGGGGCAAGTGGAGGTATGGGTGTGAAACAAGTGGGTTGACAAGTGGGGGATGGGTGGTGACCGAGTTGGGTGGGGGTGGTGTTTAATTGTGTCCCGGTATTTAGTACGATGTATTAAAATATCCTCACTCGATATTTTCTAACTTCATTTAATTAATACATCCCTTAAAATACCCATCATGCTCCCCACATCATATCATCATAATTTATCATGGTAGAACATAATCATATCACATTTCGGGGGTATTACATGGGTAGTCGTGGACAGATTGACTAAAGTGGCTCACTTCATTCCATACAGTATGACCTTCACGTAGTTAAGGATGGCTCAGTTATATGTCAGAGATGTGGTGAGACTGCATGGGATCCCTGTTTCGATTGTGTCTGATCGAGATCCGCGGTTTACATCTCACTTCTGGGAAGGTCTTCAGTCAGCCCTGGGTACATAATTGAGGTTGAGCACAACATACCATCCTCAAACGGATGGCCAGACCGAGCGTACTATCCAAACGCTCGAGGATATGTTGAGAGCATGTGTATTGGAGTTTGATGCTTCTTGGCAGGATTCAGTGGCCTTGGTAGAATTTTCTTATAACAATAACTACCTGGCAAGCATACAGATGGCTCCTTTTGAGGCTCTCTATGGTAGACGTTGTAGGTCGCCTTTATATTGGGATGATGCGGACCGTGTAATACCCCCGAAATGTCTATGTGTTTATGTGTTATCATAAACGATTATGTTGTGTTTTAAGGGTTGTGGTACATTTAATTTGGGGGTTATGTTCATGTCTTATTTAATGGGGTGTGATGTATGTTATGATAATATGGTTTAAGGGGGCATGTTGGGTGTTTTAAGGGATGTATTAATTAAGTAATGTTATGAAATATCGAGTGAGGATATTTTAATACATCGTGCTAAATACCGGAACACAATTAAACACCACATGACACCCCAACCCACACCACCCCACCCCCTAATCGACCACCTCCCCATACCCCCACTTGTTCAACCCATACCCCCCACTTGTTCAACCCATGCCTCATCAACCCATCCCTTCTTCTCCCTATTTCTCCTCTCTCTTTCCTTGCTCCTGAAACACAAAAAACGTCCCTGAGCTGCTGGGAAGGGAGGGTTGGAGTTGTGAAAGATAGTGAGGAATTCTTGCAAAAAAGGGTAAGATGTTCTTGTTCTGTTTTTCTAAAGATTTTGAATGGGTTTGAGCTTTGTGGGGATGATATGATGCATGCTAGCTTAGGTTTTGTTAAACCTTCGATTTAAGTACTTTCGTGGTGTTATTATGAAGCTACTAGCATGTTTGTTTGGGCAAGTTTTATGTGTTATGAAGTAGGTTGCTTGCTATGAAGAAGGGTACTCGAAAATATGGGGAAGTCCCGATTTTTCAGAGTGCTCGATCGATCGAAATTTTGGTCCCGATAGATCGAGCGAGGCAGAACGATTGGTATAATTTTTGAAAGTCAGGGACCGATCGATCGAAGGATATACCGATCGATCGGTGAAACTTTTCGATCGATCGATCGAGGCAGTTTGCTTGGGCACTGTTTTAGCATGTTTTCTCGATCGATCGAGATTTTGGTGCCGATCGATCGAGAGAGGCAGAATCTTGGCAAATATTTTTAATTTATTTATTTTGAAGAATTTTGACAATGATTCTTGAAATGGTATCTAATATTGTATTATGTGGTTATGTAGAACCATCCCAGGTACCAGCACAATCAAGGAGATAAAGTCTATTGACTCCTCCACCTTTTGAAAAGGTACGTAAGAGACGTACGGGCATCGGACGGTAAAACACACTTCTATGCTATGACTATGCAATGATTGCATAAGTATTTATGATAAGATAATGATGTTTATAAGATGATGATGTTTACAAGATGATGTTTATAAGATGATGATGTTTATGATATGATGATGATGATGTATGTTTAACTATGTTATTGAGAATGGTACAGTGTTCTGGTAGTTGTTATGGGAAAGCGAGGAAGGTACTTACCGCTGACATACTATCAAGGTGTAGCGAGGGGTATCACAGTTATATGTCGAAGCGAGGGGGCCAATTGTTCCGCAGACATAACAACGCCAGAAACATCCCCATTTCTAATTAACATTGTTGATTATGGGCATATAAGTGAAGTATGATGTTAATCATTTATGTCAAGTACTAATGATGACATGCATGAATGTGAATCAGGGACAACAAAAAGGGGTTAACGATTAACCAGGAAGTACATGTTATGTAAGGACCCCAAGCCCTTAACCCTTGATAGTGTATTAATCAATATGTGTGGCACATGCTTTCAATAAAAAAATCGATCGGGAAACTCATATGATTCTTTACCATTGAATGGCAAATACAAAATTTTCTTTAATACTCAATGTTATAAGATCATCATCCTAACAACAAATAGACTCATAAAGTTCGCCCATTACCATCCCCTTTACACCACTTTTTACATTGTGGATTTTTATAAAAATTTGGGCAGAGTCTCCCCATAAATTGAGCTATCCCGAAACAAAAGCACATCACATAATATAATTCCGGGCCAGGGAATACACAATGCTCAACAGAATATATAACACAAAGTAAATTCCCAGCCAGGGAAGACACCACACAATATGACAACTAAAGTGGGTTTCAACACCCACATAATACACAAATGACTCTCATATCATTAGCAATTCTACCCTTAATTGCATGCATATAGAATGAAAGAGAGGAAGGCTCATGCCTTTATATACAACCCATATACAAGTATAACCGTGCTCACATGCGAGCATCATAAATGTGTATAACTCTCGGGTGTATATAAGTACCCTATACGATACCGTGCTCCATCAAGCTCTGGTACCACGATCCTGGGAGTAAATCCAATCAACAGCTCGAGCTCAACTCCAAAGCCATCGATGTACCTGTTCACCTGCCCCAACAGAGACAGCCCCCAACGGGGTGAGCATAACAATACACAAAATCCCATAATCACAATAATGAAATTCATAATTTACAACAAAAGTAAATACTAATGAATTTTAAATGATACTCCATGGATGGCAACGTCCTCATCCGGGATTCCGTGTACTGTCCCTGTTCTCACAATCATCAAACTCATCAAATCTCAAAAATCAGTAAATCAACACATTGATTTAACTCATCGCATGCCTAATTCTCGAATATCAATATATAGTGATTCCAAATGCATTATACAGGCAAATATGGATATCTCAATAACAAATACTGATTTCTCAACCTCGCTATCAATCACAGATAGCTCAAATGCCTAGCATTTATTTTACCAATTCTCCATTATACTTAGACATCTCGCATGTCTTATAATGAATACATGATTTCACGATCATTCTCAGGCATCTCAATGCCCTACAATGGTCATATACATCCAGTACCCTATATACCTTGTAAGAGTTATCCTACTCTAGTGTCACGCACGCTTGTGGTGGCGATATCAAGATTTGGTCGTTCCTTGGCTATATCAACATATATATATATAACCATACGCACAATTATTCAATGCAATCAAAATACATTATGCATTTCACAAATGCTCTCATATAAAGAAATGATCGTACGTCGCACGTACCTTAAATCTCCGAAGTCCGAGCCATACCTTGCTCGAGTCCCATGCCCCGAGGAATGATGTGCTAACACGATAAATAATTCACAATTATTTACGAACATGCAACCCATGCTCAAGCACACCCATAACCCTTATACAAAAATATTGCCAACACACGACAATTAATCATTTAAAAGACCCGGGGCAGGGCATATGCATGGAGGGAAAACGAATGAGACATATCGAAAATTGTTCAAGAACACCCTTCAATTTTTCGAACCCTATTCTCACAAATCGAACCCAAACTAAGCACCATAATACATCTAAAACATGTAATAAACGACCCATAACAAGAATCACCACCCCCTGCCAAACCCCCAAAATTCGAACCCCAACCTCACGAAATTAGGGCAAATTTCGAACCAATAAATCACAAAATGGCAGGGAATTTCATGAGAAGCATGAAAAAGGGGTAAGGAAGGTTACCCATACGAAGATCGGAAGGAAATCGTTCGAAAATCGAAGAACCCTAGAATTTGGGCATCTGCGCTTTTCTGCAAAATCCGAACACAAAACGCGACGAAACTTCAAATTGCCGGTGTGGAAAGCTGCGCCTGGACGAGACAAAGCCAACGGCGGGTTGGACGCGCCGGATGGCGGCCGGACGGCGGCGGGCGCAGCGCTTTTACGCGCGGGGGTTGGGGGCGACGGGAATGGCTGAACGCGGGGAGAGAGAAAGAGACGGGCAAGGTGGAGCTGAAATGATTTTAAAATTAAAATCTCGGGTTCAACTGGTATTTATAGCAAAAATACCCCGAAATACTAATAGCCCCACAAATGCATCATGATTCCTTAAAAATTATCTGTTTTCAAAAATTCTCTCTCTAACTCCAAAACCCCCTACCGGTGCTCACACAAAGTACCCCAGATCCCGAGTCACACTAAAAACCCAACTCATAGGTTTTCACCCAAATGAGAATACAATCTCAACCTCGGGATCCAACGATCCCAACTACCCAAATAGACGAGCCCGGAAGGCCCAACACCGCGATTAAACCCTAATTCGCCAAGTAAGAACAACTTTAGGGGTTATTAACACTCCGGAATTAACATCTATAATCCCTGGTCATCACAATATCCCCCACTAAAAGAATTTCGTCCTCGAAATTAGCACAGGTGTACTCCCAGTACAGCCGCAACAACCCAAACCAAAACACATGACTGTGAATCGAACAGTCACCCTTAGCCCCGACATGGCTATCATGAACGCATCATGGATATCACATCAGTCGTGAGGACACTGACCTCGCACCAAACCCTGGGATGAAATAACCCTTCCAGTCCACCAAAAACGAAAGAGCGTTGGCACAACATAACGCTAACAATCCAAAAGCAGTTAGTCAACTGAAACTGCAATGATTTGAATCGTTCCCGATTCCGTCGTAGATATCATTCAATGACGTCTCTACCATGACTCACGATGTCTAACATACATCGTTACGAGGGAAACATTAGTATACCACGGTGTACACATACCAAACCTGGTTTCCACTTTCAAACCTCCTCCATCGAATGAGCAGTCGCATCATTGCAACTCAAATTGGGCAACTCACGGCCACAGATTCACACAAAAGACATCTCACAAGATGTCCACCTCCGGATGTTCCAAGAATCACATCCCGATCATAAATAAACAATCGAGACTCCACAGAGTTGTAACTTCTAAAAGGACATGCAATAAACCATTTGCATCCTCATCGCTTGTGTCAACAGCGACACCCAACAAATCCGAATTCCTGCCATCCCTTGATAACCTTAGGATTTAACAATCCAAACTTGGGAAGGCTATCGCATAACTCGGAGGAAAACACCAACAAGGAAATACCTTAACCCACACAAGATAATCCCTCCTCAAGGGAAGTCAACTAACTTCACGATTATTCCTCATAATCATCGTGCCATGGAGATTCTCAATCTCAAGGTGCTCCATATCTCTCATCAGAGATTTAACCATCCAAAAATAGCATAACTCTATGCTTGACAAAAGGAAATCAACAACTGGCATCCGTATACTCATCGGTATACCTGCCTAAGCACGGACACCACATGCATACTCAATGCACTTGGCTCGGGTATCTACAACATACCCCTATGCCCCAAACACAATCGTCAATCCTGAGTTATTTCCTACCCAGCGGAGAATGATAATCGACGACTAACAACACACGGTGTGATTCCCAAAATCAACACAACATGCACCAACTTACCGAATCTTTCAAAGATTCCCAAATAGGTATAATACCATCTCCTTCCTCACAAGGGAAGTGCCATCGAACTCGAGATCCACTAGTCTCGAACCACTGTTCGGAAAAACTGGATACAATAACACCCATTGCATCCCAAATACACGGATTCCCCAGATCGATTCAACAACGACTTGATGACTCTCTTGTTGGTACTCTAACATATGAGCTGTCCCAGACAAATCTCACCAAGATTAAACATAAACGTATACACGTTTCAGTGAGGCATACACAACCTCAACTTCAAATGACGTGGTGACTACTAGAGTCCACCACAATCCACATCGTATCACCTTACGATTTGCCAAACTTGGTTCCAACGAGCAGTATAACGGCTCTAGCAAGCCCATCATGGTGCTGCACACACGCAGCAGACAAACTAGTCGCTGCCTCTCTAGGTTCACCTCAAACCTACCAATAAGATGGACGTTTCCGCACGGCATACCATACTGTGGGAAGAAAATCAATAGGGTAGTGGGTCTTTACCCAACATTCCTTTAATGCGGATACACCCTGGACACTCCAGTGTCCCTATGTACTTAACGTAACCTGATCCTAATCCTTTAGGACCCATTCTATACCCTCAAGGGTGGTGTGACCATGTCTACCACATGTCACTTCGATAGAAAGCTAGTAATTTCCTCCACGATTACTCCTGTCATCAATTTACATGGCCAAAAAGCCATTCCAACGAGCATACCTCAAGGGTATCAACACTCGTAATATGATCACCTCAAACATATGCTGTGGTACAATCACATGTACAACGCGTCCATCCATTTCTCGAGCGACCCGCTCGGTATAAGGGTCACGTCAATCGGTGACGTAAACACCACCTTGTGCTCGGCACTGGCACCCAAGGCATACAACTGAATACGCATACTCAACGCATTGTCCATCGTAACGATGATGCATGTCTAATAAGATGTCTCCTACACCATCGTCATCGTCATCCCGTGACGACACATGCCCACGCATGGCATCTAAGGCATCGTCAACTAGTGACGATACATGTCAACAACGACATCAAAACAATCTAGTCAACTTGTGACGGTCCATGTACATCAACGTATGCCATCCACCATTATGCTAATAAAATAGTCATAATAAAACATGTATATCAACGCATGCCAGCTATAATAATGCTAATAGAATAGCAATATCCCATACCTCATCGCTAACAAGATAGCGGCATACCTGTCTCCGTCACTCGATAACAGTGCATAATCAGCACCCATCGCTCGAAGGCGGCAAAATCCTGTGCTGAGTACATAGCGGCACAATCCATCGCTATAGAATCGACGGCATGATACCTCGTCATATAGTAAGTGGCATGAAACCTCGCTATACACCTGAGCATGAATCATCGTCCACATAATAGCGGAACGAGGCATCGCTATCAACATAACCGGCGGCACGAATCATCGCCAATCCTCATAAAAGAATGAGTCATCGTAAATCCACGTAATAGCGGAATGAGGCATCGCTATCAACATATACGGCGGCACGAATCATCGCCAATCCTCATAAAAGAATGAGTCATCGTAAATCCACATAATAGCGGAATGAGGCATCGCTATCAACATATACGGCGGCAAGAATCATCGCCAATCCTCATAAAAGAATGAATCATCATCATCGACACAGCGGAATACATCATCGCTATCATCCGTGTCCTCATAAAGAAATGAATCATCATAAATCGACACAACGGAATGCATCATCGCTATCATCCGTGTTTGGCGGTATAAACATCGCCAATCATCACAAAGAGATGTATCATCATCAATCAACACAGTGGAATACATCACCGCTATCATCCGTGTCCGGCGGTATAAACCATCGCCAATCATCACAAAGAGATATATCATCATCAATCGACACAGCGGAATACATCACCGCTATCATTCGTGTCATCACAAAGGAATGAATCATCATCCTCGACACAGCGGAATACATCACCGCTATCATCTATGTCATCACAAAGGAATGAATCATCATCCTCGACACAGCGGAATGCATCACCGCTATCATCCGTGTCATCACAAAGGAATGAATCATCATCCTCGACACAGCGGAATACATCACCGCTATCATCCGTGTCATCACAAAGGAATGAATCATCATCCTCGACACAGCGGAATGCATCACCGCTATCATCCGTGTCATCACAAAGGAATGAATCATCATCCTAACAAGCGGCATCTCATCCTCGCTTCTTCATACAAGCGGTATCTCATCCTCGCTTCGTATGGAATACCCCGCCTCCATGTGCAAGCGAGCCTCCCCCCTCCCGCTTCACATTTTTAGCGGTATAAGCATAAGCTTCTTCATACAAGCGGTATCTCATCCTCGCTTCGTATGGAATACCCCGCCTCCATGTGCAAGCGAGCCTCCCCCCTCCCGCTCCACATTTTTAGCGGTATAAACGTAAGTATAAAAATTCTCACTGTGATAAACAAGACTCCTGGAATGTATAATCATCATTCCTTTTTATACTCCATATTTCCTGTAACCTGAAACCATCATGGTTAGCAACAACAGCCATATACGCTATGCATCAACATTCAATACATATATTCAACCACTTGCATGTCAATACGTATACCAAGACATGTTAATATCATAAAAGCACATAAACAACTAGTTGTGTCATTCAACATTAATGCCATCATGCATAATTATGTGCTATCAACAATTTCCTAGGCCCTTAACAGCCCCAATGAGCAACCACTGCTCTGATACCACTAATGTAAGGACCCCAAGCCCTTAACCCTTGATTAGTGTATTAATCAATATGTGTGGCACATGCTTTCAATAAAAAAATCGATATGGAAACTCAGATGATACTTTACCATTGAATGTCAAATATAAATTTTTCTTTAATACTCAATGTTATAAGATCATCATCCTAACAACAAATAGACTCATAAAGTTCGCCCATTACCATCCCCTTTACACCACTTTTTACGTTGTGGATTTTTATAAAAATTTCGGCAGAGTCTCTCCATAAATTGAGCTATCCCGAAACAAAAGCACATCACATAATATAATTCCCGGCCAGGGAATACACAATGCTCAACAGAATACAGAACACAAAGTAAATTCCCAGCCAGGGAAGACACCACACAACATGACAACTAAAGTGGGTTTCAACACCCACGTAATACACAAATGACTCTCATATCATTAGCAATTCTACCCTTAATTGCATGCATATAGAATGAAAGAGAGGAAGGCTCATGCCTTTATATACAACCCATATACAAGTATAACCGTGCTCACATGCGAGCATCATAAATGTGTATATAACTCTCGGGTGTATATAAGTACCCTATACGATATCGTGCTCCATCAAGCCCTGGTACCACGATCCTGGGAGTAAATCCAATCAACAGCTCGAGCTCAACTCCAAAGCCATCGATGTACCTGTTCACCTGCCCCAACAGAGACAGCCCCCAACGGGGTGAGCATACCAATACACAAAATCCCATAATCACAATAATGAAATTCATAATTTACAACAAAAGTAAATACTAATGAATTTTAAATGATACTCCCTGGATGGCAATGTCCTCATCCGGGATTCCGTGTACTGTCCCTGTTCTCACAATCATCAAACTCATCAAATCTCAAAAATCAGTAAATCAACACATTGATTTAACTCATCACATGCCTAATTCTCGAATATCAATATATAGTGATTCCAAATTCATTATACAGGCAAATATGGATATCCAATAACAAATACTGATTTCTCAACCTCGCTATCAATCACAGATAGCTCAAATGCCTAGCATTTATTTTACCAATTCTCCATTATACTTAGACATCTCGCATGTCTTATAATGAATACATGATTTCACGATCATTCTCAGGCATCTCAATGCCCTACAATGGTCATATACATCCAGTACCCCATATACCTTGTAAGAGTTATCCTACTCTAGTGTCACGCACGCTTGTTGCGGCGATATCAAGATTTGGTCATTCCTTGGCTATATCAACATATATATATAACCATACGCACAATTATTCAATGCAATCAAAATACATTATGCATTTCACAAATGCTCTCATATAAAGAAATGTTCGTACGTCGCACGTACCTTAAATCTCCGAAGTCCGAGCCAAACCTTGCTCGAGTCCCATGCCCCGAGGAATGATGTGCTAACACGATAAATAATTCACAATTATTTACGAACATGCAACCCATGCTCAAGCACACCCATAACCTTATACAAAAATATTGCCAACACACGACAATTAATCATTTAAAAGACCCGGGGCAGGGCATATGCAGGGAGGGAAAACGAATGAGACATAACGAAAATTGTTCAAGAACACCCTTCAATTTTTCGAACCCTATTCTCACAAATCGAACCCAAACTAAGAACCATAATAGATCTAAAACATGTAATAAATGACCCATAACAAGAATCACCACCCCCCTGCCAAACCCCCAAAATTCGAACCCCAACCTCACAAAATTAGGGCAAATTTCGAACCAATAAATCACAAAATGGCAGGCAATTTCATGAGAAGCATGAAAAAGGGGTAAGGAAGGTTACCCATATGAAGATCGGAAGGAAATCGGTCGAAAATCGAAGAACCCTAGAATTTGGGCATCTGCGCTTTTCTGCACAATCCGAACACAAAACGCGACGAAACTTCAAATTGCCGGTGTGGAAAGCTGCGCCTGGAGAAGACGAAGCCAACGGCGGGTTGGACGCGCCAGATGGCGCGGCGGGCGCAGCGCTTTTACGCGCGGGGGTTGGGGGCGACGGGAATGGCTGAACGCGGGGAGAGAGAAAGAGACGGGCAAGGTGGAGCTGAAATGATTTTAAAATTAAAATCTCGGGTTCAACTGGTATTTATAGCAAAAATACCCCGAAATACTAATAGCCCCACAAATACATCATGATTCCTTAAAAGTCATCTGTTTTCAAAAATTCTCTCTCTAACTCCAAAACCCCCTAACGGTGCCCACACAAAGCACCCCAGATCCCGAGTCACACTAAAAACCCAACTCATAGGTTTTTCACCCAAATGAGAATACAATCTCAACCTCGGGATCCAACGATCCCAACTACCCAAATAGACGAGCCCGGAAGGCCCAACACCGCGATTAAACTCTAATTCGCCACGTAAGAACAACTTTAGGGGTTATTAACACTCTGGAATTAACATCTATAATCCCTGGTCATCCCATGTTAACAGTTATTTCATGCATTTATTCATATGCCAGTTTTCTTATGATGTTAAGTAATGATGTACATGGTCATTATGGGTTGTCCCTGTAGGTACACTTTTGGACTGAAGGGCTAAGGGTCGGGTTGAGGCAGTGAGCTAAAAGGAGCACAAGAATGGATACGAATTCAGGATATGATTAGTATCTACTCTAGGAGTAGTATAAATCTAAAATGTTAGCATTCGTTTATGGGAATGTAACCAATAAGTTTTGAAGATTTATTTTTGGCCTGTAATCCTATTAGCCCACGTAACAACCGGAACTCTAAGATGTCATTAATGCATGTTTAGTCCATATTTTGTTATTAAAACACTGTTAAGGTAGGAAGACCCTACAGACCGTAAATCGGTCGGAGGGCCAGAATTGGTCCAAGAAATGGAAGAAAAGGTAAAGGTAATCAGAAGGAAAATGAAAGCAGCTCAGGACAGACAGGCAGCGTATGCTAATCAACGGCGTCGACCGTTAGAGTTTCAATTGGGCGACAGAGTCTTTTTGAAGTCTCACCTTTCAGAGGTGTAGTACATTTTGGAATGCGGGGGAAGTTATCCTCGAGATATGTTGGGCCATACGAGATCTTACAGCGTATTGGTACTCTGGCATACCGGTTTGCTTTACCGCCCTCTCTGTCCGGCATACACGATGTGTTTCATGTGTCTATGTTGCGGAAGTACGAGTCAGATCCTTCTCATGTGTTGCAACCTTCTGAGGTTCAGATAGAGTCCGATGTATCCTATGTGGAGTGGCCAATCAGGATTCTGGATCGAGCAGATCGTAGACTACGAAACAAAGTTATTCCTATGGTCAAAGTTCAGTGGGATCATAGGGGTGTCGAGGAGGCCACGTGGGAGACGGAGCGACACATGGTGCAGCACTATCCAGAACTATTTTCTGGTATGTGATTTATGTTTTGTTTCGTTTTGGTAAGTGCATGCTGATTTCGAGGACGAAATCTTGTAAGTAGGGGAGTATTGTGATATCCCCGAAATGATTATGTGCATTTGAACATCTATTATGTTATATGAGGATTATGGTATTAATTCATTGGGTTGAATTAATAATATTTGGGAAATGCTTAGTCATGTAGTGGTCATGGTCTAGTAATGCATTTCAGGGTGTATGTGATATATGTTGGGAGTTTGGGTTATGGCATGATTATTTGGGGTGGGTGTTGTTTGTTTTGGTGCAGCATGTTTAATTGGAATTTGAAGTATTTTATTGATTAAATACTATAAAATATCATGTGAGGATATTTTAATACATCATGCTAAATTCCGGGACCAAAACATAACACATCACACCACCTATCATTAACCAACCCCCCCCCCCCCCCCCCCCCCACCAACCCATACCTGCTGCAGCAGCCCATACCTTCACTTTAACCTCCTATCATTCAACCTTTACCACTCCTTCTTCCCCAAACTTTCTCCTCCATTTTTCGTCCAACATCTGCTAAGCACATAGGAAGAAGGAAATTGCAAATTTCTTTGCAGGAAAGCTTACAAAAATTGGAGCAAAAGAGGGTGAGGAACCATGTCCTGTTTTTGTTTAATGTTTGTTTGAGTTCATGTTTTTATTGGTGTGAAAATGGCATGTGTAGTAGCTTTTGATGAGATTCTTGTTTTGGAGGCTTGCATGGTAGTATAATGAAGTTCCTAGCATGTTTGTTTGGGCATGTTTTATGTCTTATGTGCTAGATTGTATGGCTTGAAAGTAGGTGTTCGAGAATTCTGGAAAATCACGAAGGAAAACAGAGCGACCGATCGATCGCTGATGAACACCGATCGATCGATGGAAGTAACGATCGATCGGTGAAAGCTAGCGATCAATCGATTGATTTATACCGATCGATCGGTAAAAGTCGTAGCATTTATGTTTAATTCGAAGCTATTACCGATCGATCGGTGATGAGGACCGATCGATCGGTAGTGTCCTGATTTTTGATAAATGTGGAAGTTTGTTTAGTTTTGTTATGGGATAATGAGGCATCTAATATTGTGTTGTATACTTGTGTAGAGCGACGTACGGGCACCCAACGGTAACGTGTATTATATGTTTGTCGATTTGACATACGATAAATGCAAGTTTGTGCATTATGAGTACGATACATGTTGTTATGCATTGTTGTTGCATATGTATGTTGTGGAACATTTGATGTGTATTCCACGAGTCACGGTTATCACAGTGATGATTTTAATGCTTACCGCTATATACCGCTAAAAATGTGGAGCGAGGGGTGTAGTCCGCTTGCACATGGAGGCGAGGTTTACCATACGAAGCGAGGATAGAAATATCGCTTGTATGAAGAAGCGAGGGAGGGGAGTTCCGCTTGTTCTAAAGTTATGAAGCGAGGAGCATTAAAATACACTGATGATAAACTGACTAAGGATTGAAGTAAAGATTTAAGAATTGACGTATGTCATGACATTTATTTACAGAAGCCATAATATCATATATTGATTTGATTATGAGTTATGGTACAGGGACAACCAAAATGGGTGTTTTAAATGCATTGGAATTCAGGAAGTATCTATGCCTATGATTTATGAATTTATGCTTTACATTCATATTATGTTGAATATGAACTATGACATGCTCATGTGTTGGGGGGTTGTCTTTGTAGGTGCTTTTGACATGGAGAACCAGGGTCGGGGTTGATACGCTGAGCTGTAAGGAGTGCTACAGGATTAGCAGAACAGAAATTCCTTTTGTATAGTTTCTACAAAGAGTAGAGTAAAGCTATAATTTAGTACCTTTTGTTAGGAATATGTATAATTCTTTTTTGAACTTTTGGTACTGTAATCTCTTAAGCTCGGATTTATCAACACGGCCTAATACTCTGCTTTATGAATGATTAGTTCTCTTAATTGCACCTTAGAATCTTGTTTAGATAACGGGGTCTCACAGATACCAAGGTCATCTAGATATGATTCGAGTGATTGATTGGTAAATTCGGCACCTTTATCACTACGAATTCTAGTCTATCCCACACGATTTCTCATTTTGTAGTCTTTTCAGTAGTTTGATCAGCTTTGGAGTAGCCTGATCTTTGCCACTTAGAAACAAGACCCACGTGAAATGAGAGTAATCGTCTATTAACACCAGGGTATACTTCATTCACCCTAGACTTGTTACTGGTATAGGACCGAAAAGATCCATATGCAGCAACTCTAGGCACCGAGAAGAAGATTTACTCCCTTTGTTCTTAATGGTAGATCTGATTTGCTTACCAAGTTGGCATGCTGAGCAGATCTTGTCTTTTGAGAATTCTATTTGGGGCAGTCCAATGACTAATCAAGCTTATGCAGATTAGCAAATTAAAATTTAAGTGACTCAATCGCTTGTGCCAAAGCCAGTTTTTGGAATTATTCAATGCATCAAAGCAGGTAGGACTGATTAAGGTTCCAGTCAATCTTATACGTGTGCTGTGTACGACCATCATGCCTTCTTCCTACAAGCAGTGTACGACCATCGATAGATCTGATTGTGCACGTGTGCTGTTCGAATTCTACTGAGTGACCATTGTCACAGAGTCGACTGATGCTGATCAAATTATAGCATAGATTTTCAACCAACAGTATATCTTTAATAATAATGTTACCATGGATAATCTTACCCTTACCAACGGTTCTACTTTCGCGTTGTCACCAAAAGTTATTCTTGGTCCGGTAGTGTCAACCAATTCAGACAACAAACAAGTGTTCCCTGTCATGTGTCTAGAGCATTCACTGTCCAGAAACCACTCTGAGCTCCGAACTTGATGGATTCTAGTTCTCTGCAATTAAATCGATAATTTGATTGGTATCCAATCCTACTTGGGTCCAGACAAGATTAGTCCTTTCGGGACCCACACTTGTATAACTGTAATGCCTCGATTTGTTTTATACACGTGTGATATGATTCTGGTATAATTATATCAATTGGCAGTATGATAATGGGGGTTCGGGTGGAACCAAGAATGAATTAATACATGTATGAAATGATATATGGCAAGGGCAAGGAATGAAACATGGTGTACAATGATTTAAATAATAACATATCAAGCAACATGAACTAGTAGGCATTTGAATATGCATGTGAATTGAATTTGAATTGGAGTTGCATTTGAATTTGGATTTCATCTTCAAGTACATGTTACTTATCATGTCATTAACTTCAAGGGATTTAGGGAGCTAATAACTTTATATCAAGTGATTTAGGGAGGAGAATCACATAGTTTCTCATTTTACACCTACTAAAACACTACACAAGCTCCTCTCCATCTCTTTCAAGTTCTTGTTGGTTTGAGCTTGGGATTCACTTGTGAATTGAGCTAGGAAGTTGTGTAAAGTGAAATTGTACCATCTTGGTAAGGAATTCATGGTTTTACACTTGAATTGTGTAGTTGGTGTTGAAGTATGTGAATTTGAATATCAAATATTTATGCTTAGAATCATAACTTGTTTCTTTGCCAAGAATTGGATTCTAGGATGTTAGGAACATGTTTATATGATCCTAGGGATTTCATGAAAGGTGGTTAAATGAGAGGAAATGAATTGTGCAAGAAATACCATGAAGATATGCTTGAAATCGCCACGGTTTGAAATGTTCGAAGCGCAGCGATCGATCGGTAAGGATTTCCGATCGATCGACGCTGACAGAAACATTTGAAGGCGGTTTGAGCATGCGGCGATCGATCGGTGATTTTGAGGTGATCGATCGGTACATGTGGCGATCGATCGGTGCTTTTGTTCGATCGATCGGTGAAAAGTGAATAGTTCAGCGATCGATCGAGAATCTGGGGCGATCGATCGGTGATGGCAGATTGTTGAAAAATGTTAAATTTTTGTAACATTTATTTTTGAAGCCTCTTATAAAATGGTATATTGTTCATGTGTTTGTAGCATCATCACAGGGGACGGGGCAAAGAGGCAATTAGCCATCAACGCCTGATTTATCGCTTTTGTTGTCGCAGTACAGGTACGTGTTGACGTACGGAGTATAGATATTATGTGATGATGATGTTATGATTTTGATATCATATGATTTATGTTAGTTTTGTGTCATATGATTGGTAGTATCATATGCATGTACATACATGGATTGCATATGATTGGGATGGATGCCTTGATAGATATGTGTATATGCTTTGGTAAGATCATTGCCTTGATAGATATGCCAGGTTTGGTTTATGCTTTGGCTGGGATCGTTGCCACGATAGATATACTACATATGCTTTGGCTTGAGAGATATACACCTGGTTTGGGTATATGCTCTGGCTATTATCACATATGAGTACGGTACTATGATATGTGCTGCTAATATGAAGATGTGATGTGGTTCCACTGACATATTGAGCTGAATAGGCATATCATATGGGGCTCGTGATAATAGGGTGATTGTTGAGACATGTCATGACATAGTGCATTTGTTGATGCATGATACAGAACATTCACTGTTGATGATTTTATTGTGCTTTATCATTATTGTTATTCTTTTGATATCGTACTGAGATAGTTGTTACTAATGTTGTGTGAATGTTTCTGTAGGGACTCATAGACGTGGGGAGACGGGATGTGAGTCATTTTCCGCTGCGAGCTTAACCACTGCCTAGGAGTTATCTTGTAGTAGGTTGTTGTTTGTACATATGATGTGTAGTTGGTAGGTTTTTATAACTCCTGTAACAACTGAACTAGTAAGATACTCTTAATCAGTGTATGTTATTACTTAATTCAGACTCACATATGTATGTTAATATAATACATAATGGATTAAGTAACGAGGACCCCACATTAGTGGTATCAGAGCTGTGGTTCGAGAACGGGGTGAACATGGGTAGAGGAAGTGTATTAGGGAGTTACCTAAACACTTTGAGAATGGTAATAGCATGTTAGGATTTGGAATATGATGTTATTCTAACATGTTATATAATTGTGAATGTTATTGTTAAACCTTGATCTACAGCTATGACAGACAGAGGGTATCATGAGGATGTTGGGGATGCCATGAGTGGCAATGCTAGTGTGAGAATGGCACCTGTGCCACCACCACCGATTGAGCAAGGGCCAGTGGAACACGTACTGTTGCCTGGAGAATTGACGTTGACGCAATTTCTGAGTTATCAGCCACCAAGGTTTGAGGGGACTGAATCAGGGGAACTGGCGGAGGAGTGGCTAGAATGCGTGGAACAGATTTTGTATCAGTACCGTGTGCCAAGACTGCTTGGTTACGCTTAGCTGAATTCCAGTTAGCTAAGAAAGCTATGATGTGGTGGAAATCCACAGTGCTTGAGCTGAGAGCGCAAGGACAGACAGTTAACTGGGATGTGTTTAGAATGAAGTTCCTTGAGCATTATTTCTCTGTTGCTGCAAGGCAGAGGAAAGAGGATGAATTTACAAACTTGAGACAGGGAGCAATGACAGTATCGGACTATGCGGTACACTATTCTTCTTTACTCCGGTATGTGCCACATATTGCTGTAAACACAAAGGCAAAGATCAGACAATTTGTGAAAGGTTTGAGGCCTGAATTGTTTGATAGGGTTATGTCCAATAACCCTACATCATATGAAGAAGCATTGACTAGAGCCGAGATGGCTGAGATTGCTGTAGGAGTATACAAAGATGTTGGACAAGCCCAACCACCAACATCTGAGAGTATGAGACCCAAAGGAGAACCATTTAAATCACCACGAGGTGGTGCATCTTCCTCTCGATTTAGTGGAAAACGGTTTACAATGCGAAAGGGTGGTGAACGAGGTTCAAAAGGACAGTCCCAAGGAAGTAGTAGTAGTAGTGGACGAGGATTACAATGTTTTAAATGTGGAGGGCCACATTTTCAAAGAAATTATCCACAGTTTGATACAGTGGTTTGTTTCCGTTGTGGGAAGCCTGGACATGTGATCCGTGATTGTCCTCAAGTGGGTGGACAACAGAGAAGAGGACCCATGTCAGAGAATACAGTACAACAGAGATGGAGGACAGAGGACAGGACCACCTCAGGCTCAAGTGTATGCATTGAACAGGGAGGAAGCAGAGGCAGCCCCTGATGCTGTGATAGCGGGTAAGTGTACTTTGTTTACTTATCCAGCTTTACTTTTGATTGATACTGGTGCATCACATTCTTTTATTGCACAAGCCTTTATTGATCAATATCATATATGCTCGTCTCCACTGTTGATGCCTCTTTATGTTTCGACACCCATGGGAACTACAGTAATGACTTGTCAGAGTGTGTCTGATTGTGATATTCAGTTTGAGACTGAGTATGGACTACAAGCTGATTTGATTGTGTTAGATATGACAAATTTTGATTGCATCCTTGGAATCAATGTGTTGAGTAAATATCAGTCTGTTGTGGATTATTGTCAGAAGATAGTGATATTTCAGTCTGATACTGGAAATCAATGGTATTTCTATGGCCAGGGATCGAGGGCAAGGATTCCTTTGATATCAGCAATCCGAATGTCGCGTTTGTTAGAACGTGGACATGCGGGTTATTTGATTTATGCCCTTGATGTAACTGAATAGAAAAGAGAAAGGAAAGTGGAGGAGATACCAGTGGTTGCAGAATATGCGGATGTGTTTCCAGATGAGATACCTGGATTCCCACCGAGTCGAGAAGTGGAATTTGGTATTGATTTGATACCTGGTACTTCTGCAATTTCACGAGCTCCTTATCGGATGGCACCAACTTAATTGAAAGAATTGAAAACTCAATTGCAAGACTTATTAGACAAGGGGTACATACGTCCTAGTGTATCGCCTTGGGGTGCTCCGGTTTTATTTGTTAAGAAGAAGGATGGGACAATGCGACTGTGTATTGACTATAGACAATTGAACAAGGTAACGATAAAGAATAAATATCATCTTCCTCGTATTGATGATTTGTTTGATCAGTTGCAGGGATCAAGGATTTATTCTAAGATTGATTTGAGGTCAGGATATCATCAAATACGTGTGAGGGAAGGAGATATACAGAAGACAACATTCAGAACTCGTTATGGGCATTATGAGTTTCTGGTGATGCCATTTGGAGTGACAAATGCTCCCGATGTCTTTATGAGTTTAATGAATCGGGTTTTCCAGGAATACCTTGACCGATTTGTCATTGTCTTTATCGATGATATACTGATCTATTCACAGAGTGATGCAGAACATGTTCAACATTTGCATATGGTATTGCAATTGTTGGGGAATCATCAGTTATATGCCAAACTCAGTAAGTGTGAGTTTTGATTGACTAGTGTCGGCTTTTTGGGGCATGTAATTTCAGAAGAAGGTATATCAGTTGATCCGAAGAAAGTGGAAGAAGTGTTGAATTGGTCAGCACCTACTTCTGTGCCAGAGATTCGTAGTTTCTTGGGTTTGGCTGGATATTATAGACGGTTTGTTGAAGGATTTTCAGCGATTGCCAAACCATTGACACACTTGACACAGAAAGGAGTACCGTTTCGATGGTCAGAGACTTGTGAGCGTAGTTTTCAGGAATTGAAACATCGATTGACTACAGCTCCAGTCTTGATCATTCCATCGGAGCATGATAGGTTTGCATTATATACTGATGCATCTTTACTTGGTTTGGGTTGTGTATTGATGCAGGACAAACATGTAGTAGCGTATGCATCACGACAGTTGAAGCCACATGAAATGCGATATCCAGTACATGATCTGGAATTGGCTGCCATTGTCTTTGCCTTGAAGATATGGCGACATTATTTATATGGTACGTCGTTTACCATATATACAGATCATAAGAGTTTAAAATTTATATTCACTCAAGCAGAGTTGAATATGAGGCAAAGGAGATGGATGGATCTGTTGAAAGATTATGATTGTGAGATTGAATATCATCCAGGAAAAGCTAATCTTACAGCAGATGCATTGAGTCAAAAAGTACATCATACGGCTGATGAGGTGATTCATTTATCTGCTTTGATGACTTCTTGTTGTATTTTGGGTTATAAGTTTGATGTGGAAACAGTGTCAGTACGGGTATCAACATTGTTGGTTGAACCCGACATTTTTGAGAAAATCATAACGGCACAAATGACTGATGATGAGGTACAACATTGGAAGGAAATGATAAGTCAAGGTCAAACATCTCAATTTGTACTTGCAAGCGATGGAACTTTGAAGTACAGAAACTGTTGGGTAGTACCTGCGATATTAGGACTACGCCAAGAACTACTACAACGTCCTCATTGTAGTAGATACAGTATACATCCTGGAGGAAAGAAAATGTATCATGATTTACGTACCCAATTTTGGTGGAAACGTATGAAACAAGATGTGTTGAGCTTTGTGAAACGATGTTTGATCTGTCAACAAGTGAAAGCGGAAAGACAGAAACCAGGAGGTGAATTACACAGTTTGGAAATTCCCTTGTGGAAATGGGAACATATCACGATGGATTTTGTGAATCATTTGCCACGGACGTCTTCTAGTTGCGAAGCTATTTGGGTGATCGTTGACCGACTCACTAAAGTATCTCATTTCGTGCCTTACTGTATGACATTTACATATCTGAGAATGGCATAGTTGTACATTCAACATGTAGTGAGACTACATGGTATTCCAGTTTCCATTGTATCAGATAGGGATCCGAGATTTACTTCTCATTTTTGGGAAGGGTTACAGACAGCGTTGGGAACTGAAGTGCGGTTGAGTACAGCATATCATCCTCAGACAGATGGACAAACAGAGCGTACAATACAGACGCTTGAGGATATGTTGCGTGCCTGTGTATTAGAGTTTGATACCTCTTGGCAAGAGTCATTGTCATTAGTGGAATTTTCATATAATAACAATTATCAATCTAGTATACAGATGGCACCATTTGAAGCTTTGTATGGGCGACGATGTAGATCGCCATTGAATTGGGACGATGTAGATCAGTCTTCCTTACATGGACCGGATATGATTCATGACATGGAAGAGAAAATAAAATTAATTCGATTGAAACTTAAAGCTGCTCAGGACAGACAGGCTGCTTATGCCAATAAGCGACGTAGACCACTTGAATTTCAAGTTGGTGACCGTGTGTTCTTGAAAATCTCACCTTTTAAAGGTGTAGTACGGTTTGGTAAGCGTGGAAAATTTTCTCCACGATACGTTGGTCCGTATGAGGTATTGCAACGTATTGGTACATTGGCATATAGCTTGGCACTACCGCCGGCCTTGAGTAGTATTCATGATGTCTTTAATGTTTCACTGTTGAGGAAGTATGAACCAGATCCGAGTCATGTATTACAGTTACCTGATGTACAGTTAGATACAGATGTGTCGTATGAGGAACGACCGGTTATGATCTTGGATCGAGCTGAACGCAGGTTGCGTAATAAAGTGATTCCTATGGTTAAAGTACAGTGGGACAGACGGAGGTCGAAGAGGCAACGTGGGAGACGGAGCAGCATATGATGCAACGGTATCCAGATTTGTTTTCTGGTATGTTGATATGTTATTTATACATGTTTCTTATGTTGTATATCTCATATGCATGTATTATGTTTGTATATGCAATTTCGAGGACGAAATTCATTGAGTAGGGGAGAATTGTAATGCCTCGATTTGTATTATACACGTGTGATATGATTCTGGTATAATTATATCAATTGGCAGTATGATAATGGGGGTTCGGGTGGAACCAAGAATGAATTAATACATGTATGAAATGATATATGGCAAGGGCAAGGAATGAAACATGGTGTACAATGATTTAAATAATAACATATCAAGCAACATGAACTAGTAGGCATTTGAATATGCATGTGAATTGAATTTGAATTGGAGTTGCATTTGAATTTGGATTTCATCTTCAAGTACATGTTACTTATCATGTCATTAACTTCAAGGGATTTAGGGAGCTAATAACTTTATATCAAGTGATTTAGGGAGGAGAATCACATAGTTTCTCATTTACACCTACTAAAACACTACACAAGCTCCTCTCCATCTCTTTCAAGTTCTTGTTGGTTTGAGCTTGGGATTCACTTGTGAATTGAGCTAGGAAGTTGTGTAAAGTGAAATTGTACCATCTTGGTAAGGAATTCATGGTTTTACACTTGAATTGTGTAGTTGGTGTTGAAGTATGTGAATTTGAATATCAAATATTTATGCTTAGAATCATAACTTGTTTCTTTGCCAAGAATTGGATTCTAGGATGTTAGCAACATGTTTATATGATCCTAGGGATTTCATGAAAGGTGGTTAAATGAGAGGAAATGAATTGTGCAAGAAATACCATGAAGATATGCTTGAAATCGCCACGGTTTGAAATGTTCGAAGCGCAGCGATCGATGGGTAAGGATTTTCGATCGATCGACGCTGACAGAAACATTTGAAGGCGGTTTGAGCATGCGGCGATCGATCGGTGATTTTGAGGCGATCGATCGGTACATGTGGCGATCGATCGGTGCTTTTGTTCGATCGATCGGTGAAAAGTGAATAGTTCGGCGATCGATCGAGAATCTGGGGCGATCGATCGGTGATGGCAGATTGTTGAAAAATGTTAAATTTTTGTAACATTTATTTTTGAAGCCTCTTATAACATGGTATATTGTTCATGTGTTTGTAGCATCATCACAGGGGACGGGGCAAAGAGGCAATTAGCCATCAACGCCTGATTTATCGCTTTTGTTGTCGCAGTTACGTGTTGACGTACGGAGTATATATATAATGTGATGATGATGTTATGATTTTGATATCATATGATTTATGTTAGTTTTGTGTCATATGATTGGTAGTATCATATGCATGTACATACATGGATTTCATATGATTGGGATGGATGCCTTGATAGATATGTGTATATGCTTTGGTAAGATCATTGCCTTGATAGATATGCCAGGTTTGGTATATGCTTTGGCTGGGATCGTTGCCACGATAGATATACTACATATGCTTTGGCTTGAGAGATATACGCCTGGTTTGGGTATATGCTCTGGCTATTATCACATATGAGTACGATACTATGATATGTGCTGCTAATATGAAGATGTGATGTGGTTCCACTGACATATTGAGCTGAATAGGCATATCATATGGGGCTCGTGATAATAGGGTGATTGTTGAGACATGTCATGACATAGTGCATTTGTTGATGCATGATACAGAACATTCACTGTTGATGATTTTATTGTGCTTTATCATTATTGTTATTCTTTTGATATCGCACTGAGATAGTTGTTATCTATACTCATGTTGTATGAATGTTTCTGTAGGGACTCATAGACGTGGGGAGACGGGATGTGAGTCATTTTCCACTGCGAGCTTAACCACTGCCTATGAGTTATCTTGTAGTAGGTTGTTGTTTGTACATATGATGTGTAGTTGGTAGGTTTTTATAATCCTGTAACAACTGAACTAGTAAGATACTCTTAATCAGTGTATGTTATTACTTAATTCAGACTCACAGATGTATGTTAATATAATAAATAATGGATTAAGTAACGAAGTGCACTGCAAAATCTCGCACGGCCCAACATACCTCGGAGACAGTTTCCATCGCATCCCAAATCGCACCACACCTCTGAAAGGTGAGATCTTCAAAAAGACATTATCTCCCAACTGAAATTCTAACGGTCGCCGCCGTTTATTAGCATAAGCTGCCTGTCTGTCCTGGGCTGCTTTCATTTTCTGCCTTATCACCTTTATCTTCTCTTCCATTTCCCGACGATTCCGGTCCTCCGACCGATTTACGGTTCAAGTCATACCAACACAAGGGTGATCTACACCGTCTGCCATAAAGGGTGTAAGGACCCCATATATTTAACCCTTGATTAGTGTATTAATCATTATGTGTGGCACATGCTTTCCATAAAATCATTCGGGAAACTCAGATGATACTTTACCATTGAATGGCAATTACAAAGTTTTCTTTAACATACAATGTTATAAGTTCATCATCCTAACAACAAGAGACTCATAGAGTTCGCCCATTACATCACTTTTTACATTGTGGACTTTTATAAAAATTTGGGCAGAGTCTCCCCATAAATAGAGCTATCCCGAAATAAAAGTACAACGTATAACATAATTCCCGGCCAGGGAAAACATAATACTCATCAGAATGCAGCAATATCAAGTAAATTCCCAGCCAGGGAAGACACCACACATATGGCAACAAAAGTGGGTTTCAACACCCACAATACACCAATGACTCTCATAACCTTTAGCAATTCTACCTCTAATTGCATGCAACATAGAATGAAAGAGAGAAAGGCTCATGCCTTTATATACAACCCATAAACAAGTATAATCGTGCTCACATGCGAGCATCATAAATATGTGTATAACCATCATGGGTATATATATACATAGGTACTCTATACGATACCGTGCTCCATCAAGCCCTGGTACCACGATCCTGAGAGTACATCCAATCAACAGCTCGAGCTCATCTCCAAAGCCATCGATGTACCTGTTCACCTGCCCCCAACAGAGACAGCCCCCCAACGGGGTGAGCATACCAATTCCACAATTTCATAATCATAATGACATAATACATAATTTACGAAAATGTAAATATTGTGGAACATATGTGACACTCCCTGGATGGTATCATCCTCATCCTAGCGTACCCTGTAATAACCCTGTTCTCAAAACAGATAGATCATCAAATCCTGAATATGCAGTTAATCATCATATTGGTTAATCCTAACCAGTTTCGAATTAACAACATTTCATAACATCTTTCTTTATCTAGCAATTATCATAATTCTAGATATCATATTGATATTTCCTTAACTTTCGATACTAGTTAATCACTTCTCTGATTAACTACGTCTCTGTTCCTATTCATTACCAATAGGGAATAAAATACAGATATCGTAGATATCTAATCAATACCACATTTTCATTTCTTACTTCAAAGTAGCGACATACTACTGGTGTTCGCTCCGTAGCGACCACACCCATCATTTGCTCGCTTCATAGCGGCACCAAGCATTTCATCATGTGAATCAAAATAACGTAACCAAGTCCCGGTGCCATCATAGTAAAACATTTCATGTATTTTAATTCATGCATCATACTTATAAAACATCATTTAAGCTATGCTCGTACGCTAAACGTACCTTAAATCCTCGAAGTTCGAGCCAAACCTTGCTCGAGTTCCATGCCCCGAGGAACGATGTGCTAAAACGATAAATAATTCACAATTATTTACGAACATGTAACCCATGCTCAAGCACATCCATAGCCCTCAAAATATTGTCAACACACGACAATAAATCATTTAAAGGACCCGGGGCAGGGTACATGCAGGGAGGGAAAACGAATGCGACATATCGAAAAATTGCCCAAGAACACCTTCAATAATTCGAATCCTAGCATCACAATTCGAACCCAACCAAGCATCATAATCATCTAAACACAAGAATTAAACCAACAATAGCAAGAATCATCACCCTTGCCAAAACCCCCCAATTTTCGAACCAAACCCCTCAAAATTCGAAAATAATTTCGAACCAAAATCACCAAATATAGCAGGGAATTACATGAGAGGGACGAAAAAGAGGTAAAGAACGTTACCCAATCGAAAATCGGAAGTAAAATCGACCGAAATCGAAGAACCCTAGAATTTGGGGATCGGCGCTCATCTGCAAAATCCGACTTCAAAACGCGACGAAACTTCGAATTGCCGGAGGGGATAGCTGCGCCTCGACGAGACGAAGCCGGCGGCGGGTCGCACGCGCCGAACGGCGGCCGGACGGCGGCGAGCGAGGCGTTTTCGTGCGCGGGGCTGGGGGAAAATCGGGAATCGGCGGGAGAGAGAGAGGGAGGCGGGTTGGGGCTAAAATGGGATTTTTAATAAAAATCTCGGGTTCAACTTGTATTTATAGCAAAATACCCCGAAATACTAATAGCCCCACAAATACATCGTGATTCATTAAAAATCATCTGTTTTCAAAAACTCTCTCTCTAACCCCAAAACCCCCTACCGGTGCTCACACAAGCACCCGAGATTCCGAGACACATTAAAAACCCAACTCTTAGGTTTTACATCGTAATGTGAATACAATCTCATCCTCGGGATCCAACGATCCCAACTACCCAAATAAACGAGTCCGGAAGGCCCAACACCTCGATTAAACTCTAATTGTCACGTAAAACAACTTTAGGGGTTATTAACACTCCGGGATTAACATCTCCAATCCCAGGTCATCACAAAGGGCCTCAAAAGGAGCCATCTGAATGCTTGCCTGGTAGCTATTGTTATTGAAAACTCTACCAAGGCCACTGAATCCTGCCAAGAAGCATCAAACTCCAACTGAAATTCTAACGGTCACCGCCGTTTATTAGCATAAGTTGTCTGTCTGTCCTGGGCTGCTTTCAATTTCTGCCTTATCACCTTTATCTTCTCTTCCATTTCCCGAACCAGTTCCGGTTCTCCGACCGATTTACGGTCCAAGTCATCCCAACACAAGGGTGATCTACACCGTCTGCCATAAAGGGCCTCAAAATAAGCCATCTGAATGCTTGCCTGGTAGCTATTATTATATGAAAACTCTACCAAGGCCACTGAATCCTGCCAAGAAGCATCAAACTCCAATACACAAGCTCTCAACATGTCCTCGAGCGTTTGGATAGTACGCTCGGTCTGGCCATCCGTCTGAGGATGATAAGCAGTGCTCAACCTAACTTCAGTTCCCAAAGCTGACTGAAGACCCTCCCAAAAATGAGATGTGAATCGTGGATCTCGATCCGACACTATGGAGATAGGGATCCCATGCAATCTAACCACATCTCAAACATATAACTGAGCCATCCTCAAATAGGTGAAGGTCATACCATAGGGAATGAAATGAGCTACTTTGGTCAATCTGTCCACAATCACCCATATGGCATCAAAACCCGAGGCACTCCTCGGCAAGTGAGTCACAAAGTCCATGGAAATGTGTTCCCACTTCCACTTTGGTACCTCTAAACTTTTCAACTCACCACCAGGTCTCTGCCTCTCTGCCTTAACCTGCTGGCAGATCAGGCACCTCTTAACAAAAGCGACGACATCACACTTCATTCTTTTCCACCAAAACTGATCACGTAGATCCCTATAAATCTTCTTCCCGCCTGGGTGGATACTAAGCCTGCTACTATGAGCTCGCTCCAAGATCCCTCTACTGATAGTTAGACATCTACTGATATTAGACGTCTTTACCCTGTAGATGTCTGTGCACTCAGTTGGATAGTTAGACGTCTACTGATATTATTCTTTCAGTGAGCGTTCATTCTTCTAGACTTGTTTTGTCTTGTTGCCTTGTGCACTTGCTGGATAGTTAGGCGTCTACTGATATTATTCTTTCAGTGAGCGTTCATTCTTCTGTACTTGGTAGATGTACACTCTTGATATCTTTTTATCGGTAGATGTCTGTGCACACGGTAGATGTTTTTTCCCGGTAGATGTTTGTGCACTTGGTAGATGTCTTTACCCGGTAGATGTCTGTGCACTCAGTAGATGTCTTTACCCTGTAGATGTCTGTGAACTCGGTAGATGTCTTTGCCCGGTAGATATTTGTGATCTCGGTAGATGTCTTTACCCGGTAGATATTTGTGCACTCGGTAGATGTCTTTACCTTGTAGATGTTTGTGATCACCAAAATTTAGAATTATTTTCCCAACATACACCCAACTCTTGGATGAAATTTCATAAACTACCTCTTTGTTGCATCGTATGCTGCAATGTATTCAGCTTCAGTGGTGGAATCCAATGTGGTGTCTTGCTTGGAACGTGTCCAAAAGACAGCACCATCATTGAGCTTAAATACAAATCCAAACATCGATTTGGAATCATCTACATCTGACTTAAAACTAGCATCAGCTTAGCTTTTAATTTTTACTCCTCCATTTACACATCCAAAAACCATGAACATATGTGATATCCCCGAAATGATTATGTGTTATTTTAAACATTAATCATGTTATGAAGATTATGGTATTAATTCTTTGTGTTGAATTAATTATATTGGGGGAAGTTATTTCAGGGTGCATGTTATATGTTGGGAATTTGGGGTTGTGGTATAATTATTTGGGGTGGGTGTTAATTGTTTGGGTGTAGCATGTTTATTTGGAAATTGAAGTATCATATTGTTTAAATACTAAAAATATCATTTGAGGATATTTTAATACATCGTGCTAAATACCGGGACCAAAACATAACACACCAACCCACTCAACACCCAACCACCCCCCCAACCCATGCCTGCCACTGCTGGCTTTACAGCCCACTTGTCCTCATAATTCAACCCATCTCCTCCACTCCATTCTCGCCCCTTTCTCTCCCAAATATCTTCCAGCAGCTGCTAAGCAAAATAGAGAGGAGATCCTCCATTTTTATTGCTGGAAACCTCCCAAAAATCGGAGCAAAGGAGGGTGAGAAACCAAGCTCTGGTTTTGGTTTAAGTTGTTTAAATTCATGTTTATATTTGGTGTCAAAATGGCATGCTAGCTTAGGTTTTGGTAAACCTTCGATTCAAGTTCATTTATGGTGTTATTATGAAGTTCCTAGCATGTTTATATGAGCATGTTATATGTGCTATGTGGTAGATTTATTGGCTTGAATATATGTGTTCAAAAATCTGGGTAAAGAAATATGTTACCCTGTTTCCAGAAAGCTTGGGTGAGCATTGATGTTGTTGGGTGATTTTCAAGCATGTGGGTTTTAAGTATGGGTATAACTTTGATATGAATACATCCATGGTAGTACCTAGTAACTCTTAGCATATTTGTTCAAGCATGAAGTGTTTCTAATATGCTATAACTGTTGGTATGAAAATGGGTGTTCGAGAAACCTGGAAAAATCGCGCACAGAGTATGTGGCGATCAATCGCTACAAACGCGGCGATCGATCGCTAAAGTCCAGTAGCCAAAAACAAAGGAAGGTGATTGATCGCCATGAATGGCGCGATCGATCGCCTCAAGCCAGTGAAGTCTGGCGATCGATCGCCTAGACGTAGCGATCGATCGCAAGATGCAGAACAATGAAAAATGAGTGGATTTTTGGATTTTGGTCTATATATTGGCATCTAATATTGTGTTGTACACTGGTGTAGAGCCTTCACAGATAGCTACACAGCGCAGGGGATAGAGTCTTGCAACACACCATATTTTGGAAAGGAACGTAAGCGACGTACGGGCATCCCAACGGTAACATGTATTAAATGTTCATTATTTGACATATGATAGATGCAAAGTTGTGCATTATGTGTATGATACATGTTGTTATGCATTGTTGTTGCATATGTATGTTGTGGAATAAAGAGTGTGTATTCAACGAGTCAGGATTATCGTAGTGATGATTTAAATGCTTACCGCTTATACCGCTAAAAATGTGGAGCGTGAGGGGGGAGGCTCGCTTGCACATGGAGGCAAGGTTTACCATACGAAGCGTGGATAGAAATACAGCTTGTATGAAGAAGCGAAGGAAGAGTTCCGCTTATTATGAAGTTATGAAGCGAGGGGCATTAAAATACACTGATGATAAACTGACTAAAGATTGAAGTAAGAATTAAGAAGTGAAGTAATGTCATGACATTTATTTAAAGAAGCTATAATATCATGTATTGATTTTATTATGAGTTACGGTACATGGACAACCAAATGGGCGTTATAAATGCATTGGAAATTCAGGAAGTATCTTATGCTTATGATTTATGCATTTATGCTTTATATTCATATTGTGATGAATATGAACTATGAGGTGCTCATGTGTTGGGGGTTGTCTTTGTAGGTGCTTTTGACGATGAGAACCAGGGTCGGGGTTGATACTATGAGCTGTAATGAGTGCTACATGATTAGCATAATAAAGAATTCTTTTGTATAGCTTCTACAAGAGTGGAGTAAAGCTATAATGTAGTACCTTTTGTAGGAATATGTATAATTCCTTTTTGAACTTTTGGTACTGTATCTCTTAAGCTCAGGTTAATCAACACGGCCTACTACTCTGATATGTACATGAATAATTAGTTTTCTTAATTGCACCTTAGTATCGTGTTTAGATAACGGGGTCTCACATTTAGTGGTATCAGAGCCAGGTTAGATAACCAGGGAACGAGTAAAGGGTAGCCTTTAGAAACAAGTTGGCTAGGTATTCATTGGTGGGCATGTTTGTGCATGTGGTGCATATTTTTGTATAAGTTGTTATACTAACATGCTTTTGAATATGATTACTCTTGTTATCTAACGGCTTATATTATGAACTGCTTTTGGTATTGTTGTTAACCCCTGTGTTACAGCATGGCGGCTATTAATCCGGAGAACCCCAATGAAGAGGTGGGGGATATAGGCAGTATCAATGCCAGTATTGCTCAGTCAAATCCTCTACCGCCACCTGCTGTAGGTGTGGAGCCTATTTCATAGATACTGCTACCAGGGGAGATAAGTCTGACCCAGTTCTTGAGCTATCATCCACTGCTATTTGAAGGAACTGAGACTGGGAAGCAGCCGAGGAATGGCTTGAGAGACTAGAGCAGATATTCGTATCAGCGCCCTGTGCACAGACTGCCTGGCTGAGGTTGGCAGAGTTTCAGTTGGCTAAGAAGTCTTCCATGTGGTGGAAGACAACAGTTATGGAGCTGAGGGCTCAGGGTACGACGGTTGATTGGACTGTATTCAGGACCCGGTTCCTTAACCGATACTTTTCTGCAGCTGCCAGACAATTAAAAGAAGATGAGCTCACTAATTTGAAGCAGGGCGGCCTGCCAGTGTCAGATTATGCTATGCAGTATTCCTCACTATTGAGGTATGTACCTCATATCGCTGTGAGCAGCCATGCCAAGATGAGGCATTTCCTGAAGGAACTGAGGCTAGAGTTATTTTATCAGGTTGTCTCCAACAACCCCAACTCATTTGATGATGCCCTGACTAGGGCAGAGCTGGCAGAGATTGCAGTTGGTGCGTACAAGGAAGATGTGCCCCCTTTCATACCACCTCAGAGACCAGCTGTTGACAGCCTGAGGCCACGAGGAGACCAATTTAAGCCTCGTGGGGCCTCTTCATCTTCTAGATTTGGTGGGAAGAAGTCTCAAGGTCAGAAGCAAAGTAATCGGGGACCTACACAGGGGAGTAAGACAGGGGGAACAGGTGTGACCACTGTAGAGGATTTCATTTGTCACGTGACTGCTGAGGCTGTTATGTTTGTGGCGAGGTGGGCCACCTGGCTAGGGCATGCCCCAATCGGGTAGGTCAGGCAGGCTTTGGGCCGAGTAGGCCAAGATTTGATGCCGGGACAGCACCACAGAGACAACAGTTTGCACCTCGACCACAGGGAGGTCAGGCGGCAGGACCGCCGCAGGGTCAGGTGTATGCACTAACTCGGGAGCAGGCTGAGGCAGCCCCGGAGAAGGTCATTGCTGGTACGTGTCATTACTTACGTACCCCGCATTTCTTTTGATAGATACAGGTGCTTCCCACTCTTTTGTATCTACTGCTTTTGTGGAGAGACACCACTTGTGTTCGTCTCTGTACCCACGCCTCTTATGGTCTCGACACCCACGGGAAATCATGTGATTGCGGATCGACTACTATCTGATTGCCTCATTTATTTTGAGGGCAATGATCTGAGGGCCGATCTGATTTTGCTAGATATGGCAGATTTTGACTGCATTGTCGGCATTGATGTATTGAGCAGATACCAGGCTGTGGTTGATTGCCGACAGAAGATGGTTCGCTTCCTATCTGATCAGGGGTTTCAGTGGACCTTCTATGGGGACGGCTCTCGTCCAAAGATTCCAGTGATCTCAGCAGTTAAGATGACACGGTTGTTGGAACGAGGTCACACTGGCTATATTATTTATGCCGTGGACGTATCAGAGGAAAAGGAAGGATTGGGGATCGAGGATATACCAGTAGTTGCGGAATTTACCGATGTGTTTCCGGATGAGATTCCAGGATTTCCGCCGATCAAAGATGTGGAGTTTGAGATTGAGTTACTGCCGGGGACATCTGATGTTTCCCGTGCCCCTTATAGGATGGCACCGGCAGAGCTGAGGGAGCTGAAAGTGCAGTTACAGGAACTCCTCGACAAGGGATACATTCGTCCTAGTGTATCGCTTTGGGGTGCACCAGTATTGTTCGTGAAGAAAAAGGACGGTTCGATGCGCCTGTGTATCGATTACCGTCAATTGAACAAAGTGACTATTAAGAAAAAGTAGCCCCTGTAAGTAATCCAACAAGCATGGAACGCAGCGGAATAATAAAATTTTGGATTACTATAACCGTGGATCTATACATAGGGGTTCATATCGGATGAAGGTTTTACAAAAGTCTCACTCTTGTAGCATGTTTGAGCAGATTCCACGGAGCAGCACCACGTCCAACGTCTCCTTCGAGTCACTAGCAAAACTTGTTAAGTTTTGCCTCAACGGTATCCACACGATCAAATCGGGTGAAGGGATAGTTTAAGAACAAGTTGCTAGACAAGTTCTTAAACCGGAACAAGAAACACACTCGATTCACAATCGAAAGATGGCACGAAATTTCCTAGAATTCTCTTCGGCTATGAAAACCCGAGAGCAAGCAAGGTGGTGCGGCCGTGTGCTTCAATTTTTAGGTTGGAATGATATGAATTTTGTTCCCAACAATTAATCATAACCTTGTATTTATATTATAAGATTTAATTAAGGTTTAAGGCTTTCTTAATGCCTCATGGGCCCAAACCCATGATTTAATTAAATCCTTATAATCTTTTAATTAAGACTCTTCTTAATTAATTAATTCATCCAATGAATTTAATTTCCCTTATCGATTTAATCTTTGTTGCGACCCGATAGGATCTTGTAATGTTGGTAGTGACATAAAATCTCATTTTATGTCGCAAGCATTGAGCGGTATCTAGCAACACATCAATGCTACCCATATTACAAGAATGTCAATGACTCGACATAACCTTAACTTGTGATAATATTAACCATGTAACTTAATCCCTTTGTCCTTTGTGTTTAGATTGAACACGAGTCATGGAATAGTCATACTCGTATATTCAATCTTTATTTCTTGATCCCCAAGTAGAACTAGAATAAACGAATAAGCTCGATATCTCATATCGACTCATTCGAGCATGGCTATGCATTTTAGTACTCACTTGATCAAGGGCCAAACACATCTCTTGTTATATAGTAGGGACAAATCCTATCTTGATCAGTCAACATCCCTCTACATAATTCGTAGTGTATCCAATAGTCGCCTTTATAGTTTACCCTGTTACGGGTAACGTTTGACAATATCAAGTTACATAACTCCTTATGTTGGGATCTCTGATGATCACAAGTCGTAAGGATTACATACATTATTATCACTATGAGAATTGCATATGACGATCATATAACTATCCATGTTGCATTCTCATGGTGGGTCTGTCCAGTACATCGTTCTCTAACATGTACCCATGTGTTGATTTGATATCTCATATCAATGAACAATTCATCAATCAACACATACTAGTCTCTACGTATTATCATTATCCCTATTCATGATAATACTTGACTAGGGACATCTTTAAGAAAAATACAATATTATTCTAAGGATATTAACATATATATTAATTCACATTGGACAGTTAAACGAATAATATATAATAATGAATTGTCATTAATAAAATCATAAACATTGTATGTCAAAACAATCATCTAATGACTTGTCTTAGGGCATATCCCAACAAATCTCCCACTTGCACTAAGACCACTCAGACATATACCTAATGCCTAGAGATCTAGTATGACGATCATGCTTCTGCTGTGACAGTGGCTTCATCAATGGGTCAGATACGTTATCATCTGTTGGTACTTTGCATATTTTAACATCTCCCCTTTCAACGATTTCTCGAATGAAATGGAAACGCCTAAGTATGTGCTTGGATCTTTGGTGAGATCTAGGTTCCTTAGCCAATGCGATCGATCCATTGTTGTCACAATAGAGTTCTATCGGATCTTTAATGCTAGGCACCACTCCAAGTTCAGAAATGAACTTCCTAATCCAAACAGCTTCCTTTGCTGCATCCGAGGCAACAATATACTCAGCCTCCGTTGTAGAATCGGCTACTGTTTCTTGCTTTGAACTCGTCCAGCTCACAGCACCTCCATTTAGGCAATACACATATCCAGATTGGAAGCTTGCATCAGTGTAACCCATTACATTGAGCTCTTCCTCACCTCCATAAATCAAGAATGTATCCTTAGTTCTTCTCAAGTACTTCAGGATATTCTTGACAGCAATCCAGTGACCTTTACCTGGATCAACTTGATATCTGCTCGTCATGCTCAAAGTATACGATACATCGGGACGAGTACATATCATGGCATACATGATAGATCCAATGCTGACGCATATGGGATCTTACTCATGCGTTGTCTCTCATCTGGTGTTGAAGGACACTGTTCCTTCGAGAGATATATACCATGTGTCATAGGCACGAATCCTTTCTTTGATTCTTGCATGCTAAACCTTTTAAGCACTTTGTCTATGTATGTACTTTGACTTAGGCCAAGAAGCCTTTTTTGATCTGTCTCTATAGATCTTGATTCCTAATACATAGGTGGTTTCTCCCAAGTCTTTCATCGAAAAGCAATTCCCTAGCCAAATCTTTACAGATTGTAAGGCAGGGATATCATTCCCAATGAGAAGTATGTCATCTACATACAATACTAGGAAAATGATTACGCTCCCACTGACCTTCTTGTAGACACAAGGTTCATCTACGTTTTTGATAAAACCAAACTCTTTGATTGCATCATCAAAACAAAGATTCCAACTCCGAGAAGCTTGCTTCAATCCATAAATGGATCGTTGTAGCTTGCATATCTTTCCAGCATCCTTTGGAACGACAAAACCCTCGGGCTGTGTCATGTACACATCCTCGAGCAGATTTCCATTAAGGAAAGCTGTTTTGACATCCATCTGCCAGATTTCATAATCATGAAATGCAGCTATTGCAAGTAAGATCCTTATGGATTTAACCATGGCCACTGGTGAAAAGGTTTCATCATAGTCAATACCATGAATTTGTTTGAATCCTTTTGCAACCAGCCGACCTTTATAGGTTTGTACATTACCATCCATTTCGATCTTTTTCTTGAAAATCCATTTGCACCCTATGGGTCGTACCCCTTGTGATATCCCCGAAATAATTATATGCAATTTGGGCATGTTTATGTGATTAATGGTGATAATTAATTCTGTGTTGGCGTAAATTATCTTGGTAAAATGCTTAGTCACATGATAGGAGTGACCCGGTAGAGCATTTCGGAGTGCATGTTATTCATGTTGGGTGTTTGGGTGTTTTAATGGTTTAAATGTAATGAGTTGTGTTCATTTGGTAAAGCATGATTTTAATAGGGACTTTGATCCATTGTGGTAAAATGGTTTTAAAATATCATGTAAGGGTATTTTATGTATCATGCTTGGGTCTTAATGCACATTTTAAACCATAACATGGCATGAGCCACTTGCTCACATCTTTACATCCCATCACCTTTTTCTCAACCAGCCTTTGTCCCCAAGACCCCATCCCTCCACCTTATCTCTTGCAAGAAAACCCCATTTTCGTTTCTTGGCAAGAGGAGAAGGAGAAAAGTTTGAGAAAGAGTCCTTTTGGTGATTCCTTGCAAAAATCTTGAAGCCTAAGGGGTAAGCTATCAATGTAATGAAGTTTTATTGGTTCTTAATCATTCTTGTGTCATATTTTGGGGTTATAAAGGGGTGGATCTTGTTCCATCATGTTGTTATACTTGGGGAGATGTATTTTCATGTTGTTTTGTGGTTATATGTTGAGCTTAGTGGTTGCTTTTGGTTGTACATGAGTATAGGTGTGGTTAGAAGCTCATACTTGGATGTTTCTCGCTGAAACAGGGTTTCTCGATCGATCGGAAATTTGGTCCGATCGATCGAGCAAGACATTACCTAAGCCAGGCGTAAAAATAGCTTACCGATCGATCGGCGTTTTTACCGATCGATCGGTGTGATGTCTCGATCGATCGGTAAAATGGCCCGATCGATCGGTGGAGGCAGTATCCAAATGCTTATTTTTCTCAACTTGGCGATCGATCGGGGCTTGGGGCCGATCGATCACAAGGCTTAAATTTTGGATTTTTGAGATTTTGTTCTAAATGGTGATGTTTTTGAGAATGGTTCCTTTATTGGTTTCTAATATGGATTCATGTGATTATGTAGAACCATCCCAGGTAGCCACGCAGCCTAGGAGATAAAGTCCACGATATCTCCACTTTTGGAACCAAGGTACGTAGTGAGACGTACGAGCATCGGACGGTAAAACGTGCCATACATTTAATTATGTACATTGTGGATAGTGAATCCTTACACGTGATGATATATGTGAAATGATTGTGAATTACCGTGATAATGGAATCAACTATTGTGATTGATTGATGTGATGGGAATTGATGAATGTTCCGGTAGCCTTTATTTCCGAGCGAGGGAGGTACTTGCCGCTGTCATATGAAGCGATGGTAGTATGATATTTGCCGCTGTCATGTCTAAGCGAGGTAACATGCCGCTGTCATTGTCGAAGCGAGGGATATCATATGATGCCGCTATATGTCGAAGCGAGGGGTCCTAAAATTCCGCTGTTGTATTGGGACCGGAACAGTCACAATTCAAGTGGTTAAAGTGAATTATTGTGATTATAATTGGAAACGCGTTATCGATCATTATATCTTGAACTAATGATTTTGTGCATAAGCTTGTGAAACAGGAACGACAATGAAATGTGCTAATGTGGTAATCGAGGAGCATATCAATTAATCGTTTCATACGCTTAATTACTTTATTAAGTTGAATTGTGTTAAGTGATGATGTATATATATATGCTCATGGTGAGTTGTTCCTGTAGGTACATTTTGAATCAAGGGGGCTGAGGGTCGGTTGAACTGTGAGCTGTTGAAAGTATAAATGAAGATAGAGTACAGGAATCTTGGATAGTCTCTACTCGAGAAGTAGTCTAATGCTATCACTTAAACATTCATGATCGAGAATGTAACTGAATAATTGTTGAAGTTTTATTTTGGCCTGTAACCTAATTGTGCTCACATCAAACCAGAACCCTAAGATGTCTTTAATACATAATATTTATATCTTGATTTCACTGTTAAGGTTTAGGGTCCTTACATTTAGTGGTATCAGAGCAGTGGTTAGAGAACCCGGGAACGAGTGAAGGGTAGCCTTAGCAATAAGTTGGCTAGGCGTCTACTTTTAAATATGTTGTACGCATATGAAGCATGTGACTGTTATACTAACGAGTTATGGTTTTCTAAGGATGTATTATGTGAACTGTTTTGTATATTGTTGTTAACCCTTGTGTTGCAGTATGGCAGCGAATGTTGATGTTGGTGATGCGATAAGTGTAAATGCTAGTGCTAGACATACAAATCCCCTACCGCCGCCAGCCTTGGGTGAAGAGCCGTCCGAACAACAGTTATTGCCGGGAGAACTGAGTTTGACGCAGTTTCTAGCTTATCGGCCCCCAACTTTTGAAGGGACTGAAACAGGGGAGAAGGCCGAGGAATGGCTAGAGAGGTTGGAGCAGATATTTGTGGCTGCCCCGTGCGCAAAGACAGCGTGGATACGGCTAGCAGAATTTCAGTTGGCCAAAAAGGCGTTGATGTGGTGGAAGACCACAGTGATTGAACAGGAGGCTCAGGGTCAGGAAATAAACTGGAAGCTATCTAGGACTCGATTTCTGACCCGGTACTTCTCAGCGGCGGCACGGCAGGCTAAAGAGGATGAATTCAATGGCTTGAGGCAAGGTACTATGCCGGTGTCTGACTATGCCCTCCAGTACTGTTCCTTACTTCGATATGTACCTCATATCGCCTCTAGCACCCAAGCAAAGATGAGGAACTTCATGAAAGGCTTGAGGCCGGAGTTGTATGATAGGGTGATCACTTATGGCCCTACTTGTTTTGATGATGCCCTAGCACGAGCTGAACTGGCAGAGTTGGGAGTGGGAGCATATCCGAATGTGGCACCGCCTCCAGCACCATCTCAGAGACCGACCCCTGAAAATTTGAAACCAAGGGGCGACCATTTTAAGCCAAAGGGAAACTCCTCATCTTCCAGATTCAGTGGTAGATGGCAAGATACTCGTGGAAGGGGTGGTCGTGGAAGTAATGCTCCGTCTCATCGGGGACAGTCTCAGGCTAGCAGTTTTGAGAAAGTTAAGTGTTTTCTATGCGGGGGACCCCATTCAGTGAAAGTATGCTCTGCTTGTTATGAGTGTGGGAAACATGGGCACTTGGCCCGAAATTGTCCTAATCGGGGAGGACCACAGAATACAATGGGGAGACCTTCAGACAGGCCAGTGCAGCAGAGACCACCATTTGCACCGAGACCATTGGGAGGACAGCCGTTGGGGCCACCTCAAGGGCAAGTGTACGCCCTTACCAGGGAGCAGGCTACAGCAGCTCCAGAGGAAGTGATAGCGGGTACGTGTTATTTATTTACGCACCCTGCTTATATTTTGATAGATACAGGTGCGTCACACTCCTTTGTGTCGACGAGTTTTGTGGAGAGGCACCGTATATGCACGACTCCGTCACCCATGCCTCTTGTGGTTTCGACACCCGCTGGAAAAAGTGTGATTACAGATCGGTTCATTGATGACGGCCTCATTTATTTTGAGGGCAACGAGTTGAAGTCAGATTTGATCGTTTTGGAGATGTCAGATTTTGATTGTATCGTGGGGATTGATGTGCTAAACAGGTATCAGGCAGTGGTGGACTGCAGACAGAGAACAGTGCGGTTCAGATCTGATTTAGGGGATCGGTGGACTTTTTATGGGGATGGTTCCCGCTCAAGAATCCCATTGATATCGGCCTTAAAGATGACTCAGTTATTGGAACGTGGGCATGAAGGCTACCTTATTTATGCCATTGACATTGCTGGAAAGAAAGAAGAGTTAAGGGTCGAAGATATTCCAGTAGTTGCCGAGTTTGCCGATGTATTTCCGGAAGAGATTCCCGGATTTCCGCCAATCAGGGAAGTAGAGTTCGGGATCGAATTATTACCAGGGACATCCGCTATTTCTCGTGCCCCTTACCGGATGGCACCGACAGAGTTGAGGGAGTTGAAAGAGCAACTACAGGAACTCCTTGATAAGGGTTACATACGCCCCAGCGTATCACCTTGGGGTGCGCCTGTGTTATTTGTGAAAAAGAAGGATGGGTCAATGCGATTGTGCATCGACTACCGGCAATTGAATAAGGCCACAGTGAAGAATAAATACCCTCTTCCGCGGATCGATGACTTATTTGATCAGTTGCAGGGCACGAGGTTGTACAGTAAGATTGATTTGAGGTCGGGGTACCACCAGATCCGAGTTAGAGAGGATGATGTGCAGAAGACGGCCTTCCGGACCCGTTATGGTCACTATGAGTTTTTGGTTATGACGTTTGGAGTGACAAACGCCCCGGCTGTATTCATGAGCTTAATGAATCGAGTGTTCCAACCCTATTTGGATCAATTCGTCATCGTATTTATTGACGACATACTTATCTATTCCCGGAGCGAGGAAGATCACAGGAATCATTTGAGGACAGTGCTCCAGATTCTCAGGGACAATCAGTTGTATGCTAAGCTGAGCAAGTGTGAATTTTGGCTGAGCAGCGTAGTATTTTTGGGGCATGTGATTTCTAGTGATGGGATTTCTGTGGATCCCAGGAAAGTGGAAGCAGTGATGGATTGGTCTGCGCCTACATCTGTGCCCGAGATCCGTAGCTTCCTCGGTTTAGCGGGTTATTACCGACGTTTCATCGAGGGATTCTCTAAGATCGCTAAGCCGTTGATGCAGTTGACTCAGAAGGGTGTTCCGTTTTCATGGTCTGAGGCATGTGAGCAGAGCTTCCAAGAGTTGAAGCACCGACTGACTACAGCGCCTGTTCTGGTAATTCCTTCGGAGAATGAACGGTTTGCTTTGTACACGGATGCATCACTGCAAGGATTGGGCTGTGTACTGATGCAGGATAAGCACGTGGTGGCTTATGCATCGAGGCAGTTGAAGCCTCATGAGACCAGGTACCCGGTTCATGATTTGGAACTGGCGGCCATTATTTTCGCTTTGAAAATTTGGCGACATTATCTCTATGGTACATCCTTTACCATTTACACGGATCACAAGAGCTTGAAGTTCCTATTTACTCAAGCGGAACTGAATATGAGGCAAAGGAGGTGGATGGGTTTACTCAAGGACTATGATTGCGAGATAGAGTACCATCCAGGGAAGGCGAACCTGACCGCTGATGCCTTGAGCAGGAAAGTGAAGTATACAGCAGATGATGTGATTCAGCTATCGGCTTTGATGGCCTCTTGTTGTCAATTGGGATATGATTTTGATTAGATGTATCGCCGGTGCGGGTATCGACCTTATTGGCAGAACCGGACATCTTTGAACTTATCAGGAAAGCCCAGGTGACAGACGTTGAAGTACAGAGATGGTTATCATGTATACGTCTGGGTCAGCCATCAAAATTCAGAGTAGCAGAAGATGGTTCCTTGAGACTTGGTAACCGTTGGGTAGTGCCGAGGGCACTAGAGATGCGTCAAGGGATCTTGCATCGTGCTCATTGTAGCAGATTTAGCATCCATCCAGGTGGGAGAAAGATGTACGAGGACTTGTGTAATCAATTTTGGTGGAGACGGATGAAGAGAGACGTTATGTCATTCGTTAAGAAGTGCCTAATTTGCCAACAAGTGAAAGCAGAAAGGCAGAGGCCCGGAGGCGAGTTGAAGAGTTTAGAGATACCAGAGTGGAAGTGGGAGCACATCTCTATGGATTTCGTGACCCATTTGCCAAGGACTGCCTCGGGATTTGATGCGATCTAGGTGATTGTAGATCGACTGACGAAAGTGGCTCACTTCATTCCATATAATATGACTTTCACATACTTAAAGATGGCTCAATTATATGTTCGGAACGTAGTAAGATTGCATGGCATTCCAGTCTCGATTGTATCCGATAGGGACCCGCGGTTCACATCGCACTTTTGGGAGGGTCTTCAATCAGCTTTGGGTACAGAGGTGAGACTGAGTACAGCTTACCACCCTCAGACAGATGGTCAGACAGAGCGTACCATACAGACGCTTGAGGACATATTGAGGGCATGTGTATTGGAGTTCGATACTCCGTGGCAAGATTCAGTGCCACTTGTAGAATTCTCTTACAACAACAGTTATCAGGCGAGCATACAGATGGCTCCATTTGAGGCCCTTTACGGTCGACGTTGTAGGTCACCGTTATACTGGGAAGATTTGACTAGTAAGACGGTCGGAGGACCGGAATTGATTCATGAAATGGAAGAGAAAATCAAAGTGATCCGTCAGAAAATGAAAGCGGCTCAAGATCGGCAAGCGGCTTATGCTAATAAACGACGACAACCATTGGAATTCCAAGTAGGAGACAAGGGCTTTCTGAAAATCTCACCTTTCAGAGGTGTAGTTCGTTTCGGTATGCGGGGGAAGTTGTCTCCGAGGTATGTTGGGCCATATGATATATTGCAGCGCATAGGTACTTTGGCTTACCGTCTAGCCCTACCACCGTCATTATCCGGTATACATGATGTCTTCCATGTTTCTATGTTAAGGAAGTATGAGCCGGACCCGTCTCATGTGTTGCAGCCTTCTGAGGTTCAGTTGAGTTCAGATGTATCCTATGTTGAACGGCCAGTCAGAATTCTGGATCGAGAGGATCGCAGACTTCGAAGCAAGGTCATACCGATGGTCAAGGTTCAGTGGGATCGTCGGGGTGTCGAAGAGGCCACGTGGGAGACGGAACGGCATATGGTGCAGCACTACCCAGAACTATTCTCTGGTATGTGATTTATGTTTAGTTTTGGTTGGGTAAGTGCATGCGATTTCGAGGGCGAAATCTTATAAGTAGGGGAGTATTGTGATATCCCCGAAATAATTATATGCAATTTGGGCATGTTTATGTGATTAATGGTGATAATTAATTCTGTGTTGGCGTAAATTATCTTGGTAAAATGCTTAGTCACATGATAGGAGTGACCCGGTAGAGCATTTCGGAGTGCATGTTATTCATGTTGGGTGTTTGGGTGTTTTAATGGTTTAAATGTAATGAGTTGTGTTCATTTGGTAAAGCATGATTTTAATAGGGACTTTGATCCATTGTGGTAAAATGGTTTTAAAATATCATGTAAGGGTATTTTATGTATCATGCTTGGGTCTTAATGCACATTTTAAACCATAACATGGCATGAGCCACTTGCTCACATCTTTACATCCCATCACCTTTTTCTCTACCAGCCTTTGTCCCCAAGACCCCATCCCTCCACCTTATCTCTTGCAAGAAAACCCCATTTTCGTTTCTTGGCAAGAGGAGAAGGAGAAAAGTTTGAGAAAGAGTCCTTTTGGTGATTCCTTGCAAAAATCTTGAAGCCTAAGGGGTAAGCTATCAATGTAATGAAGTTTTATTGGTTCTTAATCATTCTTGTGTCATATTTTGGGGTTATAAAGGGGTGGATCTTGTTCCATCATGTTGTTATACTTGGGGAGATGTATTTTCGTGTTGTTTTGTGGTTATATGTTGAGCTTAGTGGTTGCTTTTGGTTGTACATGAGTATAGGTGTGGTTAGAAGCTCATACTTGGTTGTTTCTCGCTGAAACAGGGTTTCTCGATCGATCGGAAATTTGGTCCGATCGATCGAGCAAGACAGTACCTAAGCCAGGCGTAAAAATAGCTTACCGATCGATCGGCGTTTTTACCGATCGATCGGTGTGATGTCTCGATCGATCGGTAAAATGGCCTGATCGATCGGTGGAGGCAGTATCCAAATGCTTATTTTTCTCAACTTGGCGATCGATCGGGGCTTGGGGCCGATCGATCGCAAGGCTTAAATTTTGGATTTTTGAGATTTTGTTCTAAATGGTGATGTTTTTGAGAATGGTTCCTTTATTGGTTTCTAATATGGATTCATGTGATTATGTAGAACCATCCCAGGTAGCCACGCAGCCTAGGAGATAAAGTCCACGATATCTCCACTTTTGGAACCAAGGTACGTAGTGAGACGTACGAGCATCGGACGGTAAAACGTGCCATACATTTAATTATGTACATTGTGGATAGTGAATCCTTACACGTGATGATATATGTGAAATGATTGTGAATTACCGTGATAATGGAATCAACTATTGTGATTGATTAATGTGATGGGAATTGATGAATGTTCCGGTAGCCTTTATCTCCGAGCGAGGGAGGTACTTGCCGCTGTCATATGAAGCGATGGTAGTATGATATTTGCCGCTGTCATGTCTAAGCGAGGTAACATGCCGCTGTCATTGTCGAAGCGAGGGATATCATATGATGCCGCTATATGTCGAAGCGAGGGGTCCTAAAATTCCGCTGTTGTATTGGGACCGGAACAGTCACAATTCAAGTGGTTAAAGTGAATTATTGTGATTATAATTGGAAACGTGTTATCGATCATTATATCTTGAACTAATGATTTTGTGCATAAGCTTGTGAAACAGGAACGACAATGAAATGTGCTAATGTGGTAATCGAGGAGCATATCAATTAATCGTTTCATACGCTTAATTACTTTATTAAGTTGAATTGTGTTAAGTGATGATGTATATATATATGCTCATGGTGAGTTGTTCCTGTAGGTACATTTTGAATCAAGGGGGCTGAGGGTCGGTTGAACTGTGAGCTGTTGAAAGTATAAATGAAGATAGAGTACAGGAATCTTGGATAGTCTCTACTCGAGAAGTAGTCTAATGCTATCACTTAAACATTCATGATCGAGAATGTAACTGATTAATTGTTGAAGTTTTATTTTGGCCTGTAACCTAATTGTGCTCACATCAAACCAGAACCCTAAGATGTCTTTAATACATAATTAGCCCTATTTATATCTTGATTTCACTGTTAAGGTTTAGGGTCCTTACACCCCTTCAGGTGGATCAACCAAAGTCCATACTTGGTTTGCATACATGGATTCCATCTCAGATTTCATGGCCTCTTGCCATTTCTCAGAATCAGTGCCCATTATAGCTTGTTGATAAGATGACGGCTCATCCTCATCAATAAGTAGTAAGTCACCTTGTTGACTCACAAGAAATCCATATCTCTGTGGCTCCCGGTGTTCTCTTACAGACCTACGCTGGGCTTGTGTCTCTTGAGCAGGTACTTCTTCCACAACAGCTTGCGGTGCCTGCACTGTTTCCATCTCAATCTCAGGTTCAGAGTTTTCATGTGGTTGAACTTCACTAAACTATTTTTCTCCCACTAGTTTTTTTAGAAATAAATTCTCTTTCAAGAAATACACCAGTCCGAGCAACAACTACTTTGTTCTCGGTGGGATAATAGAAATAGTATCCTTTCGTTTCCTTATGATACCCCCACAAATAAACACTTATCAGATTTGAGTCCAAGTTTGTTAGTGGCGTGACGTCTAACAAAAGCCTCACAACCCCAAATCTTCATAAAAGACATACTAGGACGCTTCCCAGTCCATATCTCATATGGTGTCTTTTCCACTGATTTAGATGGAGCACGGTTTAGTAAGAAAATCGTTGTTTCTAGAGCGTGTCCCCAAAACGATATCGGAAGATCTGCATGACTCATCATTGATCTAACCTTGTCTAACAAGGTTCGATTTCTCCTCTCGGATACACCATTCCATTGTGGAGTATACGGAGGAGTGAGTTGTGGGACTATCCCACACTCCTTTAGATAGTCATGAACTCTTGGCTTAAGTATTCACCTCCTCGATCTGATCGAAGGATTTTGATACTTTTGCCAAGTTGGTTTTGTACTTCATTCTTGAAATCTTTGAACTTTTCAAAGGTTTCATGCTTATGCTTCCTTAGGTACACATACACATATCTACTGAGGTCATCAGTAAATGTAACGAAGTATTGAAAACCACCTCTAGCTTGTGTACTTATTGGTCCACATACATCACTATGTATTAGTCCCAATAAAACATTTGCCCTTTCAACATGTCCCTTGAAAGGGGCTTTAGTCATCTTGCCCATTAAACAAGATTCGCATGTTTCATATGATTCAAAATCAAATGAATCTAATACTCCATCCTTATGAAGGTTAGATATGCGGTTCTCGTTTATGTGGCCCAAGCGACAATGTCAGAGATAAGTCGGATTACAATCATTATTTTTAATCCTTTTAGTATTTATATTATAGATAGGCATATCAAGATTTAATAAATAAAGACCATTCACCATTTGTGCACTAGCATAAAACATATCATTTAAATAAATAGAACAACAGTTGTCCTTTATCATAAATGAAAACCCACACTTGTCTAAACAAGAAATAGAAATTATGTTTTTGGTAATGGATGGCCCAAAATAATAGTCTTTTAAAATCAACGATAAACCAGAAGGCAAAGATAAATAATAATCTCCTATAGCTAATGCAGCAACTCTTGCTCCATTTCCAACTCGGAGATCAACTTCGCCTTTCGCCAACAATCTACTCTTTTTGAGGTCTTGCACATTTACACAAATGTGAGATCCACATCCAGTATCTAATACCCATGATGAAGAAGTAGATAAATTGACTTCTATAACAAAAATACCTGAAGTGGAAGTCACACTTCCTTTCTTTAGATCCTCCAGATATACTTTGCAGTTTCTTTTCCAATGGCCGGTCTCACCGCAATGGAAACAGTTCCCTTCCTTCGCTATCCCTCTATTTGGTTTCAGTGCAGAAGACTTTGGCTTAGATTTGACAAAGACCTTCTTGTTCTTCTTGAAGCTCTTAGCTTTAGCCTTTCCTTTGTTCTTATTCACAATAAGAACATTTGTAGGTTTAGACTTCTTGCTATTTGATTCAAAAGTTCTAAGCATGCCAAGTAAATGTGGTAGTGTCTTTTCTATTTCAATCATATTGTAATTTAAGACAAATTGACTGAAGCTTTCAGGCAACGATTGCAAGATCACGTCAGTGGCCAACTCTTGGTCCAAAGGAAAACCCAGCTTCTCCAGATTCTCAATATACCCAATCATCTTGAGTACATGAGTTCCAACCAGACTTCCTTCTACCATTCTACACTGGAATAACGCCTTAGAGACGTCATGCCTCTCTTGTCTTGCTTGTTGTTGGTACAGTTGCTTAAGGTGCTCGATCATATCAAACGCCTCCATTTCCTCATGTTGCTTCTGAAGCTCAGAGTTCATGGTGGCAAGCATAAGGCACCCAACATCAAGTGCGTCACTTTCATGCTTCTTGTAAGCATCTTTATCGGCTCTTGTAGCCGTTAGGGGAGGTTCCTCAGCAGGTAAGGGTTCCTCTAAGACATATTGTTTAGTTTCTTGTTTGAGGACTATCCTCAAGTTCCTATGCCAGTCTAGGAAATTTTTCCCATTTAATTTGTCCTTCTCAAGGACCGATCGCAGTGATAAAGTGCTTGTTACGTTGTTAGTTGCCATGAATATCTACAATATAAATATGCAAAATAAGTTTATGATTTAATCATTTAACATGGTCTTATATTAAATGATACTCCCACTATTTTGTTTAAAAAATATCAACCCTCGAAACCTTTAGTGGGCCAAGATCCATATTTCGCTTAATCTTGAGTTAGCTTTGGCTAATCGCCCAAGACTCGGTTATTTAGGTAGACAACACTTTGTCAATTACATCACATGTAATTCTTGGATAGTTGGACCAACAACACTTTGTTCAATTCATCAAATGAATTATTATCCAACCCATGCCTCTAGGCTCCCAATCCTATTGAGATAACCTAGTTAAGTCGTACCCAATTTAAAGTATAACGGATATCACTTTTATCCTTTCGCGCCTTACTAAGATTGCCACGGTGCTTTGCTTTGGCAAACCCACACATGTACAATCGAAGTTTTTGACGAGTACTTTTAATTTTGGAAGGCATCTAAAACTTAATATTTTAGAGGGATTTATTGATCTCATGATTAGTTTGATAATTTAAAATATGTCCACTACATATAGGTGTATACATATCTACATATATGTGTAATACAATTATCAATCTAAAACATAAGATAAATCATGCATCATCATACATAATTAAACGTGACATGGTTATAGCCCCTACTAACGATTTTCTCAAGCCAATGAGAAAATCCTATGAGTCAACCTAAGGTAACTTCACAAGCACCTTCCTTTGGCTCCAATTTGTGAATGGCCTCCTCATCCCGGCTTGATGCTCCATCTTCATTGATCACCATCAACAAAATAAACTACACTATTTACAAGATATAGAATTCCTCGATTCACATTCGAGGGGAACATAGGGGAGGGATTACATTTAGAATAAAATAGAGAAGGCACGACTCGCAGGTCGTATTATAAATTACAAACATCCACAAATCCTATCTAATAGGTCAAAAGGGCTATAACCATGCACCATGCTCATACAACACATAAAACATGCTTTAACATTTAATTAATTAAATTCTAAACATTTTAAAATTTAATTCTAATTAAAACTGTAAAATAATTTTTTTGAAAAATTATCTTACGCTCGGGACATCACATGCCACGAACTTAATGCGACTCAAAACATGAACCAACTGGGTCCGACCCATCTAACCACACGGCTGGACCATGCATGGGCCTATGGTTCGAAACCCTAGCCCATGGCCGAGCCTTGAGCGAGCGGCGGCGGCGCTAGGGTTCCAAACCCTAGCCGTCGCGCACCAATTTGAGTTTTCATCGAGCCAACTTGTTCGAAACGCCGGAATTCTTTAGCCACGAATCCTGGTCAGGTCATGCACGGTGGTGGCTCAACCATCTCGAGCCAAGGGTTCGAAAACCCTAGCTCTCATGTGGTGAAGCCACTTATACATGCATGCTTGAACCATTATCGAACCAAAGAGTTCAAAAACTCATCCATGTCTCGAAACCTCCATGCACGAACATGAGCCACAACGACTAGGCCATCTCGAGCCAAGGGTTCGAAAACCCTAGCCCACATGTGGCTAAGTCGTGGGTCAATTGTGCTAGGTGGTGGCCGAAACATTGCCCAATAAATTTGATTATTCGCCAATTATATCAAATACAATTTTACGATGATTTTCACAAACTCGATATCAACATATCATATATGTTTATACAGTTTTAATAGCATGCAATATAATTCTAATATGATTAAAACAGTTTAACCACATAAATCTGATATGAGCCTTGTACACGGCTCCGATACCACTGTAAGTAATCCAACAAGCATGGAACGCAGCGGAATAATAAAATTTTGGATTACTATAACCGCGGATCTATACATAGGGGTTCATATCGGATGAAGGTTTTACAAAAGTCTCACCCTTGTAGCGTGTTTGAGCAGATTCCACGGAGCAGCACCACGTCCAACGTCTCCTTCGAGTCACTAGCAAAACTTGTTAGGTTTTGCCTCAACGGTATCCACACGATCAAATCGGGTGAAGGGATAGTTTAAGAACAAGTTGCTAGACAAGTTCTTAAACCGGAACAAGAAACACACTCGATTCACAATCGAAAGATGGCACGAAATTTCCTTGAATTCTCTTCGGCCATGAAAAACCGAGAGCAAGCAAGGTGGTGCGGCCGTGTGCTTCAATTTTTAGGTTGGAATGATATGAATTTTGTTCCCAACAATTAATCATAACCTTGTATTTATATTATAAGATTTAATTAAGGTTTAAGGCTTTCTTAAAGCCTCATGGGCCCAAACCCATGATTTAATTAAATCCTTATAATCTTTTAATTAAGACTCTTCTTAATTAATTAATTCATCCAATGAATTTAATTTCCCTTATCGATTTAATCTTTTGTGTGACCCGATAGGATCTTGTAATGTTGGTAGTGACATAAAATCTCATTTTATGTCGCAAGCATTGAGCGGTATCTAGCAACACATCAATGCTACCCAAATTACAAGAATGTCAATGACTCGACATAACCTTTAGAACTTGTGATAATATTAACCATGTAACTTAATCCCTTTGTCCTTTGTGTTTAGATTGAACACGAGTCATGGAATAGTCATACTCGTATATTCAATCTTTATTTCTTGATCCCCAAGTAGAACTTGAATAAACGAATAAGCTCGATATCTCATATCGACTCATTCGAGCATGGCCATGCATTTTAGTTCTCACTTGATCAAGGGCCAAACACATCTCCTGTTATATAGGAGGGACAAATCCTATCTCGATCAGTCAACATCCCTCTACATAATTCGTAGTGTATCCAATAGTCGCATTTATAGTTTACCATGTTACGGGTAACGTTTGACAATATCAAGATACATAACTCCTTATGTTGGGATCTCTTATGATCACAAGTCGTAAGGGTTACATACATTATTATCCCTATTCATGATAATACTTGTCTAGGGACATCTTTAAGAATAATACAATATTATTCTAAAGACATTAACATATATATTAATTCACATTGCACAGTTAAACGAATAATATATAATAATGAATTGCCATTCATAAAATCATAAACATTGTATGTCAAAACAATCATCTAATGACTTGTCTTAGGGCATATCCCAACACCCCCTTCCGAGGATTGATGATTTATTTGATCAGCTTCAGGGCACAGAGATTTACTCAAAGATTGACTTGAGGTCAGGCTACCACCAGATACGGGTTAGAGATGATGATATCCAAAAGACAGCTTTTAGAACTCGATATGGACACTACGAGTTCTTGGTGATGCCATTCGGGGTGACGAATGCCCCGGCTGTCTTTATGAGCCTGATGAACCGAGTATTTCAGGAGTACCTTGATCAGTTTGTGATCGTATTCATTGATGACATCCTTGTCTATTCATTGGTGAGCTCAGAAGTTTGGAGATACCAAAATGGAAGTGGGAGCACGTATCCATGGACTTCGTGACCCACTTACCGAGGACTGTTACGGGTTTTGAGGCTATCTGGGTAGTCGTGGATAGACTGACTAAAGTGGCTCACTTCATGCCATATTGTATGACCTTCACGTACTTGAGGATGGCTCAGTTATATGTCAGAGATGTGGTGAGACTGCATGGGATCCCTGTTTCGATTGTGTCTGATCGAGATCCGCGGTTTACATCTCACTTCTGGGAAGGTCTTCAGTCAGCTCTAGGTACAGAGTTGAGGTTGAGCACAACATACCATCCTCAAACGGATGGCCAGACCAAGCGTACTATCCAGACGCTCGAGGACATGTTGAGAGCATGTGTATTGGAGTTCGATACTTCTTGGCAGGACTCAGAGGCTTTGGTAGAGTTTGCTTATAACAACAGCTACCAGGCGAGCATACAAATGGCTCCTTTTGAGGCACTCTACGGTAGACGTTGTAGGTCACCGTTATGTTGGGACGACGTGGATCGTAAATCGGTCGGAGGACCAGATTTGATCCAAGAAATGGAAGCAAAGGTAAAAGTGATAAGGCAGAAAATGAAAGCAGCCCAGAACAGGCAGGCAGCGTATGCTAATCAACGGCGTCGGTCGTTGGAGTTTCAGTTGGGCGACAGAGTCTTTTTGAAGATCTCACCTTTCAGAGGTGTAGTACGTTTTGGTATGCGGGGGAAGTTATCCCCGAGATACGTTGGACCGTATGAGATCTTACAGCGTATTGGTACTCTGGCATACCGATTGGCCTTACCGCCCTCACTGTCCGGCATACACGATGTGTTTCACGTATCTATGTTGCGGAAGTACGAGCCAGATCCTTCTCATGTGTTGCAGCCTTCTGAGGTTCAGATGAGTCCGATGTTTCCTATGTGGAGCGGCCTATCAGGATTCTGGATCGGGCAGATCGCAGACTACGAAACAAAGTTATTCCTATGGTCAAAGTTCAGTGGGATCGTAGGGGTGTCGAGGAGGCCACGTGGGAGACGGAGTGACACATGGTGCAGCACTATCCAGAACTGTTTTCTGGTATGTGATTTATGTTTTGTATTATGTTGGGTAAGTGCATGCTGATTTCGAGGACGAAATCTTATAAGTAGGGGAGTATTGTGATATCCCCGAAATGATTATGTGTTATTTTAAACATTAATCATGTTATGAAGATTATGGTATTAATTATTTGTGTTGAATTAATTATATTGGGGGAAGTTATTTCAGGGTGCATGTGTTATATGTTGGGAATTTGGGGTTGTGGTATAATTATTTGGGGTGGGTGTTAATTGTTTTGGTGAAGCATGTTTATTTGGAAATTGAAGTATTTTATTGTTTAAATACTAAAAATATCATTTGAGGATATTTTAATACATCGTGCTAAATACCGGGACCAAAACATAACACACCAACCCACCCAACACCCAACCACCCCCCCAACCCATGTCTGCCACTGCTGGCTTTACAGCCCACTTGTCCTCATAATTCAACCCATCTCCTCCACTCCAATCTCGCCCCTTTCTCTCCCAAATATCTTCCAGCAGCTGCTAAGCAAAATAGAGAGGAGATCCTCCATTTTTATTGCTTGGAAACCTCCCAAAAATCGGAGCAAAGGAGGGTGAGAAACCATGCTCTGGTTTTGGTTTAAGTTGTTTAAATTCATGTTTATATTTGGTGTGAAAATGGCATGCTAGCTTAGGTTTTGGTAAACCTTCGATTCAAGTTCATTTATGGTGTTATTATGAAGTTCCTAGCATGTTTATATGAGCATGTTATATGTGCTATGTGGTAGATTTATTGGCTTCAATATATGTGTTCGAAAATATGGGTAAAGAAATATGTTACCCTGTTTCCATAAAGCTTGGGTGAGCATTGATGTTGTTGGGTGATTTTTAAGCATGTGGGTATTAAGTATGGGTATAACTTTGATATGAATACATTCATGGTAGTACCTAGTAACTCTAAGCAAATTTGTTCAAGCATGAAGTGTGATATGCTATAATTGTTGGTATGAAAATGGGTGTTCGAGAAACCTGGAAAAATTGCGCACAGAGTATGTGGCGATCGATCGCTACAAACGCGGCGATCGATCGCCGAAGTCCAGTAGCCAAAAACAAAGGAAGGCGATCGATCGCCATGAATGGCGCGATCGATCGCCTCAAGCCAGTGAAGTCTGGCGATCGATCGCCTAGACGTAGCGATCGATCGCCAGATGCAGAACAATGAAAAATGAGTGGATTTTTGGATTTTGGTCTATATATTGGCATCTAATATTGTGTTGTACACTGGTGTAGAGCCTTCACAGATAGCTACACAGTGCAGGGGATAGAGCCCTGCAACACACCATATTTTGGAAAGGTACGTAAGCGACGTACGGGCATCCCAACGGTAACATGTATTAAATGTTCATTATTTGACATATGATAGATGCAAAGTTGTGCATTATGTGTATGATACATGTTGTTATGCATTGTTGTTGCATATGTATGTTGTGGAATAAAGAGTGTGTATTCCATGAGTCAGGGTTATCGTAGTGATGATTTAAATGCTTACTGCTTATACCGCTAAAAATGTGGAGCGTGAGGGGGGAGGCTCGCTTGCACATGGAGGCAAGGTTTACCATACGAAGCGGGGATAGAAATACCGCTTGTATGAAGAAGCGAAGGAAGAGTTCCGCTTATTATGAAGTTATGAAGCGAGGGGCATTAAAATACACTGATGATAAACTGACTAAAGATTGAAGTAAGGAATTAAGAAGTGAAGTAATGTCATGACATTTATTTAAAGAAGCCATAATATCATGTATTGATTTTATTATGAGTTATGGTACAGGGACAACCAAATGGGCGTTATAAATGCATTGGAAATTCAGGAAGTATCTTATGCTTATGATTTATGCATTTATGCTTTATATTCATATTGTGATGAATATGAACTATGATGTGCTCATGTGTTGGGGGTTGTCTTTGTAGGTGCTTTTGACGATGAGAACCAGGGTCGGGGTTGATACTATGAGCTGTAAGGAGTGCTACCGGATTAGCATAATAAAGAATTCTTTTGTATAGCTTCTACAAGGAGTGGAGTAAAGCTATAATGTAGTACCTTTTGTAGGAATATGTATAATTCCTTTTTGAACTTTGGTACTGTAATCTCTTAAGTCAACACGGCCTACTACTCTGATATGTACATGAATAATTAGTTCTCTTAATTGCACCTTAGTATCGTGTTTAGATAACGGGGTCTCACAACATATCATAAGTTATTCATAAGTACTTGAGGATTATTTTCACAGTTTTTTAGTGACCTTCACCGGGATCTGTCTGATGTTTGCTCATTACACTAAGAACATACATCAGGCCAAGTACATAACATAGCAAACATTATGCTATTAAAAATCGAAACGTAAGTTACCAATGTCATCTTTTCTCTCTCTTCGTCAATCTTAAGACCCATTGACTCGAGAGATGAATACTATGACATATTATGAAGTAACTCATTTTTCGACTATTCTATGCTAAACCCTTTTAGCACAGTGTTTATGTAGGTAGATTGAGAGATCTCGAGCATACTTTAGATCTATCCCTATAGATCCTTACGTCAAGCACGTAGGACGCTTCTCCCAAATCTTTCATGGAGAAATTAGTAGATAATCATGCTTTAATTGATTAATCAAACAACATTCACAATGAGCATGATATAATAGACTTAAAGCATCACAAATATAACCGTGCTCCCACTAGCCCTTTTGCACACACATGTTACTTCCGGATTTTTAACAAAACCAAACACTTTGATGATGTTATCAAAATGAAAATTCAAACTTCGGGATGCCTTCTTAGGCCCATAAATGGACCTCTGGAGTTTGCAAACCTTTTGCTCACTCCCAATGGTTGTGAAACCCTCTGGCTGCCTTGTATAAAAGTTTTCACATCCATATGTTATATCTCATAGTCATAATATGAAGATATAGATAATAAAATTTGAATAGACTTTAGCATCATAACCGATGAAAATTTTCTCACAAACAACACTTTGCCTATGAGAATAATCGTTTCTCACCAGTCAAGTTTTGAAGGTCACTACCTTCCCATCCACTCCAAGCTTTCACTTGTAGATCCATTTGCAGCCAATGGAAACAATTCCCAAAGAGGATCTACAAAGGTTCATACCTTATTAGAGTACATGGAGTCTATTTCAAATTTCATAGCATCTCGTAAATATCCCGAAACGATGTCCAACATCATCTCCTTGAAAGTCCTAGGATCACATCCATGGTCAAAATCATTCTGACTACTTTCTAGGAGTACATTCAATTTATCAGGAGTTCTCGAAACACTTTCAGATCTCCTTGATATGTATAGTTCAAAGGTTATGATTGACTCAATTAATTTCACCATTTTCACTTTCTAGTGGTTTGTGGTTCTTGAACTCTTTCACGTTATATTATATTGTCATTCTTTTCTCATAGAAACATTTTCTCTAGAAAGACTGCACTTGCGGAACAAACACTTTGTCTCTAGTTGATAATATAAATTTTCACAAAATAACATAAGATGGATCAACTATCCAAATCATCTCCCATTGGTTTATTCACATAAGCAGAACAATCTCAAATCTATATTTGGATTATTTTTCAGTCCATATCATAAATGGAGTTTTTGTCACTTTATTGCTATGAATTATATTCAACAAATATGTAATTTTAGAGAGTTACTCAAAGAGAATCACATCCTCTTTAAGATAACTCAACATCCTCTTGCACTAACATTTAGTTCTCCATATACGTCCATATGAATCAAATTCAATGGACATTCATCACATGCTAAAGATATGTGGGATTTAATTTATCATTCTTTTTATATTCTTTGAACATAATCATACTAATCGTTCATAAGTTCACCAGATATTCTTTCACTTTCCTGTCTCTGTCTCTCGACTCTCCGATTAGTAGGTCAATCAATATCGGTTCTCATGCATTCTTAAAAATACTGCAAATCACATTCGCTTATTTAAAAGAATACCATTCTCTATCAAAATAGGAACAATGTTCACGATTAAATCTAGAACAAATAAATAATTGCTCAAATTCCTAACCAGTTCAATATTTTATATTAAATAAATATTTCAACAGCCTTTGCAACAACTCTTGCTACAATGCTTAGCGTCAAGTAGATTTCACCTTCCTAGGGCTCTCTATTTCTTCTCAACGTCTACAACACTTTGCAAAGATGTGAGCACAATTGGTATCATATACCAAAGAAGTAGAAACATTAATTTTTATAAAATACACCATTTTCAGAACGCTTCTGGTCTAGGTATTCAATACAGTTTTGCGACAGTGACCAGCAGTGAAAACATAGATGACTCTCCTTACTTAGTTGCTACTATATCCATTTTAGTCTTTTGGGGTTGGGAACCATTTGACATCCTCTTCTTTATCCTTGAACTCTTCCTACCATTGGTAGAAGATTCGACAAGAAGAACACGCTTTTGAATCAAGGACTCATGAGTTTTCAACATTTTGACTATAAGATAAAATCTACAGTTAGTTAATGAGGTATTGTCACATTCATATTTTTCAATTTCTCAACAAGATATATTTCTCTTACACCATGATCATAGACCGAAGCCCATCTTGCATGTGAAATGAAAATAGCTCTTTTGAAATAGCGAGTCTCAGTAATCACGTCCGTTCACCAAACAACATTTGTAGGTGTTGGATAATATCAGCAATGTGAGCGAGTTTCTCATATCTATGTTGAAACTCATTGGTATGCTATCATATAACACCTAGCCGAGAGATCATCATTCCACCACTTCTCAAGTGCGGCGATCTCTTCATGAGACGAACCTCGAGACACTTCAATAGGAGGCTCCCACCAAAGGTATATTGTAACCTCTTAGAAGCAATCACTAATCAAAATAACTTGGTCATTGTTCGTTTTGTTTGTATCGAGACTTGATGTAATCGAATTCACAGCAATCACAATATTGAGAATAAATAAAAATATAAGTAAATCGTTTGATTATTAATTAATTCAAAAACTATGGACTTTAGTTATTGAATGCTCCCACTAAATTTTTCGAAATCGTCACCCTCATGACAAATGAACGGAAAATCGTACTTTCTTAATGGGCTTGGAGTCCAACTAGCTCATTATAGCCCCGGGCAAGGGTCCAGCCGACCTCATGTAGGGTCTTCCTACCTTAACATCATCTTAGTACACAATTTATGGACTAAACATGCATTAATAACGTCTTAGGGTTCCGGTTGTAGCTTTGAGCTAATAAGATTTCAGGCCAACAATGAAATTTCTAACTTAACTCATTACATTCTCAATAATGAATGTTAAAGCGATAGAATTATACTACTCCTAGAGTAGAGACTATCCAAAAGTCCTGAGTCCTATCTTCTTTCATGCTCCTTTTAGCTCACTGCCTCAACCCGACCCCTAGCCCTTCCGTCCAAAAGTGTACCTACAGGAACAACACATCATGAGCATGTACATCGTTACTTAACATCATAAGGCAATGGCATATAAATAAATGCATGAAAATAATTGGTAACGTATACTTCCTGGTTAATTGCATTAACCCTCTTTGGTTGTCCCTGTTTCATAGCCATGCATATAATCATTAATTCTTGACATGAATGATTAAAATCATCGTCTTATAAATATCGTCATCTTACAACATCATCATCATATAAGCATTATCATCTTATACATATCATCATCTTATAACTTCATCATCATATAAGCATCATCATCTTGTAGCATCATCGTCTTATAGCATCATCATCTTATAATATCATCATCTTATAGCATCATCATCTTATAATATCATCATCTTGTAGCATCATCATCTTATAACTTCATCATCTTATAACATCATCATCTTATAACATCATCATCTTATAATATCATCATCTTATAGCATCATCATCTTATAACTTCATCATCTTATAACACCATCATCTTATAACATCATCATCATTTAAGCATCATAACAAAATATAACAGTAAATGTACGAAGTCTTGGTTAAGTAACTTGCTGGTTATTCGTTAACTTCTTTTTGTTGAGCCTGATTTACCTTCATGCATATGGGCATCTTACCTCGTGGCATCCTACCACACAATAACATCGTATGACCTCTTACCATATGAGCATCTTACCCCGTGGCATCTTACCACACAATAACATCGTATGGCCTCTTACCATATGGGCACCTTACCCCGTGGCATCTTACCACATAATAACATCGTATGGCCTCTTACCATATGGGCATCTTACCCCGTGGCATCTTACCACATAATAACATCGTATTACATTATTATAAACTTACTTATCATATCATCTTCATAAACATCATCATCTTAAACTTATTTATCACAATCATCATCATAAACATCATCATCATAAACTTACTTATCACAATCATCATCATATACATCATCATTATAAACTTACTTATCACAATCATCATAATAAACATCATCATCATAAACTTACTTATCACAATCATCATCATATACATCATCATCATAAACTTACTTATCACAATCATCATCATAAACATCATCATCATAAACTTACTTATCACAATCATCATCATAGTCATCATAAATACTTATACAATCAATGCATAGTCAGAGTTAGGAGTGTGTTACCGTCTGATGCCCGTACGCTTCTTACGTACCTTAATTCCTAAAAGTGGAGAAATTGAAGGACTCTATCTTCTCGATGTTGTTGGCACCTGGGATGGTTCCACACAACCATACAAATCGATATTAGAAGCTAAACAATAGCCAAATACCAAAAATTCAACAAAAACATCATTTGCCATGTTTTAAACAGCGGCGATCGATCGCTGCACGAGGCGATCGATCGCCTCACTTTTTACCTGCTGATGGAGGACAGGAAGCAACATACTCCTTTGAACTCCTTTTACAGTTTGATATTAAATTTTTTGAATCATATTCAAAAGAGGGACTTAATAATTTTAAAATCTCATCAAGTGCTTGTTTGTTTGTTTGCCGGATCCATGCAACTATGTTTTATTCATGCAATCATATGTACTAATAAAACATGCAAACAAACATTTATCATACATCACATGCATAATAAAAATAAATATGGACGATTACGACCTTTCCTAATTGATCCACATGAGCTATACGTGGATCACAAGTCTGTCTAAGGCGATGCAGGTATGTAATGCAATCCTATTACATTTTTGCTTCCATTATACATGTCTTGATTCTTGATGCTCCATCTTCAATCTCGGTCTCCCACTAATTCTAATGATTTTACATTTAAATCGTGCAAACAAGAGAATGGGGATACAAATCCGGGGTGGGATACATCAGAAAACAGAGAGAGCAGGCTCGCAGGCCCGATAACTAAAAATCGCAATTATAATGAAACATTAAACATATAATCATTCACATAACACGTTGGTCAAGGCTCGTAATCATCCATCATACAATGACATCATATGTAATTAAACATTAAACTAACCAATTACATCATATGTAATTGAACTAATCACATCACATGTATTTAGGTCAAAATAATTAATTTATTCTATCGTTTCCCCACTAATCATATCATAAATTGAAAATAAAATTAACAAATTAAATAAAACAATTTTATTTAATTTCTAATTAATTAAATTTCAATTAATTGGTAAAATCTCTATTTTACCTTTAATCATCATATTAATCGAAAATAAAATTAACAAATTAAATGAAACATTTTGTAAGGACCCCCGTGCCCTTAATCCATTATTAGTGTTTTAACCCAAGCATTTAGTGCATGCGATTATATATGTAGGGGAAAATCCCACTTGACATCATAACAAACCATGCCAATAATAAAATTCATTTGCATTATTCCATATAATGTCTAGTTTCCCCCAACCAAGTTCACATACGTATCATGCACCATTATAATACACTAACATGATCTCAGTTCATTTAGCAATTCAATAAATAATTGCATGCATCACATAAATGAAAAGAGAAAGGTCATTGCCTTCTTTATACAACCCATATACACATCATGGTGCTCACATGCGAGCATCGAATAAGTATGCGTGTATCTAATGTATAAAGTATCATGCTCAATATCGTCGCTGGTACCTCGATCCTGGAAGCACCTCAAATCCACAGCTCGAGCTCAACTCTTGGCCATCGATGTACCTAATGACCTGCCCCAACAGAGACAGCCCACACACGGGGTGAGCATATCAATATCCCAAATTCAATAATCACAATAAAACAATTCATAATTTACGAAAATGTAAATGCTATGAAATATAAAGGATGCTCCCTGGATGGTATCATCCTCATCCGGGATTCCCTGTACTGTCCCTGTTCTCAAAATAACTGAAACCATCAAATTCCCAAATGCCAATTAATCATTACATTGATTAACAAATTCACTTGCCGCATACTGATATCATAATCAATAATATCAAATCATTAAACAATGATTAAAAGTATTCCATATATCTCACTTATGGTTCCATAGTCCTATTTCATTGCTCGCTCTACAATAGCGGCATTTCATTCTCACGCATGCTCAACAGCAGTGGCGTTCCAACCGATGTTCACTCAAAGGCTGTGATGCCCCGAAATTAATTAATTGCAAGTTAGGCATTAATTATGTTTATATGATGTACCATGTGTTGATGGATTTATGTGTTGGGTATTAAGGTGTTAACATGATTTAATTGTGTTAATTATTAAATATGAGGAGGATGTGATTTTAGATGAAGTTTGGAGCATTTATGTAAAATGCTTTTAAAATACTATGTTGGAGCATTTTATACATCATGTTAAGTTTGGGGTACAATTTTATTTAAGTTAAAGTCACCCTTTTTAAAATCCCCTACCCATCACTTTAACCCCTTTACCTTTCACTTTATTAAAAAACCCCAAATCACTTCCCAAACCCCAAACCCTCCCATTTTCGAGTTCCACCAAAAGGGAAGAAGAAAAGTTCCACAAAAACTTTGTTTGTGTGATTTTTGCTAGGATTTGGAACCTACAAGAGGTATGGAACCATTCCTATAAGTTTCATGATGTTTGGTGTTGAAATGGGTTAAGTTTTTGATGTTTTATGTGGGTTTGTTTGGGTATGTATTGTTTATGGTTGGGGTATGATTTTTGAAGTGTTTTATGTGGGTTTTAGTGGGTTATGATGTTATTGTTGTTGTTGGGAAGTTTGGTGTTGAAAGGGTTGAAGATGAGCTTGCAAAATGCACATGGAAATGGTGAAATCGCGGCCACTGTAAGTGGCGATCGATCGCTACAAAAGCAGCGATCGATCGCCGAGAAGCAGTGCGCGAAGAAGAGCTTAGGCGATCGATCGCCTCAAATGGCGCGATCGATCGCCAACGTCCAGTAGCCAAATAAGCATCAGGCGATCGATCGCCTCATTTTGAGCGATCGATCGCCGCTAAGTGAAAAATCAGGCGATCGATCGCCTCGTTTTGAGCGATCGATCGCCACTGTTCAAAAGATGAAAAATGTTGATTTTTGTTGAATTTTTGGTATTGGGCTATTGTTTAGCTTCTAATATCAATTTGTATGGTTATGTAGAACCGTCCCAGGTACCCACGACTTCAAGGAGATAAAGTCCACGATTTCTCCTTCTTTTGAAAAGGTACGTAAGAGACGTACGAGCATCGGACGGTAAACCATACCCTTACATATTATGATGATGTTTAAGATGATGTTATGATGATGATATCTATGATGACGATGTCTATGATGATATTTATGATGATGATACTTATGATGATGTTACGATGATGATGTTTATGATGATGTTACGATGATGATGCTTACGATGATGTTACGATGATGATGTTTACGATGATGTTTATGATAATGATGTTTATGAGGACGTCTATAATGACGAAGTTTATGATAAGGTCATACGACGTGTATGATTGGGTAAGAAGCCCATGTGGTAAGATGCCCCCCAAAGTATACGAGTGGGTAAGATGCCCACGTGGTAAGATACCACGCAATGTTTATGATATGGTAAGACGCCATATGATTGGGTAAGACGCCCACGTGGTAAGATGCCACACGATGATGATGATATGGTAAGATGCCATACAATGGGGTAAGACGCCCTAATATGTGAATAAGAGTCAGGGATAACAAGGAAGTCGAAGGACGACCAATAACCTTTACTTAACTAAGATATTATGCATCATTGTATGCTTTTATATAATGTTAAGTAAATATGTGTATGCTCACGATGTGTTATCCCTGTAGGTACACTTTTGGACCAAGGGCCTAGGGTCGGGTTGAGGAAGTGAGCTAAAGGGAGCATGATGAATGTAGAATGCAGGATTTTGATAGTCTCTACTCTAGGAGTAGTGTAAATCTATAGCTTTAACATTCTTTATTGGGAATGTAATTAAATAGCTTTTGGAAACTTTATTTTGGCCTGTAATCTACTTAGCTCAAGCTGCAACCGGAACCCTTAAGAGGTTATGAATGCATGTTTTATCCAATTTATGTGTACTAAATGATCTTAAGGTAGGAAGACCCTACATTAGTGGTATCAGAGCAGTGGTTAGATAACCCGGGAATGAGTGAAGGGTAGCCTTAGCAATAAGTTAGCTAGGTGCTTACTTTCGAGCATGTTTTGTGCATAAGTTGCATGTGAAGTATATGATGTTATGCTAACATGTTTTGTTATCTAACGAAGTATTATACGAACTGCTTTTGGATCTTGTTGTTAATCCTTGTGTCGCAGTATGGCAGCAAACGTGGAGGTAGGTGACGCAGTGAGCGTCAATGCAAGCGCGGGGCGTACGAATCCCCTACCCCCGCCAGCTTTTGATGATGAACCGGCCGAACAACAGTTATTGCCAGGGGAGCTAAGCTTAACTCAGTTTCTTGCTTACCGACCCCCAACCTTTGAAGGAACCGAAACTGGGGAACGAGCTGAGGAATGGTTGGAAAGAATAGAGCAAATCTTTGTGGCAGCCCCATGTGCAAAGACAGCATGGATACGGTTGGCAGAGTTCCAGTTGGCCAAGAAGGCGCTGATGTGGTGGAAGACCACTGTGGTAGAGCAAGAGGCTCAAGGTCATGAAGTTAACTGCAAAATGTTTCGAACTCGCTTTCTGAACCGTTATTTCTCGGCTGCAGCACGACAGGCTAAGGAAGATGAATTCACTCACCTCAAGCAAGGTAATATGTCAGTGTCGGATTATGCTCTTCAGTTTTGCTCCTTGCTCAGATATGTGCCTCACATTGCCACGAGCACACAAGCAAAGATGAGGAATTTCATGAAAGGATTGAGGCCGGAGCTATACGATAGGGTGATCACTTATGGCCCTACTTGCTTTGACGATGCACTCTCACGTGCCGAGCTGGCCGAACTAGGAGTGGGTGCATACCCTGATGTTGTACCACCGCCGGCACCCTCTCAGAAATCCACCCCGGATAATTTGAAGCCAAAGAATGATCAGTTCAAGTCAAGGGGGAACTCATCGGCGTCAAGGTTCAGTGGTAAGAGGTCTGACAATAGATGGAAAGGGAACCGAAGGAGTGATGCCCCATCTGGAAGGGGGCAGTCTCAGGGAGACAGATCTGGGAAGATCCAATGCACTCTTTGTGGGCAACCACATCTGACGAAAGATTGTATAGGGTGCTATGTTTGTGGCGACAAGGGCCACTTTGCTAGACAGTGTCCCAACAGGGGAAGTCAACAGGGTTCTGCGGGGAGGCCTGCGGATAGGACAGCACAGCACAGACCCCCATTTGTGCCGCGTCAGCATGGAGGTCAGCCCATGGGGCCACCTCAAGGACAAGTCTATGCATTGACAAGGGAGCAAGCTTCAGCGGCTCCGGAGGAGGTTATAGCGGGTACGTGTCTTTTATTTACGCACCCTGCTTTTATATTGATCGACACAGGTGCGTCACATTCTTTTGTGTCAACAAGTTTTGTGGAAAGACACCACATATGCACTTCTCCGTCGCCCACGCCTCTTATAGTCTCGACCCCCGCTGGAAGAAGTATGATTACTGATCGGATCGTCTACAATGGCCTCATTTATTTTGAGGATAAAGAACTAAGGTCAGATTTGATTGTTCTGGGAATGTCAGATTTTGACTGCATTCTGGGCATCGACGTTCTGAATAGGTATCAGGCAGTTGTGAACTGCAGGCAGAGGACAGTACGGTTCAAATCCGATATGGGAATTCCATGGACGTTCTATGGGGATGGTTCTCGCTCAAAGATTCCATTGATATCTGCTGTCAAGATGGCACAGTTATTGGAACGAGGCCACACAGGATATCTCATATATGCCGTTGATGTTACGGAAAAGAAAGAAGAAGTAAAAGTTGAGGATGTGCCCGTAGTGGCGGAATTTCCCGATGTCTTTCCGGAGGAGATTCCCGGATTCCCACCGACGAGAGAGGTCGAGTTTGGGATTGAGTTATTACCGGGGACGTCTGCCATTTCTCGTGCCCCTTATAGGATGGCACCAGCGGAGCTAAGGGAATTAAAGATTCAGTTGCAAGAGCTCCTTGATAAAGGCTATATACGCCCTAGCGTATCGCCCTGGGGAGCACCAGTTTTATTTGTGAAGAAGAAAGATGGTTCGATGCGTTTGTGCATCGATTACAGACAACTGAACAAAGCTACAGTGAAGAATAAGTACCCACTCCCGAGGATCGATGATTTGTTTGATCAGTTGCAGGGTACGAGGCTCTACAGTAAGATCGATCTGAGGTCGGGGTACCATCAGATTCGAGTAAGAGAAGAGGATGTTCAGAAGACAGCCTTCAGGACGAGGTATGGGCACTATGAATTCCTAGTCATGCCTTTTGGGGTGACAAATGCCCCGGCTGTTTTCATGAGTTTGATGAACAAGGTGTTCCAGCCATTTTTGGACCAATTCGTCATAGTCTTCATTGACGATATACTCATCTACTCTCGGACCGAAGAGGATCATGTACGGCACTTGAGGACAGTACTTCAGATCCTCAGGGATCATCAGTTGTATGCAAAGTTAGCAAGTGCGAGTTCTGGTTGGACAGCGTGGTATTCCTAGGCCATGTCATATCTAGCCAAGGGATATCTGTGGATCCCAGGAAGATTGAAGCTGTGATGGAGTGGGCAGCACCCACTTCTGTACCCGAGATACGGAGTTTTCTTGGCTTAGCAGGTTATTACCGACGTTTTGTCTAGGGTTTTTCTAAGATCGCTAAGCCATTGACACAGCTGACTCAGAAAGGAGTCCCATTCTTTTGGTCCGAAGCTTGTGAGGAAAGCTTCCAAGAATTGAAGCGTCGTTTGACGACAGCGCCAGTATTGGTGATTCCGTCTGAGGATAAGAGGTTTGCCTTGTACACGGATGCATCATTGCAGGGTTTGGGCTGCGTATTGATGCAAGACAGACAAGTGGTAGCCTATGCTTCGAGACAGTTGAAGCCTCATGAGACCAGATACCCAGTCCATGATCTGGAACTGGCGGCTATCATTTTCGCCTTAAAGATTTGGCTTCATTATCTTTATGGTACTACGTTTACCATTTTTACGGACCATAAGAGCCTAAAGTTTCTATTCACTCAGGCTGAACTGAACATGCGTCAAAGAAGATGGATGGATTTGCTCAAGGATTATGACTGTGAAATTGAGTACCATCCTGGTAAAGCAAATTTAATAGCAGACGCCTTAAGTCGGAAGGTGAAGAGCACTGCTGAGGATGTTATGTGTTTATCAGCTTTGATGACTTCCTATTGCCATTTGGGCTATGACTTCGATGTGGACACGTCGCCGGTGCGAGTGTCGACCTTATTGGCCGAGCCAGACGTATTTGAGGCTATCAAGAAAGCCCAGAGGTCGGATGATGAAGTGCAGAGATGGTCATCGATAGCACTTCGAGGCCAACCAACAAAGTTTAGAGTGGCTGAAGATGATTCATTAAGATTGGGCGACCGATGGGTAGTCCCAGATACACCAGAGTTACGTAAAGGAATCTTAGAACGGGCTCACAGTAGTCGGTTCAGTATTCACCCAGGAGGAAGAAAGATGTATAAGGACCTGAGTGGTCAATTCTGGTGGAGACGCATGAAGCGTGATGTGATCAGTTTTGTTAAGAGATGTTTAATCTGCCAACAAGTAAAGGCAGAAAGACAGAGGCCTGGTGGCGAGCTGAAGAGCTTGGAGGTACCTAAGTGGAAGTGGGAGCATATATCTATGGATTTCGTGACCCACTTGCCAAGGTCGGCCTCCGGATTTGATGCGATCTGGGTGATCGTGGATAGGCTGACGAAGGTGGCTCATTTCATCCCTTACAGTATGACTTTCACGTATCTAAAGATGGCCCAACTATATGTTCGGGATGTAGTGAGGTTGCATGGGATTCCAGTCTCGATCGTGTCTGACAGAGACCCAAGGTTTACTTCTCACTTTTGGGAGGGTCTCTAGACAGCTTTGGGCACCGAGGTGAGACTAAGTACAGCTTATCACCCTCAGACTGATGGCCAAACGGAGCGTACTATACAGACGCTCGAAGATATGCTGAGGGCATGTGTTTTGGAGTTTGATACTCCGTGGCAAGAATCTATACCACTGGTAGAGTTCTCATACAATAACAGCTATCAGGCGAGCATTCAAATGGCCCCTTTTGAAGCTCTTTACGGACGACGATGTAGGTCACCACTGTATTGGGAGGACTTGACGAGTAAAGCGGTCGGAGGACCGGATATGATTAAGGACATGGAGGAAAAGATTAAGATGATACGCTTAAAGATGAAAGCGGCCCAAGATAGGCAAGCAGCCTATGCAAATAAGCGGCGACGGCCGCTAGAATTTCAAGTGGGAGACAAGGTCTTCTTGAAAATCTCACCCTTCAGGGGTGTTGTTCGATTTGGTATGCGGGGGAAGTTATCCCCGAGGTATGTTGGACCGTATGAGGTGTTACAGCGTATCGGCACTTTGGCTTACCGATTGGCTCTACCGCCGTCCTTATCTGGAATTCATGATGTCTTCCATGTTTCTATGTTGAGAAAGTATGAGCCAGATCCGTCTCATGTGTTACAGCCTACTGAAGTGCAGTTAGACTCAGATGTATCCTACGTTGAACGACCAGTCAGAATTCTGGATCGGGAGGATCGCAGACTACGAAGCAAAGTTATACCAATGGTCAAAGTTCAGTGGGATCGTCGGGGTGTCAAGGAGGCTACGTGGGAGACGGAGCGGCATATGATGCAGCATTACCCCGAACTATTTTCTGGTATGATTTATGTTTAGTTTCTTTTGGGTAAGTGCATGCGATTTCGAGGACGAAATCTTGTAAGTAGGGGAGTAATGTGATGCCCCGAAATTAATTAATTGCAAGTAAGGCATTAATTATGTTTATATGATGTACCATGTGTTGATGGATTTATGTGTTGGCTATTAAGGTGTTAACATGATTTAATTGTGTTAATTATTAAATATGAGGAGGATGTGATTTTAGATGAAGTTTGGAGCATTTATGTAAAATGCTTTTAAAATACTATGTTGGAGCATTTTATACATCATGTTAAGTTTGGGGTACAATTTTATTTAAGTTAAAGTCACCCTTTTTAAAATCCCCTACCCATCACTTTAACCCCTTTACCTTTCACTTTATTAAAAACCCCCAAATCACTTCCCAAACCCCAAACCCTCCCATTTTCGAGTTCCACCAAAAGGGAAGAAGAAAAGTTCCACAAAAACTTTGTTTGTGTGATTTTTGCTAGGATTTGGAACCTACAAGAGGTATGGAACCATTCCTATAAGTTTCATGATGTTTGGTGTTGAAATGGGTTAAGTTTTTGATGTTTTATGTGGGTTTGTTTGGGTATGTGTTGTTTATGGTTGGGGTATGATTTTTGAAGTGTTTTATGTGGGTTTTAGTGGGTTATGATGTTATTGTTGTTGTTGGGAAGTTTGGTGTTGAAAGGGTTGAAGATGAGCTTGCAAAATGCACATGGAAATGGTGAAATCGCGGCCACTGTAAGTGGCGATCGATCGCTACAAAAGCAGCGATAGATCGCCGAGAAGCAGTGCGCGAAGAAGAGCTTAGGCGATCGATCGCCTCAAATGGCGCGATCGATCGCCAACGTCCAGTAGCCAAATAAGCATCAGGCGATCGATCGCCTCATTTTGAGCGATCGATCGCCGCTAAGTGAAAAATCAGGAGATCGATCGCCTCGTTTTGAGCGATCGATCGCCACTGTTCAAAAGATGAAAAATGTTGATTTTTGTTGAATTTTTGGTATTGGGCTATTGTTTAGCTTCTAATATCAATTTGTATGGTTATGTAGAACCGTCCCAGGTACCCACGACTTCAAGGAGATAAAGTCCACGATTTCTCCTTCTTTTGAAAAGGTACGTAAGAGACGTACGAGCATCGGACGGTAAACCATACCCTTACATATTATGATGATGTTTAAGATGATGTTATGATGATGATATCTATGATGACGATGTCTATGATGATATTTATGATGATGATACTTATGATGATGTTACGATGATGATGTTTATGATGATGTTACGATGATGATGCTTACGATGATGTTACGATGATGATGTTTACGATGATGTTTATGATAATGATGTTTATGAGGACGTCTATAATGACGAAGTTTATGATAAGGTCATACGACGTGTATGATTGGGTAAGACGCCCATGTGGTAAGATGCCCCCCAAAGTATACGAGTGGGTAAGATGCCCACGTGGTAAGATACCACGCAATGTTTATGATATGGTAAGACGCCATATGATTGGGTAAGACGCCCACGTGGTAAGATGCCACACGATGATGATGATATGGTAAGATGCCATACAATGGGGTAAGACGCCCTAATATGTGAATAAGAGTCAGGGATAACAAGGAAGTCGAAGGACGACCAATAACCTTTACTTAACTAAGATATTATGCATCATTGTATGCTTTTATATAATGTTAAGTAAATATGTGTATGCTCACGATGTGTTATCCCTGTAGGTACACTTTTGGACCAAGGGCCTAGGGTCGGGTTGAGGAAGTGAGCTAAAGGGAGCATGATGAATGTAGAATGCAGGATTTTGATAGTCTCTACTCTAGGAGTAGTGTAAATCTATAGCTTTAACATTCTTTATTGGGAATGTAATTAAATAGCTTTTGGAAACTTTATTTTGGCCTGTAATCTACTTAGCTCAAGCTGCAACCGGAACCCTTAAGAGGTTATGAATGCATGTTTTATCCAATTTATGTGTACTAAATGATCTTACGGTAGGAAGACCCTACAAAGGCGACAACTGATGTGACTAGAAATAGACACAACTATTGCGCTTAATTGTCTATGATTTGGTATATTTTGATGGATAAATTGATACATATGCTACCTAATCGTATATTTGTGTAAATGTAGGGAAAGGTGAAGAAATCAAGCTAAAATGATGAAAGAAGCAATAAAGTTGAAGAAAAGAGGAAAAAACCAGAATCCAAGACACATGTTGCTCATTTCTCCTCAAATTTCTATATGTTCGAGCCATGTTTTGGAAATATGGTCCATGGAAAAGTTGTAGAACTTTGAGTTATCTTCGCGTGGACAGCTGATTCATCGAAGTCGGAGTTCGGATGAAAACGTTACGGCCAAAATACGAAACTCGCCATAAAAATTGATGACAGGCGTAATTACGCCATTATTAGGCGTAATTACGCCAACGCTACGGCATCTGTAGGCGTAGCTACGCCATTATACGCGTATTTACGCCAGAAGACTTTTGGAAAGTGTAAAAACTTGATTTCTTTCCTTCCCACATGGATTCTAACCTACTCCATCAGCCTCCCTATACATATATGCACGAAAATCAGACCTTTAAACATCTAGATAGTTAGGTAGAATAATTTTAGACTAGTTTTATATTTTCTTTTCAATTTTGTTGAAGAACGGCTACGAAGATCGAAGCGAAGGCGGGATTGACACCTCGACGAGCGGAGATCGGATTAGTTTTCTTTCCCTTGTTTTTATTTATAGTTTTGTTTTAATTATGTGTAGCTAGTCTTAATTCTTGGTTGAGGAAGACAAAACCTTGGATTTATTTATCTTGGGGAGATTCATACGCTTTTGTTTATCGATTTTATTGACTTCATTGTTTTTCTGATTTTGTTGATATGATTGATATTTGTTTATTGGATTGACAACCTAGTAACTTGCATATAATCTATTGCTAATTGGATATCAAATAAGAGATTGTTTGAGTAATCTAATTGAAGAAGCAACTAAGATCGATAATTGCCTGCTGTTGGTGTTATTAAATTCTTAGAGAAAACCATTGACTAAATTATATAAACCGCTTGTGTTTATGTTGTTTAGATTCATCGCTCACTAGTTTTGAATGATGTCATGATTTTAATCTTGAATATGCATATAGAGATTGATTGATTGGTGAAAGTTAAAATAGAACGCTTGGACTAATTGACTATGAATAAGGTGAGGGAGGAATTAGATTTCCAATTGATGAATATTCAAGTAAAATTGAGTCTTTTGTGAATCGATGAAATAGATGATAATATCCAAGGTAGAGTCGACCGATACCAAGAATCGCTTTCATTAGTTAATCTTTGTTTTTAATTTTAATTAGTATAATTCAACCTCACAACCCCATCCTTTATTATTCTTTTGTTTTGATTTTCATTAACACAAAGATTCACACCTCCTCGTGGGATCGATCCCTACTCACGCTACTACATTATTGTTATCAATCTTGAGGATTGAGTGGGGTTAATTTGGGCGTACACGATAAACGCTACCAAATTTTGGCGCCGTTGCCGGGGAGGCGTTGTATATTTTTGTGTTAATATTTTCTGTTTATTTTTTTTTCTTTCCCTTTCTTTTCCCCCACCGCTACTCTTGTTTGTTCGTGCTTATAGGTGGATTTATGAAAAATCGAATCTTGCCATGACGGAGTATAGTAGCTTAGACGAGTTGGAGTATCTTGTGCACCAACTTGGCGTAGGGAGTGGACAAAGTGCATACAACTCAAGTTGGAGTGATCATCACAATCTCAACTATGACAATCAATGGATGAGCCCACCTCCACCTTACATGCAGTCCTATCTACCGCCATACATACCACAATATTCGCCATGGCCGCAACAACATCAATACCATACTCCTGGTGAGTCTTTAGAGGATCTTGTTTCAACACTTAATGATAGTACTTTGCAATTTCAACAGGAATTCAGGGCTAGCACTCAGAATTTGTGTAACCAAATGGAGCAACTAATAAGATCGGCCGATCGGATAGCAGCACAAAAGGAGACCATGATTGCATTCGAATCATGGAGTGATGAAGAAGAGGAGACTATGGAGAAGGTGGTACTGATGCCACCCGAGCTAGAAGAGGAGACCCATGTGCCAATAGAAGAAAAGGAGCTTGTACATCCTACAACTCCGAATGGTATGTTTCCAACTGAGAACTATGTTGATTACTTAGATGAATCATGTGCTGTGGAAGAGGAGTCGGCGAAAGAATACTGTGATGAAATGGATCCTTGGGACTATTTTTTCGAAGACAACATCACCTTGGACAGTAGCAAAGAGGTAGAAACTCCAACAACGATGGTACTGAGGCCATCAATACTTGAACAACAAACAGAGATCGAGGTGGATAACAAGGAATCTCACCAGAATGAGATTCCCAAAGGCGAGCATAGGGGACAACAATTTAAAGGATGCAATGAGGTAGATCTTGATCGACCTCAACTGACTTCTTTGGAGGAAGGCGACATAGTGAAAAGACAAAAACCCTCCAAGAGGTGCAAGGCGAATAGGCATCGCCTTAAGCGAGAGAACTGGCGTCGGGCCACCGACGTTAAACAGAGGCGCTGCTTGGGAGGCAACCCAAGGGGAGTTAGTTTCCTTTCTCCCTTTTATTTATTTTTTTTTGCTTTAGTAGTTAGATTCTCTTTTCTTGTATATTTGTCTTACATTGGGGACAATGTAAGATTTAAGTATGGGGGAGGGATTAGTGTGTGTTATTGCTTTTCTATTACAAAAATACAAAAAATCAAAAAATTGAAAATTTTGAGCTCATAGTTAGTAATGAACATATGCTTAGAATCACTAGCCCATGATGGAACCTAATTAATGGCATGCATGTTTTTGAACATAGGTGAATTGTTAACCTTGGAACACTTTGAACTCTAATGCAAAGTGTACTTTAACATAGTAGTTGAATATTTTGAGCACATTATTGTCATGACTTGTGAAGTGTGCATAGCTTAGTGAAGATTGTGTGAACTTTGTGATAGTCTTAAGAAGTCTCTAATACATGCTAGAACTTAACTACATGCTCTTTGAGGCGTATGTCTAGACTACTTGCAAACATGAAAGTGATATAGGCAATCTTTGATGCGTTTGAGCCTTTCAAGCCTACCATGTAAAGAAAATCAATCACTAGTACCCTTTTTGAGCCTTAATGCAAAAGAATGGTTGTATGCTAAGCATACAAACAACCCCCATTCGACATTCTTTGATTAGCTTATCATCCTTCCCTAATAAGCCTAAATATAATTTTAATCCATACCTTTGGGAGTATGATGTGTTTCATTCACATGCACTTATGTTATCAATGATTCAATGTTCTGTGAGCTTTATTGTCAAAAGAATGAAATGCATGAAAGAAAAGGGGATGCCTTGAAAAGAATTAATACAAATATGACTCCAAGGGGAGCCAAGGCACAAAAGAAGAAAAATGTTGAAACAAAAGTTGAAAAATTCAAGCAAGAAGAGAAGCTTTTAGTGTGCATATCATCATACTCTCTTACTTGATATATCCTTACCTTTCTTTCATAAGCCAATACCTAGGCCACACTACAAGCTAATAAAGACCTACTTGATTTATGTTTGCAAAGTGGCTAAGATAGTGGAGAAGAGTGTGCAAGTGAGCTTATACTTGTGTTAGTGTATGACTTGAACTATTGTGAGTTTACATCTATTGGATCTATAATTTGTACATGACACTTGTTCATGACCACACACACACGTTCACTGCTTTGTTGGGTACGAAATGTTTAGGGATTGAAATTGTTTCACTGTTAATTTTTCACCGCCTTTCATTACTATGCATGTTTATAATTGTTGAGGCATAAAAGCGAGGACAAGTTAGTTTGTTTTGATGCTATGAGCCAAGCAAAAAGATTTTAGTTTTGTCTGATTAACTCGAGGTCGAGTAAAGATTAAGTATGAGGGTGTTTGATGTGACTAGAAATAGACACATCTATTGCGCTTAATTGTCTATGATTTGGTATATTTTGATGGATAAATTGATACATATGCTACCTAATCGTATATTTGTGTAAATGTAGGGAAAGGTGAAGAAATCAAGCTAAAATGATGAAAGAAGCAATAAAGTTGAAGAAAAGAGGAAAAACCAGAATCCAAGACACATGTTGCTCATTTCTCCTCAAATTTCTATATGTTCGAGCCATGTTTTGGAAATGTGGTCCATAGAAAAGTTGTAGAACTTTGAGTTATCTTCGCGTGGACAGCTGATTCATCGAATTCGGAGTTCGGATGAGAAAGTTACGGCCAAAATACGAAACTCGCCAGAAAAATTGATGACAGGCGTAATTACGCCATTATTAGGCGTAATTACGCCAACGCTACGGCATCTGTAGGCGTAGCTACGCCATTATACGCGTATTTACGCCAGAAGACTTTTGGAAAGTGTAAAAACTTGATTTCTTTCCTTCTCACATGGATTCTAACCTACTCCATCAGCCTCCCTATACATATATGCACGAAAATCAGACCTTTAAACATCTAGATAGTTAGGGTAGAATAATTTTAGACTAGTTTTATATTTTCTTTTCAATTTGTTGAAGAACGGCTACGAAGATCGAAGCGAAGGCGGGATTGACACCTCGACGAGCGGAGATCGGATTAGTTTTCTTTCCCTTGTTTTTATTTATAGTTTTGTTTTAATTATGTGTAGCTAGTCTTAATTCTTGGTTGAGGAAGACAAAACCTTGGATTTATTTATCTTGGGGAGATTCATACGCTTTTGTTTATCGATTTTATTGAATTCATTGTTTTTCTGATTTTGTTGATATGATTGATGTTTGTTTATTGGATTGACAACCTAGTAACTTGCATATAATCTATTGCTAATTGGATATCAAATAAGAGATTGTTTGAGTAATCTAATTGAAGAAGCAACTAAGATCGATAATTGCCTGCTGTTGGTGTTATTAAATTCTTAGAGAAAACCATTGACTAAATTATATAAACCGCTTGTGTTTATGTTGTTTAGATTCATCGCTCACTAGTTTTGAATGATGTCATGATTTTAATCTTGACATATAGAGATGGATTGATTGGTGAAAGTTAAATTAGAACGCTTGGACTAATTGACTATGAATAAGGTGAGGGAGGAATTAGATTTCCAATTGATGAATATTCAACTAAAATTGAGTCTTTTGTGAATCGATGAAATAGATGATAATATCCAAGGTAGAGTCGACCGATACCAAGAATCGCTTTCATTAGTTAATCTTTGTTTTTAATTTTAATTAGTATAATTCAACCTCACAACCCCATCCTTTATTATTCTTTTGTTTTGATTTTCATTAACACAAAGATTCACACCTCCTCGTGGGATCGATCCCTACTCACGCTACTACATTATTGTTATCAATCTTGAGGATTGAGTGGGGTTAATTTGGGCGTACACGATAAGCGCACACCAACAACATCTCAATCATTGCTCGCTCAAAAGCGGCACCATATAATTCCCAATGCACACGTATCCATTTGTAGCAATTACCGTAAACCATGCATTTCATTGTCCGTTTATTGCTAACATCATATACTATGCATTTTAATATACATTAATTGCAAAATAGTGTGCCAAGCATTCAACAATTGCAATTATAATAAAGGGCTATGCTCGTACGTCATACGTACCTTATGATTCCGTAGTTCGAGTCCAACCTTGCCTGAGTCCCACGTCCCGATGAGTTAAGTGATAACATGCAAATAACTCCCAATTAAACATAGGCATGCAATCACGTGCACAAGCACGTTCACAACTTCCCAACCTATCGTCCATCCATGACGATTACCAAAATAAAAGCCCCCCGGCTAAGCATGCATAATACCCTAAATAATCCATTTTATATGTTCAAAAGATAGCCAAAAACCCAATCGAGAATTTCGGTTAATTAACTTTGGCTCCAACCAATCCATTTTAAAAGTATAACATTCACATTGGAATATAGACATTGCCCCGGAAACGGGCCACTAAAACTTCGATTCCAATATCCCGACATTTTTCCAAAATTTCCAAAAAAAAAAACTTTCTTACGAGCGGCGATTGATCGCCTCTTTTAGCGCGATTGATCGCCCCTGACCAGTGGGCAAAATCGCCTTCTCGCGATCGATCGCCAACCCTCGTGATCGATCGCCAACATGCTCGCGATCGATCGCCTGGACCACGCGATCGATCACCTGCACTGTTCATCGTCACTGATTTTAACAGCTGAACGTCGAGATCTATCGCCCCTCCTCGGCGATCGATTGCCACCTGCGATTTTTTCGAAAAACTCGAGCTTCCATGGTTTTTTTCACACCCAAACTCAAAACCAACACCCCATACACCTTCAACACCTCAAATACATTTAAAACCAATAAAAACTCCAAAAACTCAACATAGGATTTTAACCAAAAATCCCCAAAACCCATAACCAACCAAAACCTCAACCAAAATCTACCACACCACTACCAAATCGAAGACAAAGGTGAGGGGAAGATGAATACCTGATTATCTTCAAGAAATCGGGCTCCCAAGACGAGCCCCCAACGATTTTGCTTCCAAGAGCAAAAGAGGGGAAATGGGGGGAAAGGGTTTGAGCGTGGAGAGAGGGGAGAGAGAGAAGGGTTTCGTGCCAAATGACGGAATACCGAGTCCACTTGGTATATATAGTACCAAAACTCGAAAATACCAAACCCTTCACAAATACATCATGACTCATTAAAAATCATCTGTTTTCAATAATTCCCTCCCAAACTCTGTTTCCATTAACAGCCCCAGTACAAAGTACTCCGGACCCCAAATCCCACCAAAGACCAAATTCCAAAGTTATCACCACGATGAGAATGCAATCTCATCCCTTGGATCCAACGACTCCAATGTCGGATTTAAAATCCCCGAGAGTCTCGAAACCGCAATTAATACATAATTGATACAATCAAAATCCATTAAGGATTATCACCACACCGGGATTACACCCCTTAATCCCCGGGTATCACACATTTTCATTCAATTTTCACTTAATTAAAATTTCAATTACTCGGTAAAATCATTATTTACCTTCAAATCATTATATTAGCCAAAATAAAATTAACAAATTAAATGAAACATTTTCATTCAATTTTCAATTAATTAAATTTTCAACTAATTGAAAAATCTACATTTTACACTTAATAATTAAAATCATATTTTAATTAGTTAAGTATTATGATTTATAATTTCAAAATCAATATCCGGATAAAACATTTAAAATGACCCAAAAATTTTATGGACTCCCAAACAATTTGGATCCAAAAATTAAAAAATGCAATTTCAACCCAAAAATTATCCTCATTTTACGGATTTATAAAAAAAAATTAATTCAAAAATCGGGATACTGTTCATCTTCCCCTTAAATCGAAATTAGGGTTTAGGGTTAGGGTTACAGCCTGAACCGCCCCCTGCCTCGCCACCCGCACGCCTCCGCCTGCTCCACCGATGCACATGATGGTCAGTCCTGGAAGAAAACTCGATCGTTGTGCTCCCCAGCAGAGCCCACCGGAATTTCTGTTCGTAATTCTCCGTGTGCGATTGTCTCACAGGATTCGCGACCACAGTAGGTAGCGTAGGGCTTAATTGGATTCTCCGCAGTTTGCGCCACCGCTCAGAGCGCTACTGCCTCCCGCCGTGCCACCGCCTGGCCTCCACCGCTGACATGGTCGTGAGATGAACAGTTCACCGGGAAACATTTTTCGATTCTGACAAATTTGGGTTGGATTAAAACTATTGTTCTTCCAATTTTCTATGTTTTCCGGATTCCAAATTTTTGAAAACTCAAACACTATTAGAATTGATGGGAAAACGATCTAATAATAATTAATTATCAAATACATGAATCAAAGCACAACTTGGCTCTGATACAACTGTTGGGTTTTCGTACCCCGGCGCTAGATCCAAACGCAGAGGAAAAAAAACATAAACAGATCTGACCCAGGGACGGATCGATCGCGCTTGATTCATATATTAACATGCATAAATCGAATATAAATGCACAAAAAGGAATTACCGTTCACCGACGTGAATCTGATGGCGGTGATCCTCGAGTCCAATCAACCTGATCAGATCTACAAGTTCAGCATCAGTGCTTGTTTGATGTTAGCTTTTGTGAGAGAGAGTGTTGAATTGAGAGTAATTAATTTCATTAACCCTAGATACAAATGTCATATTTATAGTTGTAATAAGCTAATTGGGTCAGGGATAATAAAGCTCATTGAGCCAACGTTTGGCTTGTAGGGCATTTATGCGTGAGTTCCTTCAATGCCTTGCAAAAACAAAGTTCAAACAATCATTGGAAATTAACAATGAAAACCAAGTTATATGAAGTAGCAGTATCTGTTCTTCATCCTTCTTCTGAAGATTGGCCATGTCAACCTGCGAATGAAATCGTCCATAACATTTCCAAGCTGTTATTTTCACATTAACATTTTATTTCTTTTGGTCCCTTCTGTCACTTAAATTTAGCGGGCAAGAAAGAGGGAACGAGTATGAAATTGATGTTACTCCTGAGATAATTTAGATGAACTTGCTAGAGATCTTCAAAGGGCATTAGGCATTGCAAAATGGCAAGTTGGATACGTTGTAACACTTACAATTTATTGCTTATGTCCTCAGTTTTCAGTATGTGAAATCTATTTAATTTTGTTATATTAGATGTGGAGTGATCCCTTTCTTGTTCTTACCTACCATCTTTCAATCTGTTGAAACTTGAATTGATTAAAACGTTCTTCACTGATTAACGAGTTTATCTGCATTTTATGTTTGCACGATGAACATTAAGAATTCACCACGGTGAGTAAATATAGATCAAGAAAAGTGTGATGACGTTGCTCTGTTTCTTTCTGGAAATCCTGGGAGCGGGCGACTGAGATCGAGAGATGAGATCACTGGGTCGAGAATTAGAAAATGTGGAAGGTGAAGATTTTCGTATTTATTTTAAGGGATAATTACATCTACACCCCTTCGACTTTGACCTATGTACAGAAAGCTTACATCGACTTTGGAAAATTACAGAGACCTCCCCTCCAACATAACACCGTAAAAAACAATTAACAGAATGCGCGAAATGACATTTTTGCCATCTTGTATATTTAATATAAAATTTACACCCCTATTGTGTCATATTATTTTTGTTTATTTATTTTATTTTTTTAAATTTCTTTTTTGTTTGTTTTTATTTATTTCAAAGTATTATTTATTAAATAATTTTAAACTATAAACAAGCTTTCATATTAATGATAATATTTTAAATTTACTTATATATAAAAATACATTCAATATTATCTAATTGTATTATTATCATAGTATTTTATTTTTTTGTAATTATAATGATAAAATGATCTTGTTTTATTGTCATGATCTTTAATGACAATAATCTGTTTAGACGTTGACTTTAAATGATATGTCTTAGGCCATGATATTTAATGATATTCAAAGTTTTATCGAATCGGTTTATTCGATTTAATATAAAAATCAGCAACTTCGGTTGGCTGAAAAATAAATTTGGTCGGTTCAATTTAAATTCAGTTCTGAAGCTCACCCCTAGTTGAACTCGTATATGGGTAATTTGTTTTCAAAATTTAGATTTTTATCCCGTTCCTCAAATTATTAATCATATATTATTTATATTTTAAAACATTTACTGAAAATTTTGATGATTATATATTATCAACTTCGGTATTTTTTGGTTAACCAATATTTATTGACGTCAATTTCAAAAATGGCAATCAAACATATTATTGTTTATTTGACTTTCATTTCGATTAAATTCAAAATATTACACAATGTCGTTATTTCTAACAAAAGTTTTAAATGATATATATATATATATATCTATAAATATATATATTATATCTATATATATATATGTTGAATTTTTATGGTATATATTGGTATTTTACAAGATTGAATAAAAATGATAAATATTAAAATTATTAGGACAATAAAAAAGATTTGAGTAAGTAATAATTATATTTGAAATAAACAATTCGAAAATAAAATAATAGTTTTATTACGATCACATCCCCTATAAAATATCATAATTACAAAGACAATCCCTCTAAACATTTAGGTCAAAATAGTGGCCAAAGTTGACCAGGGGCAATTTGGGATTTTCAATAAAAATTAGGGGATGTTTTTGTAACGACCGTTAATTTTAGTAAAGGCAGGGGAGGTATCTGTATTTTTTCAAAGTCGATGGGAGCTTTCTGTAAATAGGCCAAAGTCGAGAGGGTGTAGATGTAATTATCCTTTATTTTAATTATTATATTTTAAGGGTAATTTTATCTTTTGCAGTATGGAGGTAATTTTCTTAATTGACTTTTGTGGGGTTTTTTAATAAATTAACAAAAATAATCGATATTTAAAAATGTTTTTATACTAACCTAAAACACCACTTCAGTTGAAGTCGCCACTTTCAGTGGCACCTTCCTTTGTGGAAAAAAATTATTGAAGGCGTCATATAAGATTACGCCTTCATATATTTTTAAAAAAATATTATTGGAGGCGCCATCTGTAAGGACCCCATATACTTAACCCTTGATTAGTGTATTAATCATTATGTGTGGCACATGCTTTCTATAAAATTATTCGGGAAACTCAGATGATACTTTACCATTGAATGGCAAATACAAAATTTTCTTTAACATGCAGTGTTATAAGCTCATCATCCTAACAACAATAGAGTCATAGAGTTCGCCCATTACACCACTTTTTACATTGTGGACTTTCATAAAAATTTGGGCAGAGTCTCCCCATAAATAGAGCTATCCCGAAATAAAAGCACAACACATAACATAATTCCCGGCCAGGGAAACATAATACTCATCATAATACAGCAATATCAAGTAAATTCCCAGCCAGGGAAGACACCACACATATGACAACAAAAGTGGGTTTCAACACCCACAATACACCAATGACTCTCATATCATTTAGCAATTCTACCTCTAATTGCATGCAACATAGAATGAAAGAGAGAAAGGCTCATGCCTTCATATACAACCCATATACAAGTATAATCGTGCTCACATGCGAGCATCACGAATATGTATATAACAATCATGGGTATATAGGTACTTTATACGATACCGTGCTCCATCAAGCCCTGGTACCACGATCCTGGAAGTACACCCAATCAACAGCTCGAGCTCATCTCCAAAGCCATCGATGTACCTGTTCACCTGCCCCAACAGAGACAGCCCCCAACGGGGTGAGCATACCAATTCCACAATTTCATAATCATAATGACATAATACATAATTTACGAAAATGTAAATATTGTGGAACATCTGTGATACTTCCTGGATGGTATCACCCTCATCATAGCGTACCCCTGTAATAATCCTGTTCTCAAAACAGATAAATCATCAAATCCTGAATATGCAGTTAATCATCACAGTGGTTAACCCTAGCCAGTTCAAATGAACAACATTTCATAACATCTTACTTTAACTAGCAATGATTAGCAACATTTCATAACATCTTACTTTATCTAGTAATGATTAGCAACATTTCATAACATCTTACTTTATCTAGTAATGATTAGCAACATTTCATAACATCTTACTTTATCTAGCAATTATCATAATTCTAGATATCATATTGAGATTTCCTTAACTTCCGATCCTAGTTAATCACTTCTCTGATTAACTACGTCTCTGTTCCTATTTATTACCAATAGGGAATAAAATACAGATATCCTAGATATCTAATCAAATACCACATTTTCATTTCTTACTTCAAGGTAACGTCATACTATCGGTGTTTGCTCCGTAGCAACCACACCTCATCATTTGCTCGCTTCATAGCGGCACTAAGCATTCCACCATGTGAATCAACACAACATAACCAAGTCCCGATATCATCATAGCAAAGCATTTCATGTATTTTAGATCATGCATCATACTTGTAAAACATCATTTAAACTATGCTCGTACGCTAAACGTACCTTAAATCCTCGAAGTCCGAGCCAAACCTTGCTCGAGTTCCATGCCCCGAGGAATGATGTGCTAACACGATAAATAATTCACAATTATTTACGAACATGTAACCCATGCTTAAGCACATCCATAACCCTCAAAATATTGTCAACACACGACAATAAATCATTTAAAAGACCCGGGGCAGGGTACATGCAGGGAGGGGAACGAATGAGACAATATCGAAAATTGCCCAAGAACACCTTCAATAATTCGAACCCTAGCATCACAATTCGAACCCAACCAAGCATTAAATCATCTAAAACATGTAATAAACGATCCCTAACGTGAATTATCAACCCATAGCCATAATCCCCAAAATTCGAAATCAAACCCTCACCAAATTAGGGTAAATTCGAACCATAACATCTTAATTCGATCCCAATTAAGCATCATAATACATCTAAAATGTGAATTAAACCATTAAAGCAAGGATCAACACCCCTTGCCTAAAACCCCCAAAAATTCGAACATAAACCCTACGAATTTTGGGAAAAATTGAAACAATAATTCACAATACCATCAAGTTAAGCAGGGAAATACATGACAAGCATGGAAAAGGGGTAAGGAAGGTTATTCAATCGAAAATCGGAAGTAAATCGATCGAAATTCGTTAAACCCTAGAAATTGGGGATCGACGCTTACCTGCAAAATCCGACTTCAAAACGCGATGAAACTTTCAATTGACGGAGGGGAAAGGAGCGCCTGGACGAGACGAAGCCGTGGGTAGGTCGGACGCGCCGAACGGCGGCGGGACGGCGGCGGCCGAAGCGTTTTAGCGCGCGGAGGGGGCTGGGCAGACGGGAGGGGCGCGCGGGATAGAGAGAGGAAAAAGTGGGTTGAAATGAAATTTTAATAAAAATCTCGGGTTCAATTGGTATTTATAGCAAAATACCCCGAGAAACTAATAGCCCCACAAATACATCGTGATTCATTAAAAATCATCTGTTTTCAAAAACTCTCTCTCTAACTCCAAAACCCCCTACCGGTGCTCACACAAGCACCCGAGATCCCGAGACACATCAAAAACCCAACTCTTAGGTTTTTCACCCAAATGAGAATACAATCTCAACCTCTGGATCCAACGATCCCAACTACCCAAATAAACGAGCCCAGAAGGCCCAACATCGCGATTAAACTCCAAATCGCTACGTAAAACCACTTTAGGGATTATTAACACTACGGGATTAACATCTATAATCCCTGGTCATCACACCATCTAAGATAACTCCTTCAATAAAAAAATACTTTTTTTTGATGAAGGCGTCATCTGAGATGGCATCTTCTTAAGTACAAAAAACCGGTCGAACCCTTTCATTTTATACACCGAAACGAAATCAAAAAACATTTATAGTTTTTTCCTCTGGTTTTATCGTTGAAATTGTCGAATCTCCAATCTTAATTTGCCGCACTTCGAGTATTTTTGTGATGTCCCCGAAATTATGTGCAATTGAACATTAATTATGTTTATGTGAGGATTATGGTATTAATTTATTGGTGTTGAACTAATAATAATGAGAAATGCTTAGTCATGCGATGACCATGACCTAGTAATGCATTTCAGGGTGCAGGAGATGCATGTTGAGAATTTGAGTTATGGCATGGTTATTTGGGGTGAGTGTCAATTGTTTTTGGTAAGCATGCTTAATTAGAGTTTTGATGTGTTTTATTGAATAAATGCTGTAAAATATCATGTGGGGATATTTTAATACATCATGCTAAATACAGGGGCACACTATATCATAACATGGCTTCCAAGCTACACCACACAATAATAACCATCATTAAACCTTTTCAACCCATACCCATCTGCAGCCATGCCCCATACCTCACTTCACCCTTCCACCACTCAATCTCTATCACTCATTTTTCCCTCAATTTCTTCCCTCGTTTTCGTCCAACATTTGAGCAGCAAGAAGGAGTATGAAGCTTGGAAAATATTGGCTTAATTCTTGCTAAGGAAGTGGGGCAAAAGGGGTAAGGAATCATATTGTGTTATGGTTCAAATTATGGTTAATGTTTTGGTTGAAGTTAAATAAATTATTGAGTGGAAATGGCATGTGTAGTGGCATTGTGTTGAGAATGTTATTTTGTGTAGTTACATGGTATTATAATGGAGTATTTTGTGTGTTGAGTTGTTGAAGTATGATAATTCGTAGTATGTTTTATGGTAGCACGAGGATGGTGCTCGAAAATGGTGGTTTTTCGCGATTACTGTAAGGACCCTAGTTTCTTAAGTACGGATTAATGGCATAAGTAGAGCTAACATGTATAATCAGAGTATAAAATTTCGTGTTGAAGCCTTGAGCTTTAAGGATTACATGCCAAAATAAGAACTTTTAAAAATGGTTAATTACATTCCCAACCAAATGAATGTTAACCCTATAGATTTACACTATTCCTAGAGTAGAAACTATACAAAAGAATCCTAGCTTCTATGTCAAAAGTGTTTCTCCCCTAGCTCACTGCTTCAACCCGTTCTTAGCCCCCTTCATGCCAAAATGTACCTACAAGGATAACCCCCAAATCATGAGCATATAATAATCCATATTCAACATAATATAATTATAAGGCGTAAATGCATAAACCGTAATTGTAAAACACTTTTAAACGCTCCCTTTTGGTTGTCCCTGTACCATAACTCATGAGTATAATCAATAGATTATTTAATGGTTTCACAAATGTCATGACATATCACCATTTCATTATCACCAATCGCCAATCCCTAGTATGTTATAACAGTGTATTTTAATGCACCTCGCTTGTCATGACAGCGGCACTAATACCCCTCGCTTCGACATATTAGCGACATTGAATAACATCGCTCAAATGCGACATGCGGCAATACCCTCGCTTCAACATTTGGTGGCAAATATTCTTTCCTCGCTACAATATGACAGCGGCAAGTATTCTATCATCACTTCAAGTGACAGCGGCAAAGCATTAAAATCAACACTCTAATATAACCATGACTCATGGGATGTGCACCAAACAATCATCATACACATATGCAATCATAATGCATAGTTCAACATGTATTTGCATCCACGATGCACAATTCAATATACTTGCATCCACAATGCATATTCCAATGTGTAAGGCCCCGATACTAATTAATCCGGATTAACGATGATTAAACAAACCCGGATAATTAAAAGTGCAAACTTTAAATTAAGGTGTTCCGACTACGATGAGTCAACCAACTAGTGGAGCATGTTTTAGTGCATGAGCATGTGCATGATCACATGGCACTTGGAGAACACATGCCACTAATTAACTTTACTCATGTTTAATACATGATTTTGGACCAATAATCTTGCAAGAGAGTGATGTATTGACACATGGATTCCACAATACATCAATTAAATAAATAAAATCATGCATGGCATTGAATCTCACGCATATACCATGCCAAAAATCAGATTTTTACTTCATTTTCCAACACCATCTTCTCTCTTCCTTCACCATCACTCCTCCTCCTTCTCTCTTCTACCATTTTCGAAAATGGCAGCTAATTTTCCTACCAAAATCCTCTTGAATTTTCAAGTGCATGTCACATGCAAAGATATATTTGAATGCTACTAAGCTTGAGGAACAAGATGCACCAAGAAATTTCAAGTTTGGAGAAAGGACATGCAAGATTTTCGAGTAGCAGCAGTTTTGGTGTAGGATTTTCGATCTTGGCTTGGTTTTGTGGATGATCAAGCTTCAAATATTGAAGATAAATGAAGGTATATCATCATCCTTGAGTTTTATCAACATGCATGTAGGATTGAGGGTCGAACCATGGTGTTCATTCATGAAGAAGTTGCTGTCAATTGTAGTCTGCTAAAACCAGTGCATAAACCGTCTGATATTTCGCGTTTTTAGCATAGTTACGTTTCGAATTGGAAAATATAGCTCTTATAACAAGTTGTAGTATTATGTGTTAGCTTTAACTGTCCACCGAAATCAGCTAATTTGGATTTAAGATGGAAAAGTTATGGTCGTTCTACCAACATGTGTCAAATCTGGAAATTCACTGCATGCGAGTTTCATGCATTTTGTTATTCGTATTTTTGGGAATAAATGGCTACGAATATGAATTTTTAGGCTCTAATAAGTATTGTAGTATTCGAGGTTATCTTGCATTTGAAATTGGCCTCACTCAATTTGGAGCTCATATGAAAGAATTATGATAATTTTACCAGAAACTATACAATCTGGAAGCAGGGGATATACGAGTTTTTTAGGCTGTACGTTTTTCACATAATGTACATGAAGATGAATTGTTTAGCTTAAAGCTCATAAGAGATGTTTTGTTTTATGTTGGGTTATATTGCATTAGAAACTGGCCTTACATGTTTTGGAGTTTCCATGTGTAAGATATGCAATTTTCCCTAGAACCGCTCACTCTGTCAAAACAGAATATGAGTATTTTTAAATCTGGCATACTTTGCTTTGCATGTGCCTCTAGATGACCGAACTAGCTTCTGGACTTCAAATATGAACTGTAGTACCTTGAGTTTTCGTGATTTCCCCACTAGCCTCAAGTCATTTGGACATCATATGAATTTAATATGAATTTTATACAAAATTGGGTCAAGCTGAAATTTGGTAAATTGTCCTGTTTTTCTAGCAGATTGTTCTTGGCCATTTTACCTAGGCTAAATGAATGAATTTGAAGATGAGTTGAACTGATGAAATGTTCATTTTTGAGCTAGCTTTGAAAATAAATTGGACCCATATGAGTTTATTAGGTATCGGACAAGTTATGAGCCGATCTCTACAGTTGCGCAGACTGGAATTTAGAGAATTGGTTTTGGGTCTAAGTTTGAGTTTTATTTTGATAAGTTTAAGACTAGTATGTGACTTTATGTTGTATTTGGAACTGTTATGACCAGGTTAATAGATTCCGGTGTTGACTCGAGAAGTCTCGGTAGATTAGCTTGGGTCGAGGTACGTTGAAATGAGTTTTATCATGACGTCTGGCAAAGACGTGTAATGATGCTAATGTATGGCCTTATATGTCATTATTTGATTTATATGACTTATTTGTCACTATATGATTCTTATGTGACTATATGACATGATGAATATCTTGGATTACATGATATGTGAAATTACATGATTTGTATATACTTTCACATGAGATTGCATGATATATTGAGTTGCATATGTCATTTGATGCATAAATGATTCATGGGCATATCATATTGATCTATCATTCCTTTGATATCCATGATTTGACTGAGTTGACTTACTCTGAGTGTCGGGTACGACGAGCATGGCGATGACAGGCAGTATAGGTAGTAACTGTAGTCACGTGCAGGTGCGACTCGACCTAGACACGAGGGCTGGATGCAGTAACGTACATAGGATGAGTTTTCCTAGCGCAATGTACGTATACTGTCACCCTCTGCTCGAGCTTTGATGATTTGATGATACCTTCCTTTGGACTCCGATATTTGGTATCTTGATATTCGATTCCTTGTACCCATTCATACATCGCATTCATACATGGTATGCATTGCATGATACTTTGTCATTTGACATGATTTATTTATTTCTCGTACTGGGGTACTGACCCCCTTTGTGGGGGCTGTCATGTCTTTTGTTGTTCGGACATGACAGGCTTTACAGGAGGACATAGTGACGATGCTTGCAGCGACACATCGAGAGATACCAGAGCTCCTTGAGAGCGAGCTCAGGTTTATATTTTATGTTTTGCGTCCCAGTAGTTGTTAGAATATTTTTAATTATGTTTTGAATTACCGGGGTATGCCCCGATTATCTGTATTTTAAGTATTCTACTACTGGTTGATTTATACTTGATATGGATGTTATGCTCAACATGTTAAATTGGAAACTGGAATTACGTATTTTCAGTATCACTATATATGTATCACCTAAAAGCGAAAAAAATTTTAGGGCCATTTGATAAGACCTTTGAAATAAATCTTCCGCTGTTTACGTAAATTAATCATTATGTGTTAATTAAACACCACATTAGGATCGGGCCCTCACACAATGAGTATATAAAATACATGTTACCGTTGGGTGTCCGTACGTCTCTTTACGTACCTTTCTAAAAGTAGGATTTTGTATGACTTCACTTCCTTGGCTATGTTGCCACCTGGGATGGTTCTACACAATCACACAAACCAATATTAGAAGCCAAATAATAGCCCAATACCAAAAATCCAACATAAAAATCAATTTCCCAAAATATGCCTGCTGGCGATCAATCGCTATGTCAAGGCGATCGATCGCGAGCCTTGCCGATCGATTGCTTTGATATAGCGATCTATCGCCAGACCTTACTGTCTCGAAGTGATCGATCGCGCCATTTACAACGATCGATCGCTTGCACCCGTTTATGCTACTGCTTTTGGGCGATCGATCGCTCCATTTATAACGATCGATCGCCACACCCTATGTGCGCGATTTCCACCATTTTTGAGCACAAATCCAAAGCTCCACCACACACACCTCAAACCAAAACATCCCAACAACTCAACACCACAATAACTCCATAAAACCAACATAAAACACCTCAAAATTCATAACTCAACCACATACAACATACACCCAAAAACAAACCCAAAAAAATCCCAAATACCAACCCATTTCAAAATCAGTCTTCATAAAATTAACAAGGAGGAATCTATACCACTATTGGACATCAAATCCTATCAAGATTCCAACAAATGAAGAGTTTACAAGGATTTCTCCTCCTCTTTCTTGGCTTGGACGAAATTTGGGGGTATTTGGTTAGGGTTGGGAGTGATTGGTAATGAATGAGAGTTAAAGAGGGGGAAGGGGGTGTAAGTGTGTTAAAGATTAAAAATGGCACCCCGTTAATTAGCATGATGTATAAAATATCTCAACATGATATTTTAAAAGCATTTTACAAAAATGCACTATAATCACAAACAAAACATGCTTCACCAAAAATAATCTTTATCCACCACAAATAAACCATGCCAGCACCCAAATTCCCAGCATGCATTACATGCACCCTGAAAAGCATTACCAGGTCACGCCAACCGCATGACTAAGTATTTCACCCTATTAATTAATTCAAACACTAAATTAATTAACAACATAATTACCACATAAACATAATTAATGCTCAAAAGCATATAGTCATTTCAGGGATATCACAATACTCCCCTACTTATAAGATTTCGTCCACGAAATCGCATGCACTTACCAAATCGAAACTAAACATAAATCACATACCAGAAAATAGTTCCGGGTAGTGCTGCACCATATGCCGCTCTGTCTCCCACGTGGCCTCCTCGACACCCCTGCGATCCCACTGAACCTTGACCATAAGTATCACTGTGTTCCGAAGTCTGTGATCAGCTCTATCCGGAATCCCGACTGGCCGTTCCACATTAGGACACATCAGAATCTAACTGCACCTCAGAAGGCTGCAACACATGTGATGGATACGGCTCATATTTCCGTAACATACATACATGGAACACGTCATGTATACCAGATAATGACGGTGGCAAAGCCAAAAGGTAAGCCAAGGTACCGATGCGCTGTAAATCTCATACGGTCCAACATACCTTGGAGACAATTTTCCGCGCATACCAAACCGCACAACACCTCTGAAAGGTGAGATCTTCAAAAAGACCCTGTCTCCCAACTGAAACTCCAATGGTCTCCGCCGTTTATTTGCATAGGCTGTATGCCTATCCTGTGCTGCCTTCATCTTCTGTCGGATAACCTTGATTTTATCCTCCATCTCCCGAATCAATTCGGGTCCCCCAACTGACTTACTGGTCAAATCATCCGAGTACAATGGCGACCTACAACGCCGACCATACAGAGCCTCAAATGGAGCCATCTGAATACTTTCCTGATAGCTATTGTTGTAAGAGAACTCTATTATGGCCAATAAATCTTGCCATGAGGCATCAAACTCTAATACACAAGCTCGTAGCATGTCCTCGAGCGTCTGTGTGATGCCCCGAAATTAATTAATGGTAACCTGGACATTAATTATGTTTATATGATGAGTTATTACGATGATTAAGTTATGTGTGGAAATGAAGAATTAACATGATTTAAGGATGTTGATTGCATTTTATAAATGCTTACCATGTTGATGTATTTTATATACATCATGTTAATTATTGGGGTACAAGTTAAATAAAAGGAATTGATATTTAACCCACCATTCTTACCTCACTTTACACTTTACACTCAATTCCCAAAATCACTTTCCCAAACCCCCTTTCCCCTCATTTTCGATTTTAGCCCTAAAGGTGGGAAGGAATTCTTGTAAAAGCTTCATTCTTGCACTTCTTGGTAAGATTTAGTGCCTATGATGTTTATATATCACTTATGAATGTTGTTGAAGTGTTGATTGAGTTTTTGAAGGGTTTTAAAAAGGGTTTGAAATGGGTTTGTTTGAGTTAGTGTGATTCCTTGTGGGATGTTGGATTTTTAGTGGTTTTATGATGTTTGTTGAAGGTTTTAAGTGTTTTAATGTTTATGAGTTGTTGGTATAAATGTTGGTTGAAGTTGGTGTAGGATTTAATGCTCAAAAATGGAGAAATCTCGTGTCTGCGCGAGGCGATCGATCGCCTGAAATGAGGCGACCGATCGCCTATGGACAGTAGCCAAAATGCAGGGCAGGCGATCGATCGCCTTAAAAGAGGCGACCGATCGCCGAGAGGCAGTAGCCAATTCAAAGCGTAGGCGATCGATCGCCATGTTTGGCGCGATCGATCGCCGAGAAGAAGAAATTGAGGCGATCGATCGCCTCAGCGAAGCGATCGATCGCCAGCTGCGAAATTTTGAAAATGTTGATTTTTGTTGAATTTTTGGTATCGGGCTATTGTTTAACTTCTAATATTGAATTGTATGGTTGTGTAGAACCATCCCAGGCACCAACAACCTCAAGGAGATAAAGTTCCACAATTTCTCCTCCTTTTGGAATTAAGGTACGTAAGAAACGTACGAGCATCAAACGGTAACATATTCCTGAACTATGACCTTGCATTAATTTGCATAAGTATTTATGATGATGATTATGATGATTTCGATGAATAAGCTTATGATGATGATGTTATGATAAACGAAGATGATATGACATTACGATGACAATTATGATAAGAGGATGATGTTTGAAATGATGATGCTTATAAGATGATGACGCATGTTTGACTATGCTACTTAGAATGGTTGAATGTCCGGTGACTATTATGGGCAAGCGAGGAAGGTCTTGCCGCTCACATAACTGAGCGATGGGGTACATCTGCTAACAAGGTGTAGCGATGGGTATCATCCGCTGAGCGATGGGGTACATCCGCTATCAAGGTGTAGCGATGGGTATTATCCGCTGAATAAGAGATACATCCGCTATCAAGGCGTAGCGATGGGTATCATAAGATGTGTTGTGTCGAGCGAGGGGGCCAATTGTGCCGCTGTCATAATAGCACCCGGATAGTCCCATTTCTAATTAACATGGACTGTTGTGAGCTTATATATATGAAATATGATGTTAATCACTCATGTCTTGAGCTAATGATTATATGCGTAATTATGACACAGGGACAACCAAGGAAGGATAGTACTATTAAACAGGAAGTATATGTTATCAATTATTTCCATGCATTATTATATGCCATTAATTCATGATGTTAAGTATCGATGTACATGCTCACGATGGGTTGTTCCTGTAGGTACACTTTTGGATCGAGACTAAGGGTCGGGTTGAGATTGTGAGCTAAAGGAGCATAAGAAGATAGATACAGGATTTTTGTTAGCCTTAACATTCATTTTGGGGAATGTAATTAACTAACTATTGAAGTTTCATTTTGGCCTGTAATTACATTTAGCTCACATAACAACCAGAACTCTAAGATGTCTCTAATACATGTTAAGTTCATAATATGCTATTAATATGATGTAATGGTAGGAAGACCCTACAGTCTGTATCATACGCTCAGTCTGACCGTCCGTTTGGGGATGATATGTCGTGCTCAATCTTACTTCAGTACCCAAAGCTAACTGAAGACCTCCCCAAAAATGAGATGTAAACCGTGGATCTCTGTCAGATACAATAGACACTGGAATCCCGTGTAGTCTCACTATATCCGGACATACAACTGAGCCATCCTCAAGTATGTGTACGTCATACTGTAGGGAATGAAGTGAGCTACCTTCGTCAGCCTATCCACGATCACCCAAATGGCATCACAACCAGAAGTATTCTTCGGCAAGTGGGTCACAAAGTCCATGGATATGTGTTCTCACTACCATTACGGTATCTCCAAGCTCCTAAGCTCGCCACCAGGCCTCTGCCTTTCTGCCTTCACCAGCTGGTAGATCAAGCACCTCTTAACGAAAGCGATGACATCACGCTTCATTCGTTTCCACCAGAACTGATCACATAGGTCCTTCTACATTTTCCTCTCGCCTTGGTGGATACTAAGCCTGCTACTATGAGCTCGCTCCAAGATTCCTCTACGCAACTCTGGCGTACTCGGAACTACCCAACGGCTACCCAACCTCAAGGATCCGTCCTCAGCCACTCTGAACTTCGATGGCTGTCCAAGATGTACTAATGATAACCATCTCTGAATCTCATCATCTGCCTTCTGAGCTCTCCTGATATTCTCATAGATATCTGGCTCAGCTAATAAGGTCGATACACGTACTGGTGATGTATCAACATCGAAGTCATAGCCCAGATGGCAATAGGAAGTCATCATGGCTGATAATTGCATGACATCCTCAGCAGTACACCTCACTTTCCGGCTCAAGGCGTCTGCCGTCAAGTTCGCCTTCCCGGGATGGTACTCTATTTCACAGTCATAATCCTTGAGTAAGTCCATCCATCTCCTCTGTCTCATAGTCAGTTCCCCCTGAGTAAATAAGAACTTCAGACTCTTGTGGTCTGTGTAAATGGTAAACGACGTACCATACAAATAAGGCCTCCAAATCTTCAAGGCGAAAATAATAGCCGCCAACTCCAAGTCATGGACTGGATATCTAGTCTCATGCGGCTTCAACTGTCTCGATGCATAAGCTACCACATGCTTATCTTGCATCAGTACACACCCTAGGCCCTGTAGTGATGCATCGGTATAAAGAACAAACCTCTTGTTCTCCATAGGAATCACTAACACAGGCGCCGTCGTCAACCGGTGTTTCAATTCTTGGAAGCTCTCCTCACAGGCCTCAGACCAATAGAATAGTACTCCTTTTTGGGTCAACTATGTCAAAGGCTTAACAATCTTTGAAAATCCCTCGGCGAAGCGTCGATAATAACCGGCCAACCCAAGAAAGCTCCGTATCTCGGGTACAGAAGTGGGTGCAGCCCACTTCATCATAGCCTATATCTTCCTGGGATCCACCAATATCCCACTGCTAGATATAACATGCCCCAAGAAAACTATGCTGCTCAACCAGAACTCACACTTGCTGAGCTTGGCAAATAACTGATTATCCCTGATGATCTGGAGCACTGTCCTCAAGTGTTTCACGTGCTCTTCCTCACTCCGAGAGTAGATGAGTATATTGTCAATAAACACTATGACAAACTGGTCAAGATATGGTTGGAACACCCTGTTCATCAAGCTCATAAAGACAGCCGGGGGATTCATCACACCAAACGGCATAACTAGGAACTCGTAGTGCCCATACCGAGTCCGAAATGCTGTCTTCTGCACGTCACCTTCCCTGACCCGTATCTGATGGTAACCCGATCTCAAGTCAATCTTGCTATACAGCTTTGTACCCTGCAACTGATCAAATAAGTCATCAATCCTTGGGGGAGGATATTTGTTCTTCACTGTTGCCTTATTCAGTTGCCGGTAATCGAAGCACAAACGCATCGAACCATCCTTCTTCTTCACAAAAAGAACTGGCGCGCCCCAAGGCGATACGCTAGGGTGTATATATCTTTTGTCAAGGAGTTATTGCAATTGCTCCTTCAGTTCCATTAACTCCGCCGGTGCCATCCTGTAAGGGGCACGAGAAATAGCGGACGTCCCCAGTAATAACTCAATCCCAAACTCGACCTCTCTAGTTGGTGGGAATCCTCGAATTTCCTCCGAGAACACATCAGCAAACTCTGCTACCACGGGTACATCTTCCACCCTCAACTCTTTATTCTTTCCCGTCGTGTCCACGGCATAGATAAGATAGCCCGTGTTTCCACGTTCCAATAACTGGGACATTTTGATCACCGATATCAACGGAATCTTCGCACGAGAACCATTCCCATAGAAAGTCCATTGTATCCCCATATCGGATCTGAACCGAACCGTCCTCTGCCGACAGTCCACGACTGCCTGATATCTGGTCAGAATGTCGATGCCCACAATGCAATCGAAGTCCGACATACCCAACACGATCAAATCTGCCTTCAACTCATTGCCCTCAAAATAAATGAGGCAGTCCGCAAGAAACTGACCAGCAACAACATTTCTTCCGGTGGGTGTCGAGACCATAAGAGGCATGGGTAACGAAGACGTGCACATATGGTGTCTCTCCACAAAACCAACAGATACAAAAGAGTGGGAGGCACCTGTATCTATCAATATAAAAGTAGGGTGCGTAAATAAATGACACGTACCAGCGATCACCTCTTCCGGAGCTGTCTCGGCCTGCTCCCTAGTCAGTGCATATACCTGCCTCTGGTGCGGTCCCACTGTCTGACCTCCCGATGGTCGAGGCATAATCTGTTGCCTCTGATGTCCTGTCCTTCCATCAAATCGTGGCCCGTTCATCCTGAAATCTGGCTGTCCACCCCGGTTGGGGCAATACTGAGAAATATGTCCCATTTTGCCACAACTATAACAAGCCGGGCAGTTACTTGATGAGTGCGGTCCTCCACAATTTTTGCATCTCGCTTCCCCCGATCTATTCACTTGCGTTGATCCTCGGTTGGTCGGTACATTGCTCTTTCTACTCTCCTATTTCCAGTTATAAGACTTCTTCCACTAAACCGAGAGGATGAAGAAGCTCCACGAGGCTTAAATGACTCTCCTCGTGGCCTCAAGCTATCAGTAGCTTGCCTTTGTGGTGGCACATGTGGGGGTACAACATCAGCGTAGGCACCAACTCCAATTTCTGCAAGCTCTGCTCTAGTAAGAGCATCATCAAAGGAGGTGGGGTTGTTGGAGATAACCCTATCAAATAGCTCCGGCCTCAAGCCCTTCAGGAAATGCCTCATCTTGGCATGACTGCTTGTAGTAGTATGAGGAACATACCTCAAAAGTGATGAGTACTGTCCGGCATAGTCAGAGACTGCCATGTTGCCCTGCTTCAGATTGGTAAATTCATCATCTTTCATTTGTCTAGCGGCAGTAGAAAAGTACCGGTTCAGAAACTGGTTCCTAAACAAACTCCAGTCAATCTGTACTCCTTGAGCTCTCAGCTCCATCACAGTTGTCTTCCACCACATGGAAGACTTCTTGGCCAGTTGAAACTCTGCCAATCTTAACCAAGCAGTCTTGGCAAGGGTACCGATACGAAGATCTGCTCTATCCTCTCTAACCATTCCTCCGCTTCCTCTCCAGTTTCTGTTCCTTCAAAACGGGGTGGGTGGAAATTCAAGAACTGTGTCAGACTCAGCTCTCCAGGCAACAAAAACTGTGCTATTGGTTCCATACCCACAACAGGTGGCGGTAGTGGGTTCTCCTCATTGAGGTTCTCCAGATTTATAGCCGCCATGTTGTAATACAAGGGTTAACAACAATACCAAAACAATTCATGTATTACACCGTTAGATAACATAAGCAGCAATAAGCATGTTAGTATAACAATATATACACCAATATACACCTCATGCATAACACATGCTCATAATCAAACGCCTAGCCAACTTGTAGCTAAGGCTACCCTTCACTCATTCACGGGTTCTCTAACCACTACTCTGATCCACTAATGTAAGGACCCTAGTTCCTTAAGTGCGGATTAAAGGCATAAGTAGAGCTAACGTGTATAATCAGAGTATAAAATTTCGTGTTGAAGCCTTGAGCTTTAAGGATTACATGCCAAAATAAGAACTTTTAAAAATGGTTAATTACATTCCCAACCAAATGAATGTTAACCCTATAGACTTACACTACTCCTAGAGTAGAAACTATACAAAAGAATCCCAGCTTCTATGTCAAAAGTGTTTCTCCCCTAGATCACTGCTTCAACCCATTCTTAGCCCCCTTCATGCCAAAATGTACCTACAAGGACAACCCCCAAATCATGAGCATATAATAATCCATATTCAACATAATATGATTTGTGGGGTCCTCGTTACTTAATCCGTTATGTATCAGTTCATTATACATATGTTAGTAAGAATTAAGTAAATCATACACTGATTAAGAGTTTCGTTATGTAGGTTGTTACAAGTTAACAAAAACCATGTCATAATATACATCATATGTACAGCAAAACAACCTAAACCAACAACTCTTAAGCAGTGGTTCAGCTCACTGCGGAATAAGACTCACAATTCCCGTCCTCCCATGTCTATGAGTCCCTACAGAAACAATCACACAACATGAGTATAGATAAACAACCATCCCAGTGCGATATCAATAAAAACGTAAACGATAAAGCACTAAAAACATGAAATGTGATTGTCCTGTATCATGCATCATCAAATGCAAATATGTCATGACATCTCTCATTCCACATCCTGTTATAACCAGACCAATATGATATGTCTATCTCAGCTCAATATGTCAGTGGAACCCTCTCACATCTTCATTTTAGCAGCACATATCATAGTACCATCCTAACATGTTATAACAGCCAGAGCTTATACCTAACCGGCGTATATCTCTCACGCCAAAGCATATGTAGCATACCTATCGTGGCAACAATCCCAGCCAAAGCATATACTCAACACTGACATATCTATCGTGGCACCGATCTCAGCCAAGCATATGCTACACATCTATCGTGGCATCCCTCTCAACAATATAATAACATGAATGCACATGCATATGATGTCAATAATCATATGATACCATGCTCACATCATCATCACAACTATATCATATACTCGTACGTCAAAACGTACCTGTTCTGCGATAAAAAACGATATAAATTAGGCGTCAATGTCTAACCGCCTCGTTGCCCCGTCCCTTGTGATGATGCAAGAAAGTATGAAATCACTTCACTCAACTTCCTAGCTTGATTACCAAGTGAAATCCAAGCAAAAGATGGAAAAACAAGCAAGTCTAGTTTTTCCCCAACCAAGTCCACATACATATCATGCACCATTATAATACACTAACATGTTCTCAGTTCATTTAACAATTCAATAAATAATTGCGTTCAACTCATAAATGAAGAGAGAAAGGCCCTTGCCTTTTTATACATGCCATATACACATAATAGTGCTCACAGACGAGCATCAAATAGGTATGTGTGTATCAAATGTATAAAATATGGTGCTCAATACCGTCACTGGTATTTCGATCCTTGGAAGCACCTCCAATCCATAGCTCGAGCTCATCTATCTCGAGCTCATCTATAAAGCCATCGATGTACCTAATCACCTACCCCAACAGAGACAGCCCCCACACTGGTGAGCATACCAATATCCCAAATCCAATAATCATAATGATAAAACTCATAATTTACAAAAATGTAAATGCTATGAAATATAAAAGATGCTCCCTGGATGGTATCATCCTCATCCGGTATTCCCTGTGCCGTCCCTGTTCTCAAAATAACTGAAACCATCAAATTCTCAAATGTCAGTTAATCATTACATTGATTAACAAACCCAATTGCCATACACCGCTATCATAATCAATAATACCAAATCATTAAACAATGATTGCATATATTCCATGTATCTCACTTATGGTTCCATCTTTCTATTTCATTGTTCGCTCTACAATAGCGGCCTTTCATTCTCACGCATGCTCAACAGCAGTGGCGTCATAACCGATGTTTGCTCAAATGCGACAACATCCAATCATTGCTCGCTCAAAAGCGGCACCATATAATTCCCGATGCATATATATACATTTGTAGCAATTACCATAAACCATGTATTTCCACATTCGTTTACTGCTAATACCATCTACCATGCATTTCCATATACATTTATTGCAATACAGTGTACCATGTATTCAACAATTGCAAATATAATAAATGTATATGATCGTACGTCATACATACCTTATATTCCCGTAGTTCGAATCCAATCTTGCCTTGGTCTCGAGACCGATGAATTATGTGCTAAACACGATTAATAATCCACAATTATTCTCAAGCATGCAACCACGTGCCCAAGCACGTTCCCAACCCCAATTATATCGTCATCCATTGCGATTAACTATTTTAAAAGACCCCGGGCGAAGCATGCATCGAAAACTCAACACGAAATAATTCCCCCAAAAAATACATTGGCGATCGATCGCTTCAACTCAGGCGATCGATCGCTTCAACTCAGGTGATCGATCGCCTCGCAAAATGGTATGGGCGATCAATCACCTCATTTCTAGGCGATCGGTCGCCTCTCAACGATTTTTGGCTACTGCCTCATGGCGATCGATCGCCTCCTTTGAGGCGGTCGATCGCCTCACTATTCATCTTCCATAAAATTTTATCAACGTCACGGCGATCGATCGCCCCGCCCTAGGGATCGATCGCCTCGATCTGAAACAGCCATAAATGGCATTTTTCTTGCCAACACTTCCCCAACAACAATCCTCACACCCCATACAACATAAACCCTTAACAAGGGGCTATAAATCAACCCCAAACAAAACAACCCAAAATCTTTAAAAATCCAATTTCTTAAACCCAACTTAAAACCTTCCCAAACACCACAATACCACTATCAAATCGAAGATAAATGCGAGGGGATTAATAATACCTTATTATCTTCGAGAAATACGGCTCCCAGGTCGAGCAACCATCGATTTTTCATCAAGGGAGAAAAGGGTGGGGGAGAGGGGTGGGGATCGCTTGGACGAGAGGGGAGAGAGGGAGGAGATTCCGTGTAATGACGGAATACCGAGTCTATTTGGTATATATAGCTCCAAAGCTCCAAAATACTGACTCCTCCACAAATACATCATGATTCATCAAATATCATTTGTTTTCAATAATTATCTCTCCAACTCAAATTCCATTACCATCCCCAGTACAAAGTAATCCGGGCCCCAGATCCCACCAAAACCAAATTCCAAGGTTATCACAACGGTGAGAATACAATCTCATCCCTTGAATCCAACGACTCCAAAAACCGGGTTTAAAATCCCCGAGAGTCCCGAAACCGTAATTAATTCATAACTGCCATAATTAAACTCTTTTAAGGATTATTACCACACCGGGATTAACACCATAAATCCCCGGGCATCACAGTTTTGGAGAGGTGCTTGTGTAGAGATTACTATGTGAGTTGAGGTGTATTATGTGAAGTAAAATCTGATTTTTAACTATGTAGGCACCTTTAACTCAAATGCACATTCTAATGCACCTTCAACTCAAATGCACCTTCTAATGCACCTTCAACTCAAATGCACATTGTAATGCCTTTCAAATGCATGCTAAATGCACACCAAGGTCATATCTCACTACACACTTCATGTCTCTTCATTCTCTTGCATATAAAATAAGACATGCATCAATATTTCAAAAACATAGATATCTCATACTTGTTACACCTTCATATTGAACTCTCATAAATAAGTCATGCTTTTATTAAATCAATCATCACTCAGTTCAACCCGAACCCTAGTTCTCATCATATCGTCATTATGAAAGCCACAGGTATGATCATACATTCGAGGCATTACAATTCTCCCTACTCATTGAATTTCATCCTCAAAATTGCACATACATAACATGCATATATATATACTCAAATCAACAATCTTACTGCAAGAAGATAAGAAACATGATTATATATGCAACATTACAGTAATTACTTACCAACAGTATCATAAAACTATAAAGTCATACCAATAAATAACTCAGGATACTGATGTATCATATGCTGCTCCGTCTCCCACGTTGCCTCCTCGACACTCCATCGATCCCACTGTATCTTTACCATTGGTATGACCTTGTTACGCAATGTCCGCTCAGCTTGATCCATAATCTTCACTGGTCGTTCCACATAAGACACGTTTGTATCCAACTGTACTTCAGATGATGGCAATATATGACCCGGATCTGGTTCATATTTCCTCAACAGTGAAACATGAAACACATCGTGGATACTACTCAATGCTGGCGGTAGTGCCAATCGATATCCCAACGTACCAATACGTTGCAACACCACATACGGACCAACGTATCGTGGAGACAACTTTCCACGTTTACCAAATCGTACCACACTTTTAAAAGGTGAAATTTTCAAAAATACTCGATCACCAACTTGAAATTCAAGTGGTCTACGTCGCTTATTGGCATAAGCAGCCTGTCGATCCTGAGCCGCTTGCAATTTCAATCTGATCAATTTCACTTTCTCCTCCATTTCATGAAGCATATCTGGTCCCTGAAGTGCAGTCTGGTCAACATCATCCCAATATAATGGCGATCTACAGCGTCGCCCATACAATGCCTCAAATGGTGCCATCTGAATACTAGTTTGATAACTGTTATTGTACGAAAATTCCACTAATGGGAACGACTCTTACCACGAGTTATCAAACTCCAATACACAGGCACGCAACATATCCTCAAGCGTCTGTATCGTACGCTCTGTCTATCCATCTGTCTGAGGATGATATGCTGTACTCAATCGTACTTTCGTCCCTAGTGCTGACTCTATCCGATACAATTGAAATTGGTATACCATGTACTCTCACTACATTTTGTATAATTGTGCCATTTTCAAATAAGTAAATGTCATACTGTAAGGTAAGAAGTGAGCTACTTTTGTCAGTCTATCAACAATTACCCAAATCGCATCAAAGCCAGAGGAAGTCCGTGGCAAATGGGTAGCAAAATCCATTGTAACATGTTCCAATTTCCATTGAGGAATCTCCAAACTCCTCAATTCACCTCCTGGTCTTTGTCGTTCTGCTTTTACTTGTTGATAGATCAAACACCGTTTCACAAAGTTCAGCACATCCTGTTTCATGCGTTTCCACCAGAATTGGGTACGCAAATCATTATACATTTTCTTTCCTCCAGGATGTATATTGTAGCGACTACAATTCCCACGTTGTAGTATTTCTTGACGTAGTCCTAATGTAGCAGGTACTACCCAACAGTTTCTATACTTCAAAGTTCCATCTCTTGCAAGTACAAATTGAGATGTTTGTTGTGATGCCCCGAAATTAATTGATGGCAATCTGAATATTAATTATGCTTAAATGATGATTTATTACGATGATTAAGATACGTGGGGGAAATGAAGAAGTAACATGATTTAAGGATATTGATTTTAATTATGAGGATGATATGGATTTAATGATGTTGGTTGCATTTTATAAATGCTTACCATGTTAATGTATTTTTATACATCACGTTATTTATTGGGGTATAAGTTAAATGTAAAAAACTTAACACTTTACCCACCATTTCTACCTCACCTCACTCTTTACACTCAAATCCCCAAAATCACTTTCCCAACCCACTTTCCCCTCATTTTCGATTTTAGCCCTAAAAGTGGGAAGAAATTCTTGTAAAAGCTTTATTCTTGCACTTATTGGTAAGATTTAGTGCTTATGATGTTCATATATCACTTATTGATGTTCTTGAAGTGTTTGATTGAGTTTTGGAAGGGTTTTAAAAAGGGTTTGAAATGGGTTTGTTTGAGTTAGTGTGATTCCTTGTGGGATGTTGGATTTTTAGTGGTTTTATGATGTGTGTTGAAGGTTTTAAGTGTTTTAATGTTTATGAGTTGTTGGTATAAATGTTGGTTGAAGTTGGTGTAGGATTTAATGCTAAAAAATGGAGAAATCTCGTGTCTGCGCGAGGCGATCGATCGCCTTAAAAGAGGCGACCGATCGCCGAGGGGCAGTAGCCAATTCAAAGGGTAGGCGATCGATCGCCATGTTTGGCGCGATCGATCGCCGAGAAGAAGAAATTGAGGCGATCGATCGCCTCTCCATGTTTGGCGCGATCGATCGCCGAGAAGAAGAAATTGAGGCGATCGATCGCCTCAGCGAAGCGATCGATCGCCAGCTGCGAAATTTTGAAAATGTTGATTTTTGTTGAATTTTTGGTATCGGGCTATTGTTTAACTTCTAATATTGAATTGTATGGTTGTGTAGAACCATCCCAGGCACCAACAACCTCAAGGAGATAAAGTTCCACAATTTCTCCTCCTTTTGGAATTAAGGTACGTAAGAAACGTACGAGCATCATACGGTAACATATTCTTAAACTATGACCTTGCATTAATTGCATGAGTAATTATGATGATGATTATGATGACTATGATGAATAAGTCTATGATGATAGTGTTGTGATAAACAAAGATGATATGATGTTACGATGACAATTATGATAAGATGATGATGTTTGAGATAATGATGTTTATAAGATGATGACGCATGTTTGACTATGCTACTTAGAATGGTTGAATGTCCGGTGACTATTATGGGCAAGCGAGGAAGGTCTTGCCGCTCATATAACGGAGCGATGGGGATCCGCTATCAAGGCGTAGCGATGGGTATCATCCGCTGAGCGATGGGGTACATCCGCTATCAAGGTGTAGCGATGGGTATCATCCGCTGAATAAGAGATACATCCGCTATCAAGGCGTAGCGATGGGTATCATAAGATGTGTTATGTCGAGCGAGGGGGCCAATTGTGCCGCTGTCATAATAGCACCCGGATAGTCCCATTTCTAATTAACGTGGACTGTTGTGAACTTTTATACGAAGTATGATGTTAATCATTCATGTCTTGAACTAATGATTATATGCGTAATTATGAAACAGGGACAACCAAGGAAGGATAGTACTATTAAACAGGAAGTATATGTTACCAATTATTTCCATGCATTATTTATATGCCATTAATTCATGATGTTAAGTAATGATGTACATGCTCACGATGGGTTGTTCCTGTAGGTACACTTTTGGATCGAGACCAAGGGTCGGGTTGAGATAGTGAGCTAAAGGAGCATAAGAAGTTAGATACAGGATTTTTGTTAGCCTTAACATTCTTTTTGGGGAATGTAATTAACTAACTATTGAAGTTTCATTTTGGCCTATAATTACCTTGAGCTCACATAACAACCAGAACTCTAAAATGTCTCTAATGCATGTTTAGTTCATAATACGCTCTTAATATGATGTTAAGGTAGGGAGACCCTACATTTGTCCTTGACATATCATTTTCTTCAAGTGCTATACCTCATCATCAGTAACTTGTGCCATTCTAATTTTCTCAAAGATATCGGGTTCAACCAACAATGTTTATACCCTTATTGGCTATGTGTCTACATCAAACTCATAACCTAAGGTACAACAAGAAGTCATCAAGGCTGATAAATGCATCATCTCATCAGCAGTAGTATGAACTTTTCGACTTAAGGCATCTGCTGTGAGATTAGCCTTTCCTGGATTATATTCGATCTAACAATCATAATCCTTTAAGAGATCCATCCATCTCCTTTGCCTCATATTCAACTCTGCTTGAGTGAATAAAAACTGTAAACTTTTATGATCAGTGTATATGGTAAACGACGTACCATATAAATAGTGTCGCCATATCTTCAATGCAAAGACTGTTGGGATATGCCCTAAGACAAGTCATTAGATGATTGTTTTGACATACAATGTTTATGATTTTATGAATGGCAATTCATTATTAACTGTGCAATGTGAATTAATATATATGTTAATGTCCTTAGAATAATATTGTATTATTCTTAAAGATGTCCCTAGTCAAGTATTATCATGAATAGGGATAATGATAATACGTAGAGACTAGTATGTATTGATTGATGAATTGTTCATTGATATGAGATATCAAATCAACACATGGGTACATGTTAGAGAACGATGTACTGGACAGACCCACCATGAGAATGCAACATGGATAGTTATATGATCGTCATATGCAATACTCATAGTGATAATAATGTATGTAATCCTTACGACTTGTGATCATCAGAGATCCCAACATAAGAAGTTATGTATCTTGATATCGTCAAACGTTACCCGTAACAGGGTAATCTATAAAGGCGACTATTGGATACACTACGAATTATGTAGAGGGATGTTGACTGATCGAGATAGGATTTGTCCCTCCTATATAATAGGAGATGTGTTTGGCCCTTGATCAAGTGAGAACTAAAATGCATGGCCATGCTCGAATGAGTCGATATGAGATATCGAGCTTATTCGTTTATTCTGGTTCTACTTGGGGATCAAGAAATAGATTGAATATACGAGTATGACTATTCCATGACTCGTGTTCAATCTAAACACAAAAGACAAAGGGATTAAGTTACATGGTTAATATTATCACAAGTTCTAAAGGTTATGTCGAGTCATTGACATTCTTGTAATTTGGGTAGCCTTGATGTGTTGCTAGACACCGCTCTTTGCTTGTAACGTAAAATGAGATTTTATGTCACTGCCAACATTACAAGATCCTATCGGGTCGCACAAAAGATTAAATCGAGAAGGGAAATTAAATTCATTGGATGAATTAATTAATTAAGAAGAGTCTTAATTAAGTGATTAAAAGGTTTTAATTAAATCATGGGTTTGGGCCCATGAGGCTTTAAGAAAGCCTTTAATTAAATCATATATAAAATAACAAGGTGATTAATTGTTAATCCATTCCTTGAGAACATTTTATAATCATAAAACCTAGCACACAAAAAGCTCACGGCCGCCGTTTCACTCTTGGCTCTCTCGGCTTCATCATAGCCGAAGTGAGCTTTGTTGATTCCGGCCATCTTTTCGATTGTGAATCGAGTGAGGTTTTTGGTTCCGGTTTAAGAACTAGTATAGCAACTTGTTCTTAAACTATCCCTTCACCCGATTTGATTGTGTGGATACCGTTGAGGCAAAACTTGACAAGTTTTGCTAGTGATTCGAAGGAGACGTTGGATGTGGTGCTGCTCCATGGAATCTGCTCAAACCCGCTACAAGGGTGAGACCTTCGTAAATCCTTTATCCGATATGATAACCTATGTATAGATCCGCGGTTTAGTAATCCAAAATTTTATTCCGCTGCGTTGTATGCTTTGAGGATTACTTACAGTGGTATCAGAGCCGTGTACAAGGCTCATATCGGATTTATGTGGTTAAATAGTTTAATCATATTTAGATTAATATTGCATGCTATTTAAAACTGTATGAACATATATGATATGTTAATATTAAGTTTGTGAAATTATCATGAAATTATATTTGATATAATTGATGTTTGTTGTATACGATACATGAAGGCGCAAAACCGAGCCCAAAGCATGAGATGGTTCGACCACCACCATCACAAATGACACACTGCCACATGAGGGCTAGGGTTTTCGAACCCTTGGCTCGAGATGGTTTAGTCGTTGTGGCTAATAATTGTGCATGGAAGTGTCGAAACTTGATTAGGGTTTAGAACCCAATGGCTCGTGACGGCTAGCTCATGACGGCTAGGGTTTGGAACCCTAGTAGCCGTGCATGGGCTCGGCCATCGTCGCCCTTTGGCTAGGGTTTAGAACCCTTCTCTTGGCTCGAAAATTTGTATTAGCGACACTTGAATCACGATAAATGATGGGTGATGGCTAGGGCCACATGAGGGCTAGGGTTTTCGAACTCATTGGCTCGAGATGGTCAAGACGCCAACGTCATGAATCGTGCATGAAAGGTCGAGAACTATAACAAAGGTTTCGAACCATGGTGGCTCGTGACGGCTAGGGTTTCGAACCCTAGCAGCCAAGATTGGCTCACGGCCGCCACCGTCCAAAGGTGTTAGGGTCTCGGACCCTCGAGCTTGGGCCGTGGTTTTGGGCTAAGTTTCCATGACGTGTGATGTCCCGAGCGTACGATAATTTTTCAAAAATTATTTTACAGTTTTAATTAGAATTAAATTTTAAATTGTTTAGAATTTAATTAATTAAGTGTTAAAGCATGTTTTATGTGTTGTTTGAGCATGGTGCATGGTTATAGCCCTTTAACCTATTAGATAGGATTTGTGAATGTTTGTAATTTATAATACGACCTGCGTGTCGTGCCTTCTCTATTTTATTCTAAATGTAATCCCTCCCCTATGTTCCCCTCGAATGTGAATCGAGGAATTCTATATCTTGTAAATAGTGTAGTTTATTTTATTGATGGTGATCAATGAAGATGGAGCATCGTGCCGGGATGAGGAGGCCATTCACAAATTGGAGCCAAAGGAAGGTGCTTGTGAAGTTACCTTAGGTTGACTCTTAGGATTTTCTCATTGGCTTGAGAAAATTGTTAGTAGGGGTTATAACCATGTCACGTTTAATTATGTATGTTGATGCATGATTTATCTTATGCTTTAGATTGATAATTGTATTACACATATATGTAGATATGTATACAACTATATGTAGTGGACATATTTTAAATTATCAAACTAATCATGAGATCAATAAATCCCTCTAAAATATTAAGTTTTAGATGCCTTCCAAAATTAAAAGTACTCGTCAAAAACTTCGATTGTACATGTGTGGGTTTGCCAAAGCAAAGTACCGTGGCAATCTTAGTAAGGCGCGAAAGGATAAAAGTGATATCCGTTATACTTTAAATTGGGTACGACTAAACTAGGTTATCTCAATAGGATTGGGAAACTAGAGGCATGGGTTGGATAATAATTCATTTGATGAATTGAACAAAGCGTTGTTCGTCCAACTATCCAAGAATTATATGTGATATATTGTCAAAGTGTTGCCTACCTAAATAACCGAGTCTTAGGCGATTAGCCAAAGCTAACTCAAGATTAGGCGAAATATGGATCTTGGCCCACTAAAGGTTTTGAGGATTGATATTTTAAACAAAATAGTGGGAGCATCATTTAATGTAAGACCATGTTAAATGATTAAATCATAAACTTATTTTGCATATTTATATTGTAGATATCCATGGCAACTAACAACGTAACAAGCACTTTATAACTGCGATCGGTCCTTGAGAAGGACAAATTAAATGGGACAAATTTCCTAGACTGGCATAGGAACTTGAGGATAGTCCTCAAACAAGAAAAGAAACAATATGTTCTAGAGGAACCCTTACCTGCTGAGGAACTGTTAGTAATCCAATGAGCATACAATGCAGCGGAATAAAATTTTATGGATTACTAACACCGGATCTATACATAGGGATTCATATCGGATAAAGGAACATAAGAGTCTCACCCTTGTAGCGTGTTTGAAGCAGAATCCTCGTTGTAGCACCACGAGTCACAAATAGAGAAGGCACGACACACAGGTCGTATTATATATTACAAACATCCACAAATCCTATCTAATAGGTCAAAGGGCTATAACCACGCACCATGCTCAAACAACACATAAAGCATGCATTAAAATTTAATTAATTAAATTATAAACATTTTAAATTTAATTCTAATTAAAACTGTAAAATAATTTTTGAAAAATTATCGTGCGCTCGGGACATCACATGCCACGAACTTAAGCGACTAAGACATGAACCACCATGGTTCGAACCACAAAAGCCCACGGCTGGACCATTAATGGGCCTAGGGTTCGAAGCCCTAGCCCATGGCGGAGCCAAGCTCGAGCGGCGGCGGCGCTAGGGTTCCAAACCCTAGCCGCCACGCACCACCTTGGGTTTTCATTGAGCCATCTTGTTCGAAACGCCGGAATTTGTTAGCCACGAGTCACGGTCAGGCCATGCACGGGGTTGGCTCAACCATCTCGAGCAAAGGGTTCGAAAAACCTTGCTCTCATGTGGTAAAGCTACTAATCCATGCATGCGTGAACCATTATCGAGCCAAAGAGTTCAAAACTCATCCATGTCTCAAAACCTTAGCATAAGAGGCGACGATGGCCGAGCCCATGCACGGCTACTAGGGTTCGAAACCCTAGCCGTCATGAGCTAGCCGTCACGTGCCAATGGGTTCTAAACCCTAATCAATTTTCGACACTTCCATGCACAATTATTAGCCACAACGACTAAGCCATCTCGAGCCAAGGGTTCGAAAACCCTAGCCCTCATGTGGCTAGCAATGGTGTCATTTGTGATGGTGATGGCCGATAATATTGCCCAATAAATTTGATTATTCGCCAATTATATCAAATACAATTTTACGATGATTTTCACAAACTAAATATTAACATATCATATATGTTCATACAGTTTTAAATAGCATGCAAAATTAATTCTAATATGATTAAACTATTTAACCACATAAATCCGATATGAGCCTTGTACACGGCTCTGATACCACTGTTAGTAATCCAATGAGCATACAACGCAGCGGAATAAAATTTTATGGATTAATAACACCGGATCTATACATAGGGATTCATATCGGATAAAGGAACATAAGAGTCTCACCCTTGTAGCGTGTTTGAAGCAGAATCCTCGTTGTAGCACCACGAGTCACAAACGAAAGTTTGCACCTTCGTCTCTACGGTATCCACACGATCAAATCGAAAGGGATGTTCAAGAACAAGTTGCTAGACTTATTCTTGAACCAAAACTAAACTCTCGGTTCAAAACCGATCAACGACGGACAATCAAGATGAACACCACACGGCGGCGCGGCGGCGGTGATTTTCGGCTCCTGAGAGGCGGCCAAGAGGAGAGTATGTATTCTAGGGTTTTTGATATCAAGTTATGATATGAAAAGTATGATTAACCATTAATCAAAACCTTGTATTTATATTATAAGGCTTTTAATTAAGGTTCAAGACTTTCTTAAAGTCTTATGGGCCCAAACCCATGATTTATTTAAAACCTTTTAATCACTTAATTAAGACTCTTCTTAATTAATTAATTCATCCAATGAATTTAATTTTCCTTCTCGATTTAATCTTTTGTGCGACCCGATAGGTTCTTGTAATGTTGGCAGTGACATAAAATCTCATTTTACGTTACAAGCAAAGAGCGGTGTCTAGCAACACATCAAGACTACCCAAATTACAAGAATGTCAATGACTCGACATAACCTTTAGAACTTGTGATAATATTAACCATGTAACTTAATCCCTTTATCCTTTGTGTTTAGATTGAACACGAGTCATGGAATAGTCATACTCGTATATTCAATCTCTATTTCTTGATCCCCAAGTAGAACTAGAATAAAGGAATAAGCTCGATATCTCATATCGACTCATTCGAGCATGGCCATGCATTTTAGTTCTCACTTGATCAAGGGCCTAACACATCTCCTGTTATATAGGAGGGACAAATCCTATCTCGATCAGTCAACATCCCTCTACATAATTCGTAGTGTATCCAATAGTCGCCTTTATAGATTACCCTGTTACGGGTAACATTTGACGATATCAAGATACATAACTCCTTATGTTGGGATCTCTGATGATCACAAGTCGTAAGGATTACATACATTATTATCACTATGAGAATTGCATATGACGATCATATAACTATCCATGTTGCATTCTCATGGTGGGTCTGTCTAGTACATCGTTCTCTAACATGTACCCATATGTTGATTTGATATCTCATATCAATGAACAATTCATCGATCAACACATACTAGTCTCTACGTATTATCATTATCCCTATTCATGATAATACTTGACTAGGGACATCTTTAAGAATAATACAATATTATTCTAGGGACATTAACATATATATTAATTCACATTGCACAGTTAAAAGAATAATATATAATAATGAATTGCCATTCATAAAATCATAAACATTGTATGTCAAAACAATCATCTAATGATTTGTCTTAGGGCATATCCCAACAAATCTCCCACTTGCACTAAGACCACTCAGACATATACCTAATGCCTAGAGATCTAGTATGACGATCATGCTTCTGCTGTGACAGTGGCTTCGTCAATGGGTCAGATACATTATCATCTGTTGGTACTTTGCATATTTTAACATCTCCCATTTCAACGATTTCTCGAATGAAATGGAAACGCCTAAGTATGTGCTTGGATCTTTGGTGAGATCTTGGTTCCTTAGCCAATGCGATCGCTCCATTGTTGTCACAATAGAGTTCTATCGGATCTTTAATGCTAGGCACCACTCCAAGTTCGGAAATGAACTTCCTCATCCAAACAGCTTCCTTTGCTGCATCCGAGGCAGCAATATACTCAGCTTCCGTTGTGGAATCGGCTACTGTTTCTTGCTTTGAACTCTTCCAGCTCACAGCACCTCCATTTAGGCAATACACATATCCAGATTGCGATCGAAAATCATCTTTGTCGGTTTGGAAGCTTGCATCAGTGTAACCCATTACATTGAGCTCTTCCTCACCTCCATAAATCAAGAATGTATCCTTAGTGCTTCGCAAGTACTTCAGGATGTTCTTGACAGCAATCCAGTGACCTTCACCTGGATCAACTTGATATCTGCTCGTCATGCTCAAAGCATACGATACATCGGGACGAGTACATATCATGGCATACATGATAGATCCAATAGCTGACGCATATGGAATCTTACTCATGCGTTGTCTCTCATCTGGTGTTGAAGGACACTGTTCCTTCGAGAGATAAATACCATGTGTCATAGGCACGAATCCTTTCTTTGATTCTTGCATGCTAAACCTTTTAAGCACTTTGTCTATGTATGTACTTTGACTCAGACCAAGAACCTTTCTTGATCTATCTCTATAGATCTAGATTCCTAATACATAGGTGGCTTCTCCCAAGTCTTTCATCGAAAAGCAATTCCCTAGCCAAATCTTTACAGATTGTAAGGCAGGGATATCATTTCCAATGAGAAGTATGTCATCTACATACAACACTAGGAAAATGATTACGCTCCCACTGACCTTCTTGTAGACACAAGGTTCATCTTCGTTTTTGATAAAACCAAACTCTTTGATTGCATCATCAAATCGAAGATTCCAACTCCGAGAAGCTTGCTTCAATCCATAAATGGATCGTTGTAGTTTACATATCTTTCCAGCATCCTTTGGATCGACAAAACCCTCGGGCTGTGTCATGTACACATCCTCGAGCAGATTTCCATTAAGGAAAGTTGTTTTGACATCCATCTGCCAGATTTCATAATCATGAAATGCAGCTATTGCAAGCAAGATCCTTATGGATTTAACCATGGCCACTGGTGAAAAGGTTTCATCATAGTCAATACCATGAATTTGTTTGAATCCTTTTGCAACCAGGCGACCTTTATAGGTTTGTACATTACCATCCATATCGGTCTTTTTCTTGAAAATCCATTTGCACCCTATGGGTCATACCCCTTCAGGTGGATCAACCAAAGTCCATACTTGGTTTGCATACATGGATTCCATCTCAGATTTCATGGCCTCTTGCCATTTCTCAGAATCATTGCCCATTATAGCTTGTTGATAAGATGACGGCTCATCCTCATCAATAAGTAGTAAGTCACCTTGTTGAGTCACAAGAAATCCATATCTCTGTGGCTCCCGGTGTTCTCTTACAGACCTACGCTGGGCTTGTGTCTCTTGAGCAGGTGCTTCTTCCACAACAGCTTGCGGTGTCTGCTCTGTTTCCATCTCAATCTCAGGTTCAGTGTTTCTTGTGGTTGAACTTCACTAAGTTCTATTTTTCTCCCACTGGTTTTTCTAGAAATAAATTCTTTTTCAAGAAATACACCAGTCCGAGCAACAACTACTTTGTTCTCGGTGGGATAATAGAAATAGTATCCTTTTGTTTCCTTAGGATACCCCACAAATAAACACTTATCAGATTTGGGTCAAAGTTTGTTAGTGGCGTGACGTCTAACGAAAGCCTCACAACCCCAAATCTTCATAAAAGACATACTAGGACGCTTCCCAGTCCATATCTCATATGGTGTCTTTTCCACTGATTTAGATGGAACACGGTTCAGTAAGAAAATCGTTGTTTCTAGAGCTTGTCCCCAAAACGATATCGGAAGATCTGCATGACTCATTATTGATCTAACCATGTCCAACAAGGTTCGATTTCTCCTCTCGGATACACCATTCCATTGTGGAGTATACGGAGGAGTGAGTTGTGGGACTATCCCACATCCCTTTAGATAGTCATGAAACTCTTGGCTTAAGTATTCACCTCCTCGATCTGATCGAAGGATCTTGATACTTTTGCCAAGTTGGTTTTGTACTTCATTCTTGAAATCTTTGAACTTTTCAAAGGTTTCATGCTTATGCTTCATTAGGTACACATACCCATATCTACTGAGGTCATCAGTAAATGTAACGAAGTATTGAAAACCACCTCTAGCTTGTGTACTTATTGGTCCACATACATCACTATGTATTAGTCCCAATAAAACATTTGCCCTTTCAACATGTCCCTTGAAAGGGGCTTTAGTCATCTTGCCCATTAAACAAGATTCGCATGTTTCATATGATTCAAAATCAAATGAATCTAATACTCCATCCTTATGAAGTTTAGATATGCGGTTGTCGTTTATGTGGCCCAAGCGACAGTGCCAGAGATAAGTCGGATTACAATCATTATTTTTAATCCTTTTAGTATTTATGTTATAGATAGGCATATCAAGATTTAATACATAAAGACCATTCACCATTTGTGCACTAGCATAAAACATATCATTTAAATAAATAGAACAACAGTTGTCCTTTATTATAAATGAAAAACCATACTTGTCTAAACAAGAAATAGAAATTATGTTTTTAGTAATAGATGGCACAAAATAACAGTCTTTTAAAATCAACGATAAACCAGAAGGTAAAGCTAAACAATAATCTCCTATAGCTAATGCAGCAACTCTTGCTCCATTTCCTACTCGGAGATCAACTTCACCTTTCGCCAACGTCCTACTCCTATTTAGATCCTGCACATTTACACAAATGTGAGATCCACATCCAGTATCTAATACCCATGATGAAGAAGTAGATAAATTGACTTCTATAACAAAAATACATGAAGTGGAAGTCACACTTCCTTTCTTTAGATCCTCCAGATATACTTTGCAGTTTTTTTTTCAATGGCCGGTCTCACCGCAATGGAAACAGTTCCCTTCCTTCACTATCCCCCCTTTTGGCTTTAGTGCAGAAGACTTTGGCTTAGATTTAACAAAGACCTTCTTTGCTTTCTTGTTGCCTTTAGCTTTGGCCCTTCCTTTGCCCTTATTCACAATAAGAACATTTGTGGCCTTAGTCTTCTTTGTATTTGCTTCATATGTTCTCAACATACCAAGCAATTGTGGTAGAGTCTTTTCCATGTCAGTCATATTGTAATTTACTACAAATTGACTGAAGCTCTCAGGCAACGATTGCAAGATCACATCGGTGGCCAACTCTTGGTCCAATGGAAAACCCAGCTTGTCCAGATTCTCAATGTACCCAATCATCTTGAGCACATGAGTTCCAACTAGGCTTCCCTCTACCATCCTGCACTGAAATAACTCCTTAGAGACGTCATACCTCTCTTGTCTTGCTTGCTGTTGGTACAATTGCTTAAGGTGCTCGATCATATCAAACGCCTCCATTTCCTCATGTTGCTTCTGAAGCTCAGAGTTCATGGTTGCAAGCATAAGGCACCCAACATCAAGTGCGTCACTTTGATGCTTCTTGTAAGCATATTTATCAGCTCTTGTAGCTGTTAGGGGAGGTTCCTCAGCGGGTAAGGGTTCCTCAAGGACATATTGTTTCTTTTCTTGTTTGAGGACTATCCTCAAGTTCCTATGCCAGTCTAGGAAATTTGTCCCATTTAATTTGTCCTTCTCAAGGACCGATCGCAGTGATAAAGTGCTAGTAACGTTGTTAGTTGCCATGGATATCTACAATATAAATATGCAAAATAAGTTTATGATTTAATCATTTAACATGGTCTTATATTAAATGATACTCCCACTATTTTGTTAAAAAATATCAACCTTCAAAACCTTTAGTGGGCCAAGATCCATATTTCGCCTAATCTTGAGTTAGCTTTGGCTAATCGCCCAAGACTCGGTTATTTAGGTAGACAACACTTTGTCAATTATATCACATATAATTCTTGGATAGTTGGACGAACAACACTTTGTTCAATTCATCAAATGAATTATAATCCAACCCATGCCTCTAAGTTCCCAATCCTATTGAGATAACCTAGTTAAGTCGTACCCAATTTAAAGTATAACGGATATCACTTTTATCCTTTCGCGCCTTACTAAGATTGCCACGGTGCTTTGCTTTGGCAAACCCACACATGTACAATCGAAGTTATTGACGAGTACTTTTAATTTTGGCAGGCATCTATAACTTAATATTTTAGAGGGATTTATTGATCTCATGATTAGTTTGATAATTTAAAATATGTCCACTACATATAGTTGTATACATATCTACATATATGTGTAATACTATTATCAATCTAAAACATAAGATAAATCATGCATCATCATACATAATTAAAAGTGACATGGTTATAGCCCCTACTAACGATTCTCTCAGGCCAATGAGAAAATCCTAAGAGTCAACCTAAGGTAACTTCACAAGCACCTTCCAATGGCTCCAATTTGTGAATGGCCTCCTCATCCCGGCACGATGCTCCATCTTCATTGATCACCATCAATAAAATAAACTACACTATTTACAAGATATAGAATTCCTCGATTCACATTCGAGGGGAACATAGGGGAGGGATTACATTTAGAATGAAATAGAGAAGGCACGACACGCAGGTCGTATTATATATTACAAACATCCACAAATCCTATATAATAGGTCAAAGGGCTATAACCACGCACCATGCCCAAACAACACATAAAGCATGCATTAACATTTATTAACTAAAGTCTAAACATTTTAAATTTAATTCTAATTAAAACTGTAAAATAATTTTTGAAAAATTATCGTGCGCTCGGGACATCACATGCCACGAACTTAAGCGACTAAGACACGAACCACCATGGTTCGAACCACAAAATCCCATGGCTGGACCATTAATGGGCCTAGGGTTCGAAACCCTAGCCCATGGCCGAGCCAAGCTCGAGCGACGGCGGCGCTAGGGTTCCAAACCCTAGCCGCCACGCACCACCTTGGGTTTTCATTGAGCCATCTTGTTCGAAACGCCGGAATTTGTTAGCCACGAGTCATGGTCAGGCCATGCACGGGGTTGGCTCAACCATCTCGAGCAAAGGGTTCGAAAAACCTTGCTCTCATGTGGTAAAGCTACTAATCCATGCATGCGTGAACCATTATCGAGCCAAAGAGTTCAAAACTCATCCATGTCTCAAAACCTTAGCATAAGAGGCGACGATGGCCGAGCCCATGCACGGCTACTAGGGTTCAAAACCCTAGCCGTCATGAGCTAGCCGTCACGTGCCAATGGGTTCTAAACCCTAATCTATTTTTGACACTTCCATGTACAATTATTAGCCACAACGACTAAGCCATCTCGAGCCAAGGGTTCGAAAACCCTAGCCCTCATGTGGCTAGCCGTGGTGTCATTTGTGATGGTGATGGCCGAAAATATTGCCCAATAAATTTGATTATTCGCCAATTATATCAAATACAATTTTACGATGATTTTCACAAACTAAATATTAACATATCATATATGTTCATACAGTTTTAAATAGCATGCAATATTAATTCTAATATGATAAACTATTTAACAACATAAATCCGATATGAGCCTTGTACACGGCTCTGATACCACTGTTAGTAATCCAATGAGCATACAACGCAGCGGAATAAAATTTTATGGATTACTAACACCGGATCTATACATAGGGATTCATATCGGATAAAGGAACACAAGAGTCTCACCCTTGTAGCGTGTTTGAAGCAGAATCCTCGTTGTAGCACCACGAGTCACAAACGAAAGTTTGCATCTTCGTCTCTACGGTATCCACACGATCAAATCGAAAGGGATGTTCAAGAACAAGTTGCTAGACTTATTCTTGAACCAAAACTAAACTCTCGGAACAAAACCGATCAACGACGGACAATCAAGATGAACACCACACGGCGGCGCGGCGGCGGTGATGTTCGGCTCCTGAGAGGCGGACGAGAGGAGAGTATGTAGTCTAGGGTTTTTGATATCAAGTTATGATATGAAAAGTATGATTAACCATTAATCAAAACCTTGTATTTATATTATAAGGCTTTTAATTAAGGTTCAAGACTTTCTTAAAGTCTTATGGGCCCAAACCCATGATTTAATTAAAACCTTTTAATCACTTAATTAAGACTCTTCTTAATTAATTAATTCATCCAATGAATTTAATTTCCCTTCTCGATTTAATCTTTTGTGCGACCCGATAGGTTCTTGTAATGTTGGCAGTATCTCATTTTACGTTACAAGCAAAGAGCGGTGTCTAGCAACACATCAAGGCTACCCAAATTACAAAAATGTCAATGACTCGACATAACCTTTAGAACTTGTTATAATATTAACCATGTAACTTAATCCCTTTATCCTTTGTGTTTAGATTGAACACGAGTCATGGAATAGTCATACTCGTATATTCAATCTCTATTTCTTGATCCCCAAGTAGAACTAGAATAAACGAATAAGCTCGATATCTCATATCGACTCATTCGAGCATGGCCATGCATTTTAGTTCTCACTTGATCAAGGGCCTAACACATCTCCTGTTATATAGGAGGGACAAATCCTATCTCGATCTGTCAACATCCCTCTACATAATTCGTAGTGTATCCAATAGTCGCCTTTATAGATTACCCTGTTATGGGTAACGTTTGACGATATCAAGATACATAACTCCTTATGTTGGGATCTCTGATGATCACAAGTCGTAAGGATTACATACATTATTATCACTATGAGAATTGCATATGACGATCATATAACTATCAATGTTGCATTCTCATGGTGGGTCTGTCCAGTACATCGTTCTCTAACATGTACCCATATGTTGATTTGATATCTCATATCAATGAACAATTCATCGATCAACACATACTAGTCTCTACGTATTATCATTATCCCTATTAATGATAATACTTGACTAGGGACATCTTTAAGAATAATACAATATTATTCTAGGGACATTGTGATATCCCCGAAATGATTATGTGATTTTAATCATTTATTTATATTATGATGATTTAGTGTTAATTCATGAGGTTGAATTAATATGGTTGAGGAGTTACATTTCGGGGTGCATGCGACATATGTTGGGATGTTGGGGTTGTGGCATAATTATTTTGGGGTGTGTATTATTGTTTTGGTAAAGGCATATTTAAATGGGAATTGAAGTATTTTATTGAGAAAATACTATAAAATATCATGTGAGGATATTTTAATACATCGTGCTAAATACCGGGACCAAAAACATAACACATCACATAACCCACCACCCAACCACCCCCCCTTGACCCATGCCCTGCTGCCAGCTACCAGCTGCTTGCCCATACCCCTTGTCCCATCTCTCACCCAACCCTTCCATGTCTGAAATCACTCCAATTCTCTCCCACAATTCGTCCAACAGCTGCTAAGGAAGTTAGAGAGGAGACCTTCCATTTTTATTGCTTGGGAAGCTTCCAAAAATCGGAGCAAAAAGGGGTGAGAAACCATTTCTGGGTTTGAAATTTAGTTGTTGAGTTCATACTTTTGTTGGTGTGAAAAATGGCATGTTAGCTTAGGTTTCTTAAAACCTTCGATTTAAATGCTTACATGGTGTTGTTATGTAGCTCTCAGTATTTTTCCTTATATATTGTACATGTTTTATGTTGAGGAAATAAGCATGTAAAGTAGGGTGTTCGGAAATCTGGGTAGGAGTATGCCCTGTTTTTCTGGAAAATGTGGACTGGGAGTGATTTTGAGGAAGTGATATTATGCATGTTAGATGGGTTTTAGGGTAAACCTTTGATGTGAAAATATGCATGGTAGTTATGTGAAGCCTTTGGCATTTTTATTCGAGCAATATTCATGACTTATGTGATAGATTTCATTGCTTGAAAGTGAGTACTCAAAAATCTGGGCAGAAAGACAATGCTCTGTTTTTCGAAAAAAAGTTGGTTGAGTACTGATGTTATAGGGTGCTTTTAATGCATGTGGGTTTGTGGTTGGGATATATATCTTGTATGATTACACTCAGGGTAGTGTATTGTAGCTACTAGCATGTTTGTTTAGGCATGTTGTATGTCTTACATGTTAGAATGAAAGGTGTGAAAATCAGTGTTGAGCATTCTGGAAAATGTCGCGCACAGACCATGTGGCGATCGATCGCCACAAATGGCGCGATCGATCGCCGAGGTCCAGTAGCCAAAATCAAAGGCACGCGATCGATCGCCATGAATGGCGCGATCGATCGCCATGGGACAGTGGAGTTTGGCGATCGATCGCCAAGTGGTAGCGATCGATCGCCAGAGGCAAAGTTTTGAAATATTGTTATTTTGTTGCATTTTTGATTTTGGATCATATATTGGCATCTAATATTGTGTTGTACACTGGTGTAGAGCCTTCACAGAGGGCTACACAACGCAGGGGATAGAGTCCCACCACACACTACATTTTGGAAAGGTACGTAGCGACGTACGGGCATCCCAACGGTAACATGTACTTATGTTTGTCTGTTTGACATATGATGAATGCAATGTGATGCATTAAGAGTTGATACATGTTATTATGCATTGTTGTTGCATATTATGCATTGTTGTTGCATATTGTGATGTGGAATAAAGAGGAGTATTCCACGAGTCAGGGGTGATCACAGTGAAGGTTTAATGCTTACGCTTGACCGCTAAAAATGTGGAGCGGGAGGGGGGAGGCTCGCTTGCACATGGAGGCGGGGTATACCATACTAAGCGATGATGAGATACCGCTAGTATGAAGAAGCGAGGTTGAGATACCGCTTGTTTTGAGATTGTAAAGCGAAGAAGCATAAATAACTGATGATGACTGACTCAAGAAAAAGAGATGATATGTCATGACATTTATTAGTGAAGCCATACATTCATATAGTGTTTGATTATGAATTGTGGTACAGGGACAACCACTGGGCATTGTAAATGCGATGAAAATACAGGAAGTGCTTTGTATTTATGATTATGCATTTACGCCTTACGTATTCATATTGTGTTGTATATGGATAGCTATGTGCTCATGTGTTGGGGGTTGTCTTTGTAGGTGCTTTTGCTAAGGAGAACTAGGGTCGGGGCTGATACTTTGAGCTGTAAGGAGTGCTACTACAATAGCAGGACAGAGTTCTTATGCGTAGTCTCTACAAGTAGTAGAGTAGAACTATAGTGTCACTCCTATTGTTTTGAGAAATGTAACTATTATCTGTTTCAAATTTTATGGGTACATTTGAACTATAAGCTCAAAATGTCAACACGATTAAATACTCTGATATTGAAATGCTTAGTTCTCTTAATCGCACCTATTAGTATCTTGAGATATCGGGGTCTCACAGACATTAACATATATATATTAATTCACATTGCACAGTTAAAAGAATAATATATAATAATGAATTGCCATTCATAAAATCATAAACATTGTATGTCAAAACAATCATCTAATGATTTGTCTTAGGGCATATTCCAACAGGAACCTCTCCTAACGGCTACAAGAGCCGAAAAAGATGCTTACAAGAAGCATCAAAGTGACGCACTTGATGTGTAAGTAATCCAAGAGCATACAACGCAGCGGAATAAAATTTTATGGATTACTAACCAGCAGATCTATACATAGGATTCATATTGGATAAAGGAATTACAAGTGTCTTACCCTTGTAGCGTGTTTGAAGCAGAATCCACGGAGCAGCACCACGTCCTACGCCTTCTCCGAGTCACTAGCAAAACTCAATGAGTTTTGCCTCAACGGTATCCACACGATCAAATCGGGTGAAGGGATAGTTTAACAACAAGGTGCTAGACAAGTTATTAAACCGGAACAAGAAAGACACTCGATTCTAAATCGAAAGGCACGCCCAAAAATCACAAATTCTCTTCGGCTATGATTAAGAAGCCGAGAGCTCTTTTGTTGGTTTTGGAGGCCGTGTGTCTTGCTTGGTTTTTAGGTTGAATGATATGAAGTTGTGTCTTACAATTAAATCATAACCTTGTATTTATATTAAAAGGCTTTTAATTAAGGTTCAAGACTTTCTTAAAGTCTTATGGGCCCAAACCCATGATTAAACTAAAACCTTTTAATCACTTAATTAAGACTCTTCTTAATTAATTAATTCATCCAATGAATTTAATTTCCCTTCTCGATTTAATCTTTTGTGCGACCCGATAGGATCTTGTAATGTTGGCAGTGACATAAAATCTCATTTTATGTCGCAAGCATTGAGCGGTATCTAGCAACACATCAATGCTACCCAAATTACAAGAATGTCAATGACTTGACATAACCTTTAGAACTTGTGATAATATTAATCATGTAACTTAATCCATTTGTCCTTTGTGTTTAGATTGAACACGAGTCATGAAATAGTCATACTCGTATATCCAATCTTTATTTCTTGATCCCCAAGTAGAACTAGAATAAACGAATAAGCTCGATATCTCATATCGACTCATTCGAGCGTGGCCATGCATTTTAGTTCTCACTTGATCAAGGGCCAAACACATCTTTTGTTATATAGGGGGACAAATCCTATCTCGATCAGTCAACATCCCTCTACATAATTCGTAGTGTATCCAATAGTCGCCTTTATAGTTTACCCTGTTACGGGTAACGTTTGACGATATCAAAATACATAACTCCTTATGTTGGGATCTCTGATGATCACAAGTCGTAAGGATTACATACATTATTATCACTATGAGAATTGCATATGACAATCATATAACTATCCATGTTGCATTCTCATGGTGGGTCTGTCCAGTACATCGTTCTCTAACATGTACCCATATGTTGATTTGATATCTCATGTCAATGAACAATTCATCGATCAACACATACTAGTCTCTACGTATTATCATTATCCCTTTCATGATAATACTTGACTAGGGACATCTTTAAGAATAATACAATATTATTCTAAGGACATTAACATATATATTAATTCACATTGCACAGTTAAAAGAATAATATATAATAATGAATTGCCATTTATAAAATCATATTACATTGTATGTCATAAACAATCATCTAATGATATGTCTTAGGGCATATTCCAACAAATCTCCCACTTGCACTAAGACCACTCAGACATATACCTAATGCCTAGAGATCTAGGACGATCATGCTTCTGCTGTGACAGTGGCTTCGTCAATGGGTCAGATACATTATCATCTGTTGCTACTTTGTATATTTTAACATCTCCCCTTTCAACGATTTCTCGAATGAAATGGAAACGCCTAAGTATGTGCTTGGATCTTTGGTGAGATCTTGGTTCCTTAGCCCATGCGATCGCTCCATTGTTGTCACAATAGAGTTCTATCGGATCTTTAATGCTAGGCACCACTCCAAGTTCAGAAATGAACTTCCTCATCCAAACAGCTTCCTTTGCTGCATCCAAGGCAGCAATATACTCAGCTTCCGTTGTAGAATCGGCTACTATTTCTTGCTTTGAACTCTTCCAGCTCACAGCACCTCCATTTAGGCAATACACATATCCAGATTGCGATCGAAAATCATCTTTGTCAGTTTGGAAGCTTGCATCAGTGTAACCCATTACATTGAGCTCTTCCTCACCTCCATAAATCAAGAATGTATCCTTAGTCCTTCTCAAGTACTTCAGGATGTTCTTGACAGCAATCCAGTGACCTTCACTCGGATCAACTTGATATCTGCTCGTCATGCTCAAAGCATACGATACATCGGGACGAGTACATATCATGGCATACATGATAGATCCAATAGCTGACGCGTATGGAATCTTACTCATGCGTTGTCTCTCATCTGGTGTTGAAGGACACTGTTCCTTCTAGAGATAAATGCCATGCGTCATAGGCACGAATCCTTTCTTGGATTCTTGCATGCTAAACCTTTTAAGCACCTTGTCTATGTATGTACTTTGACTTAGACCAAGAAGCCTTCTTGATCTATCTCTATAGATCTTGATTCCTAATACATAGGTGGCTTATCCCAAGTCTTTCATCGAAAAGCAATTCCCTAGCCAAATCTTTACAGATTGCAAGGCAGGGATATCATTTCCAATAGAAGTATGTCATCCACATACAACACTAGGAAAATGATTACGCTCCCACTGACCTTCTTGTAGACACAAGGTTCATCTTCATTTTTGATAAAACCAAACTCTTTGATTGCATCATCAAAACGAAGATTCCAACTCCGAGAAGCTTGCTTCAATCCATAAATGGATCGTTGTAGCTTGCATATCTTTCCAGCATCCTTTGGATCGACAAAACCCTCGGGCTGTGTCATGTACACATCCTCGAGCAGATTTCCATTAAGAAAAGCTGTTTTGACATCCATATGCCAGATTTCATAATCATGAAATGCAGCTATTGCAAGTAAGATCCTTATGGATTTAACCATGGCCACTGGTGAAAAGGTTTCATCATAGTCAATACCATGAATTTGTTTGAATCCTTTTGCAACCAGCCGACCTTTATAGGTTTGTACGTTACCATCCATATCGGTCTTTTTCTTGAAAATCCATTTGCACCCTATGGGTCGTACCCCTTTAGGTGGATCAACCAAAGTCCATACTTGGTTTGCATACATGGATTCCATCTCAGATTTCATGGCCTCTTGCCATTTCTCAGAATCATTGCCCATTATAGCTTGTTGATAAGATGACGGCTCATCCTCATCAATGAGTAGTAAGTCACCTTGTTGAGTCACAAGAAATCCATATCTCTGTGGCTCCCGGGTGTTCTCTTACAGACCTACGCTGGGCTTGTGTCTCTTGAGCAGGTACTTCTTCCACAACAGTTTGCGGTGCCTGCTCTGTTTCCATCTCAATTTCAGGTTCAGTGTTTTCTTGTGGTTGAACTTCACTAAGTTCTATTTTTCTCCCACTGGTTTTTCTAGAAATAAATTCTCTTTAAAGAAATACACCAGTCCGAGCAACAACTACTTTGTTCTCGGTGGGATAATAGAAATAGTATCCTTTCGTTTCCTTAGGATACCCCACAAATAAACACTTATCAGATTTGGGTCAAAGTTTGTTAGTGGCGTGACGTCTAATGAAAGCCTCACAACCCCAAATCTTCATAAAAGACATACTAGGACGCTTCCCAGTCCATATCTCATATGGTGTCTTTTCCACTGATTTAGATGGAACACGGTTCAGTAAGAAAATCGCTGTTTCTAGAGCGTGTCCCCAAAACGATATCGGAAGATCTGCATGACTCATCATTGATCTAACCATGTCTAACAAGGTTCGATTTCTCCTCTCGGATACACCATTCCATTGTGGAGTATACGGAGGAGTGAGTTGTGGGACTATCCCACACTCCTTTTGATAGTCATGAAACACTTGGCTTAACTATTCTCCTCCTCGATCTGATCGAAGGATTTTGATACTTTTGCCAAGTTGGTTTTGTACTTCATTCTTGAAATCTTTGAACTTTTCAAAGGTTTCAAGCTTATGTTTCATTAGGTACACATACCCATATCTACTGAGGTCATCAGTAAATGTAACGAAGTATTGAAAACCACCTCTAGCTTGTGTACTTATTGGTCCACATACATCACTATGTATTAGTCCCAATAAAACATTTGCCCTTTCAACATGTCCCTTGAAAGGGGCTTTAGTCATCTTGCCCATTAAACAAGATTCGCATGTTTCATATGATTCAAAATCAAATGAATCTAATACTCCATCCTTATGAAGTTTAGATATGCGGTTCTCGTTTATGTGGCCCAAGCGACAGTGCCAGAGATAAGTTGGATTACAATCATTATTTTTAATCCTTTTAGTATTTATGTTATAGATAGGCATATCAAGATTTAATACATAAAGACCATTCACCATTTGTGCACTAGCATAAAACATATCATTTAAATAAATAGAACAACAGTTGTCCTTTATTATAAATGAAAATCCATACTTGTCCAAACAAGAAATAGAAATAATGTTTTTAGTAATTGAAGGCACAAAATAACAATCTTTCAAAATCAATGATAAACCAGAAGGTAAAGCTAAATGATAATCTCTTATAGCTAATGCAGCAACTCTTGCTCCATTTCCAACTCGGAGATCAACTTCGCCTTTCGCCAACAATCTACTCCTTTTGAGGTCCTGCACATTTACACAAATGTGAGATCCACATCCAGTATCTAATACCCATGATGAAGAAGTAGATAAATTGACTTCTATAACAAAAATACCTGAAGCGGAAGTCACACTTCCTTTCTTTAGATCCTCCAGATATACTTTGCAGTTCCTTTTCCAATGGCCGGTCTCACCGCAATGGAAACAGTTCCCTTCCTTTGCTATCCCTCCCTTTGGCTTCAGTGCATAAGACTTTGGCTTAGATTTAGCAAAGACTTTCTTTGCTTTCTTATTGCCTTTAGCTTTGGCCCTTCCTTTGCCCTTATTCACAATAAGGACATTTGTGGCCTTAGTCTTCTTAGTATTTGCTTCATATGTTCTCAACATACCAAGCAATTGTGGTAGAGTCTTTTCCATGTCAGTCATATTGTAATTTACTACAAATTGACTGAAGCTCTCAGGCAACGATTGCAAGATCACATCGGTGGCCAACTCTTGGTCCAATGGAAAACCCAGCTTGTCCAGATTCTGAATGTCCCAATCATCTTGAGCACATGAGTTCCAACTAGGCTTCCTTCTACCATCCTGCACTGAAATAACGCCTTAGAGACGTCATACATCTCTTGTCTTGCTTGCTGTTGGTACAACTGCTTTAAGTGTTCGATCATATCGAACGCCTCCATTTCCTCATGTTGCTTCTGAAGCTCAGAGTTCATGGTGGCAAGCATGAGGCACCCAACATCAAGTGCGTCACTCTGATGCTTCTTGTAAGCATCTTTTTCAGCTCTTGTAGCTGTTAGGGGAGGTTCCTCAGCGGGCAAGGGTTCCTCTAGGACATATTGTTTCTTTTCTTGTTTGAGGACTATCTTAGTTCCTATGCCAGTCTAGGAAATTCGTCCCATTTAATTTGTCCTTCTCAAGGACCGATCGCAGTGATAAAGTGCTAGTAACGTTGTCAGTTGCCATGGATATCTACAATATAAATATGCAAAATAAGTTTATGATTTAAATCATTTAACATGGTCTTATATTAAATGATACTCCCACTATTTTGTTTAAAAAATATCAACCCTCAAAACCTTTAGTGGGCCAAGATCCATATTTCACTTAATCTTGAGTTAGCTTTGGCTAATCGCCCAAGACTCGGTTATTTAGGTAGACAACACTTTGTCAATTATATCACATATAATTCTTGGATAGTTGGACGAACAACACTTTGTTCAATTCATCAAATGAATTATAATCCAACCCATGCCTCTAGGTTCCCAATCCTATTGAGATAACCTAGTTAAGTCATACCCAATTAAAGTATAACGGATATCACTTTTATCCTTTCGCGCCTTATTAAGATCGCCACGGTGCTTTGCTTTGGCAAACCCACACATGTACAATCGAAGTTATTGACGAGTACTTTTATTTTGGAAGGCATCTAAAACTTAATATTTTAGAGGGATTTATTGATCTCATGATTAATTTGATAATTTAAAATATGTCCACTACATATAGTTGTACACATATCTACATATATGTGTAATACTATTATCAAACTAAAACATAAGATAAATCATACATCAACATACATAATTAAACGTGACATGGTTATAGCCCCTACTAATGATTTTCTCAAGCCAATGAGAAAATCCTATGAGTCAACCTAAGGTAACTTCACAAGCACCTTCCTTTGGCTCCAATTTGTGAATGGCCTCCTCATCCCGGAACGATGCTCCATCTTCATTGATCATCATCAATAAAATAAACTACACTATTTACAAGATATAGAATTCCTCGATTCACATTCGAGGGGAACATAGGGGAGGGATTACATTTAGAATGAAATAGAGAAAGGCACGACACGCAGGTCGTATTATAAATTACAAACATTCACAAATCCTATCTAATAGGTCAAAGGGCTATAACCACGCACCATGCTCAAACAACACATAAAGCATGCATTAACATTTAATTAATTAAAGTCTAAACATTTTAAATTTAATTCTAATTAAAACTGTAAAATAATTTTTGAAAAATTATCGTACGCTCGGGACATCACATGCCACGAACTAAAGCGACTAAGACACGAACCACCATGGTTCGAACCATGAAGCACACGGCTGGACCAATAGTGGGCCTAGGGTTCGAAACCCTAGCCCATGGCCGAGCCATGTCTCGAGCGGCGGCGGCTCTAGGGTTCCAAACCCTAGCCGCCTCGCACCCTTGTGGAATTTTATCGAGCCATCTTGTTTGAAACGCCGGAATTTGTTAGCCACGAGTCACGGTCAGGCCATACACGGGGTTGGCTCAACCATCTCGAGCTAAGGGTTCGAAAAACCTTGCTCTCATGTGGTAAAGTTACTAATCCATGCATGCGTGAACCATTATCGAGTCAAAGAGTTCAAAACTCATCCACGTCTCAAAACTTAAGAAAAATAGGCGACGATGGCCGAGCCATGCACGGCTACTAGGGTTCAAAACCCTAGCTGTCATGAGCTAGCCGTCACGTCCAATGGGTTCTAAACCCTAATTAATTTTCGACACTTCCATGCACAATTATTAGCCACAACGACTAAGCCATCTCGAGCCAAGGATTCGAAAACCCTAGCCCTCATGTGGCTAGCCGTGGTGTCATTTGTGATGGTGATGGCCGAAAACTTGTGACATATGGTTCGATATTCGCCTAATTATATCAAATACAATTTTACGATGATTTTCATAAACTAAATATTAACATATCATATATGTTCATACAGTTTTAAATAGCATGCAATATTAATTCTAATATGATTAACACAATTTAATCACATAAATCCGATATGAGCCTTATACACGGCTCTGATACCACTGTAAGTAATCCAAGAGCATACAACGCAGCGGAATAAAATTTTATGGATTACTAACCAGCAGATCTATACATAGGATTCATATCGGATAAAGGAATTACAAGTGTCTTACCCTTGTAGCGTGTTTGAAGCAGAATCCACGGAGCAGCACCACGTCCTACGCCTTCTCCGAGTCACTAGCAAAACTCAATGAGTTTTGCCTCAACGGTATCCACACGATCAAATCGGGTGAAGGGATAGTTTAATAACAAGTTGCTAGACAAGTTATTAAACCGGAACAAGAAAGACACTCGATTCTAAATCGAAAGGCACGCCCAAAAATCACAAATTCTCTTCGGCTATGATTAAGAAGCCGAGAGCTCTTTTGTTGGTTTTGGAGGCCGTGTGTCTTGCTTGGTTTTTAGGTTGAATGATATGAAGTTGTGTCTTACAATTAAATCATAACCTTGTACTTATATTAAAAGGCTTTTAATTAAGGTTCAAGACTTTCTTAAAGTCTTATGGGCCCAAACCCATGATTTAATTAAAACCTTTTAATCACTTAATTAAGACTCTTCTTAATTAATTAATTCATCCAATGAATTTAATTTCCCTTCTCGATTTAATCTTTTGTGCGACCCGATAGGATCTTGTAATGTTGGCAGTGACATAAAATCTCATTTTATGTCGCAAGCATTGAGCGGTATCTAGCAACACATCAATGCTACCCAAATTACAAGAATGTCAATGACTCGACATAACCTTTAGAACTTGTGATAATATTAATCATGTAACTTAATCCCTTTGTCCTTTGTGTTTAGATTGAACACGAGTCATGGAATAGTCATACTCGTATATCCAATCTTTATTTCTTGATCCCCAAGTAGAACTAGAATAAACGAATAAGCTCGATATCTCATATCGACTCATTCGAGCATGGCCATGCAATTTAGTTCTCACTTGATCAAGGGCCAAACACATCTCCTGTTATATAGGAGGGACAAATCCTATCTCGATCAGTCAACATCCCTCTACATAATTCGTAGTGTATCCAATAGTCGCCTTTATAGTTTACCCTGTTACGGGTAACGTTTGACGATATCAAAATACATAACTCCTTATGTTGAGATCTCTGATGATCACAAGTCGTAAGGATTACATACATTATTATCACTATGAGAATTGCATATGACAATCATATAACTATCCATGTTGCATTCTCATGGTGGGTCTGTCCAGTACATCGTTCTCTAACATGTACCCATATGTTGATTTGATATCTCATATCAATGAACAATTCATCGATCAACACATACTAGTCTCTACGTATTATCATTATCCCTTTCATGATAATACTTGACTAGGGACATCTTTAAGAATAATACAATATTATTCTAAGGACATTAACATATATATTAATTCACATTGCACAGTTAAAAGAATAATATTTAATAATGAATTGCCATTTATAAAATCATATTACATTGTATGTCATAAACAATCATCTAATGATATGTCTTAGGGCATATTCCAACATGATGTTGGGTGCCTTATGCTTGCCACCATGAACTCTTAGCTTCAGAAGCAACATGAGGAAATTGAGGCGTTTGATATGATCGAGCATCTTAAGCAACTGTACCAACAACAAGCAAGACAAGAGAGGTATGACGTCTCTAAGGCGTTATTCCAGTGTAGAATGGTAGAAGGAAGTCTGGTTGGAACTCATGTACTCAAGATGATTGGGTATATTGAGAATCTGGAGAAGCTGGGTTTTCCTTTGGACCAAGAGTTGGCCACTGACCTGATCTTGCAATCGTTGCCTGAAAGCTTCAGTCAATTTGTCTTAAATTACAATATGATTGAAATTGAGAAGACACTACCACAGTTACTTGGCATGCTTAGAACTTTTGAAGCAAATAGCAAGAAATCTAACTGTTGTTCTATTTATTTAAATGATATGTTTTATGCTAGTGCACAAATGGTGAATGCTCTTTATTTATTAAATCTTGATATGCCTATCTATAACATAAATACTAAAAGGATTAAAAATAATGATTGTAATCCGACTTTTCTCTGGCATTGTCGCTTGGGCCACATAAACGAGAACCGCATATCTAAACTTCATAAGGATGGAGTATTAGATTCATTTGATTTTGAATCATATGAAACATGCGAATCTTGTTTAATGGGCAAGATGACTAAAGCCCCTTTCAAGGGACATGTTGAAAGGGCAAATGTTTTATTGGGACTAATACATAGTGATGTATGTGGACCAATAAGTACACAAGCTAGAGGTGGTTTTCAATACTTCGTTACATTTACTGTGACCTCAGTAGATATGGGTATGTGTACCTAATGAAGCATAAGCATGAAACCTTTGAAAAGTTCAAAGATTTCAAGAATGAAGTACAAAACCAACTTGGCAAAAGTATCAAAATCCTTCGATCAGATCGAGGAGGTGAATACTTAAGCCAAGAGTTCCATGACTATCTAAAGGAGTGTGGGATAGTCCCACAACTCACTCCTCCGTATACTCCACAATGAAATGGTGTATCCGAGAGGAGAAATCGAACCTTGCTAGACATGGTTAGATCAATGACGAGTCATGCAGATCTTCCAATATCGTTTTGGGGACACGCTCTAGAAACAGCGATTTTCTTACTGAACCGTGTTCCATCTAAATCAGTGGAAAAGACACCATATGAGATATGGACTGGGAAGCATCCTAGTATGTCTTTTATGAAGATTTGGGGTTGTGAGGCTTTCGTTAGATGTCACGCCACTAACAAACTTGAACCCAAATCTGATAAGTGTTTATTTGTGGGATATCCCAAGGAAACGAAAGGATACTATTTCTATTATCCCACCGAGAACAAAGTAGTTGTTGCTCGGACTGGTGTATTTCTTGAAAGAGAATTTATTTCTAGAAAAACCAGTGGGAGAAAAATAGAACTTAGTGAAGTTCAACCACAAGAAAACACTAAACCTGAGATTGAGATGGAAACAGAGCAGGCACCGCAAGCTGTTGTGGAAAAAGTACCTGCTCAAGAGAACAAGCCCAGCATAGGTCTGTAAGAGAACACCGGGAGCCACAGAGATATGGATTTCTTGTGACTCAACAAGGTGACTTACTACTTATTGATGAGGATGAGCCGTCATCTTATCAACAAGCTATAATGGGCACTGATTCTGAGAAATGGCAAGAGGCCATGAAATCTGAGATGGAATCCATGTATGCAAACCAAGTATGGACTTTGGTTGATCCACCTGAAGGGGTACGACCCATAGGGTGCAAATGGATTTTCAAGAAAAAGACCGATATGGATGGTAATGTACAAACCTATAAAGGTCGGCTGGTTGCAAAAGGATTCAAACAAATTCATGGTATTGACTATGATGAAACCTTTTCACCAGTGGCCATGGTTAAATCCATAAGGATCTTACTTGCAATAGCTGCATTTCATGATTATGAAATCTGGCAGATGGATGTCAAAACAGCTTTCCTTAATGGAAATCTGCTCGAGGATGTGTACATGACACAGCCCGAGGATTTTGTCGATCTAAAGGATGCTGGAAAGATATGCAAGCTACAACGATCCATTTATGGATTGAAGCAAGCTTCTCGGAGTTGGATTCTTCGTTTTGATGATGCAATCAAAGAGTTTGATTTTATTAAAAACGTAGATGAACCTTGTGTCTACAAGAAGGTCAGTGGGAGCATAATCATTTTCCTAGTGTTGTATGTAGATGACATACTTCTCATTGGGAATGATATCCCTGTCTTACAATCTGTAAAGATTTGGCTAGGGAAATGCTTTTCGATGAAAGACTTGGGAGAAGCCACCTATGTATTAGGAATCAAGATCTATAGAGATAGATCAAGAAGGCTTATCGGCCTAAGTCAAAGTACATACATAGACAAAGTGCTTAAAAGGTTTAGCATGCAAGAATCAAAGAAAGGATTCGTGCCAATGACACATGGTATATATCTCTCGAAGGAACAGTGTCCTTCAACACCAGATGAGAGACAACGCATGAGTAAGATTCCATATGCGTCAGCTATTGGATCTATCATGTATGCCATGATATGTACTCGTCCCGATGTATCGTATGCTTTGAGCATGACGAGTAGATATCAAGTTGATTCAGGTGAAGGTCACTGGATTGCTGTCAAGAATATCCTGAAGTACTTGAGAATAACTAAGGATACATTCTTGATTTATGGAGGTGAGGAAGAGCTCAATGTAATTGGTTACACTGATGCAAGCTTCCAAACTGACAAAGATGATTTTCGATCGCAATCTGGATATGTGTATTGCCTAAATGGAGGTGCTGTGAGCCGGAAGAGTTCAAAGCAAGAAACAGTAGCCGACTCTACAACGGAAGCTGAGTATATTGCTGCCTCGGATGCAGCAAAGGAAGCTGTTTGGATAGGAAGTTCATTTCTGAACTTGGAGTGGTGCCTAGCATTAAAGATTCGATAGAACTCTATTGTGACAACAATGGAGCGATCGCATTGGCTAAGGAACCTAGATCTCACCAAAGATCCAAGCACATACTTCGGCGTTTCCATTTCATTCGAGAAATCGTTGAAAGGGGAGATGTTAAAATATGCAAAGTACCAACAGATGATAATGTATCTGACCCATTGACGAAGCCACTGTCACAGCAGAAGCATGATCGTCATACTAGATCTCTAGGCATTAGGTATATGTCTGAGTGGTCTTAGTGCAAGTGGGAGATTTGTTGGGATATGCCCTAAGACAAGTCATTAGATGATTGTTTTGACATACAATGTTTATGATTTTATGAATGGCAATTCATTATTATATATTATTCTTTTAACTGTGCAATGTGAAATAATATATATGTTAATGTCCTTAGAATAATATTGTATTATTCTTAAAGATGTCCCTAGTCAAGTATTATCATGAATAGGGATAATGATAATACGTAGAGACTAGTATGTGTTGATTGATGAATTGTTCATTGATATGAGATATCAAATCAATGATAAGTGTGATTTTTACACTTAATTTGATATATGATTAGGGGTGTTTTTGTAGTGATTCCTAGAAAATATTACACGTTTTGGTATATATTTGTATATGTCAGGAATCTAGGTCCAAATGCATAAAAGTGGATGAAATGGGCTTAAAAATGCTGAAAAATGACCAAACTGAACAAATCTGGAAAAGTAGGGACCAAATCGCAAGAATGGAGATTTGAGGTCCGCGATCGATCGCCATAATGAAGATCGATCGCCACCATCCAGAATGTTTCCGCGATCGATCGCCAAATGACGAAGATCGATCGCCAAACCCTGAAAAATCGAGATTTTGTTTCCTACTTTGTGATTTTGTGTCCAAACTTTGCAAAACTCCTCCACATTATATATAGAAGATTTTATGACGTTTTGGGGGGCTTTTGCACACATTTTCTGAGACCTAACAGCCTCTCCTCCATCCAAAGCAAGACCACAAATCATTGAAGAGCAAGAGCAACGCAAGGAACAAAAGAACGGAGCGACGCACGGAGCGACATCCTCGTTATCTTAGTATTTCTGAACTTAATATATTTTTATTTCATATTGTGATGTTAAATTTGTTTAAAGACATGTTTTTGCATTATAATTTGATTATGGTTGTTGGCTAAGATATTTGTCAAGACATAGGGGATCCCATGTTTGAACCCTTGAGTTAATTAATGGTTTTGATTTGATTTCTATGATCTTTGCGCATAATTTATGTTGTTAATGCTTGTAAAAGATTAGCTACCTTTTGCATGATATTGGTAATCGTAATTGAATTGACCATAGGAGATTACGATACGACGTAGTAAATTAGGCCGTGGGTTTTAGGTTGAGACGGACCAAGTAAAATCTACCACACGTGTGATAGCAATAGATTTACCAAAATCGAAGGCTAGTAGTTTTCACAAAGCATTTTTCGGTATTAATCATTCAATAAAGACACGGGAGTGATTTATGTATATTAGTGCTAGACTTGTTATAACCGGACCAAGGTATAACGAATGAAATAGGAAAACTCGTCACCCTAGAACATAGAACATTGAATCTTAATTAATAGACAACTTTTGGGGTACATGGGTGAACCGACGTCTTGATAACTCGTTTATAAATTCTCTTCAATTATTCATCACTGGTGGTTAGGTTAATTTTTGTGCTTAAGTCAATTTAGTTTAATAATCATTCCATAATCGTAGGTTAAATATAGAAATTCTAATCGATCGTGGTAATTGCTACTAGTCCCTATGGGTACGACACTCTTTACTCTTAAACCATTATATTAAAACTTGACACCGTGCACTTGCGGTAGAGAATCGCTACATTGAAATAACTGTTTAAAATAAAAGCGATCAAGTTTTTGGCGCCGTTGCCGGGGACTAGTTTAAGTAATATCATACTAGATTAGTTGACTGTAATTTAGCCATTTTCTTTTATTTTTAGGTTTTTGATTTTTTTCTTCTCTCTTTTCCTATCTACTATTCTACTATTGCCTTCTTTTTTGTTGGATTTTGTAGGTTATTACTCCCTACTGCATGCTAAGGAGTGAACAACCGGCACTTGAGCTTTTTGACCCTGAAATTGAAAGAACTCTTCTTAGAAGACTAAGAGAAGTTCGAACAATGGCTGAAAACAATGCAGGAGGAGGTGGAAGAGATGAAAGACGGAACGAAGAGGTGCCTAATAGAAGATCCCTCATGGATTATGCTCATCCCTCATTCCATGGGTCATTGTATAGTATCACTAGACCAAGCATACAGGCGAACAACTTTGAAATCAAGCCTGCAATCATATAAATGATCCAGCACTCGGTGCAGTTTGGGGGAGCGACCACTGATGATCCCAACACTCACATAGCGAATTTCTTGGAAATTTGCGACACCTTCAAGCATAATGGCGTCACTGATGACGCCATCAGGTTACGATTGTTCCCTTTCTCTTTAAATAATAAAGCTAAATCTTGGTTGCATTCTTTGCCTACAGGATCAATTACCACTTGGGATGGGATGGTGCAAGCTTTCATGTCAAAATACTTCCCACCATCAAAGACTGCTAAGATGCGAAATGATATCACTACATTTGCGCAACATGATCCTGAAACACTGTATGAAGCATGGGAGCGCTTCAAGGACTTACTGAGGAGATGCCCACACCATGGCCTTCCCATCTAGCTGCAGGTACAAACTTTCTATAACGGTTTATTTTCTGATAACCGTTCTATGATTGACGCAGCATCAGGAGGTACATGATGAGAAAGACGCCGGAGGAGGCCTATACACTTTTGGAGGAGATGGCTGCTAATAGCTGTCAATGGCAGCCGAGAGGAATGTGCCAAAGAAGCAAGCTGGAGTTCATCAAGTGAGCGAAGTTACTACGTTAGCCGCTCAAATTGAGGCATTGAACAAAAGACTAGATAGCATGAGCACGACAGGGATGAAAGCTCAAGGGATTACTTGTGACCTATGTGGAGGAAATCATCCGAGCGTTGAATGCCAAACAGGTAACCCATTCATTCAGACTAATGAAGCCGCGCATTATGTAGGAAACCGGCCGCAAAACAACCCCTGCCCATATCCATACAATACGGGGTTGATGTATCAACCGCAACCACCACCGGGTTATCTACCACAGCCGAGCATGGAGGAGCTATTGACCAAGTTCATATCCTCAACTGAAACAAGGATGAATAAACAAGATTCATCTATCAAAAGCTTGGAGCTTCAAGTAGGGCAGTTGGCAACTATCTTGGCTGGGAGAGCACAAGGAACTCTACCGAGTGACACAGAGAAGAATCCAAGGGAGCAAGCCAATGCTGTGACCCTATGGAGTGGAAAAGAACTTGGTGATGAGAAGGAGACTGAAAAGATTGCTATTAAGCAAGAGGAGAAAGAGCAGCCACGCAACAAGGGTAAGTCCACTAGAGACACTACACCTATCACACCACAAGAAAAGGTACACATTCCGCTCCCATTCCCTGCAGCAGTTAATAGGGCAAAGGTTGATTCAAACTTTGCCAAATTTTTAGACATGCTTAAGAATTTGCATATAGATATACCATTTATTGATGCCTTACGAGAAATGCCAAATTATGCTAAATTCTTAAAGAAGATGTTGTCTAAGAAGCAGAAATTGGGAGAGCACGAGACTGTCTTTTTGACTGAGGAATGTAGTGCTATGGTGCAAAAGAAATCGGCCATGAAGTTAAAAGATCCAGGGAGTTTCTCTATTCCTTGCACTATTGGGCCTATTTATTCCATTAAATCATTATGTGATTTTGTAATACCCCCGAAATGTGATATGATTATGTTCTACGATGATAAATTATGATGTGTTTAAGGGTTGTGGTGTATTTAAATTGGGGGCCACGATTTATGTTATGATGATATGATGTGGGGAGCATGTTGGGTATTTTAAGGGATGTATTAATTATATGAAGTTAGAAAATATCGAGTGAGGATATTTTAATACATCGTACTAAATACCGGGACACAATTAAACACCGCATGACCACCCTACCCACACCACCCCCACCCACTCGGTCACCACCCTCCCCCAATTGCACCCTACACCCCCACTTGTCAAAGCCCATGCCTCCCACTTGGTCATGCCCATGCTTCCACTTTGCAGCCAAATCATCTCCTTCTCTCCTCCTCTCTTTCTCTCCCAAAATGGTGCCTGTAAGCTGCTGGGGAAGGGAAGAAAAGCTTGGTAAGAAGGTGTTCAAATCCTTGCAAAAAGAGGAGCAAAAGAGAGGGGTAAGTGGGTACCCAGTTTTCTGGGTTTGTGTTTGGGCTTGGGTTTGGTGGGTTGATTTTAAAGCATGTTAAGTATAGGTTTGGGTGGAACCTTGGTAGAGATGCTTACAAGGTAGTTTTATGTAACTACTAGCATGGATGTTTGAGCATTTACATGTCTTATGTGACAGATTTCTAGTTATGAAACTATATGCTCGAAAATCTGGGCAAAGGGATACATGCTCTGTTTTTGTAAAAGTTGGTTAAGGATGAATATTATGATGATGTTATGATGCATGTTAGCTTAAGTTTCGTTAAACCTTTGATTTAAGGGCTTACACGGATATTTTATGAAGTTCTTCACATGTTTGTTTCAGCATGAAAGATGTGCTATGTAGTAGAAAAGATGGTGTGAAATGTAGTGCTCAAAAATCTGGGGAAAAATCCCGATTTTCAGAGCTCTCGATCGATCGAGATTTAGTTCCGATCGATCGAGCGAGACAGAAGGTCTAAGCATGTTTTCAAAATATTGGTGCCGATCGATCGAAGGATTTCTCGATCGATCGGTGAAGCTCCTCGATCGATCGGTAAAATGTTCGATCGATCGAGCGAGGCAGGAAGCTAAGGCACTTTTGTGCACAGTGTCTCGATCGATCGAGACATAGGGCCGATCGATCGAGAGAGGCAGAAAGTTGAAAAATATGATGATGTTTTATTTTGTTAAGTTTACGATGTAAGATGGTTTTGAGGCATCTAATATGGTATTATGTGGTCTTGTAGAACCATCCCAGGTACCAGCACCATCAAGGAGATAAAGTCTGTTGACTCCTCCTCCTTTTGAAAAGGTACGTAAGAAGCGTACGGGCATCGGACGGTAACACACATCTCTATACTACGACTATGCTTTTATTGCATGAGTATTCACGATGAAATGACGATGTTTATATGATGTTTATACGATGAAGTTCATATGATGTTTATTGCTTATACGATGCTTATATGATGACATTTATGTGATGTATTGTGGTAAGATGCCACGGGGTAAGATGCCCCACATGGTAAGAGGCCATGCGATGTATTGTGGTAAGATGCCACGGGGTAAGATGCCCCACATGGTAAGAGGCCATGCGATGTCTTGTGGTAAGATGCCACGGGGTAAGATGCCCCATATGGTAAGAGGCCATACGATGACGTTGTGGTAAGATGCCACGGGGGTAAGATGCCCCATATGCATGATTCTAAATCAGGGACAACAATAAGAAGTGAATGTATAACCAGCATATTACTTAACCAATGTTTCATGCATTTACTATGATGTTTATAATGTTAAGTAAGATTATATATGCTCATGATGTGTTGTCCCTGTAGGTACACTTTTGGACGAAAGGACTAAGGGCGGGTTGAGGCAGTGAGCTACTAGGGACACAGGAATGCATAGGATTCAAGTTATGATTAGTATCTACTCTAGGAGTAGTGTAAATCTAAATGACATTCTTTTGGAATGTAATGAATTATTTTTGAAGTTTTGTATTTTGGCCTGTAATCCTGTTAGCTCGTGTAACAACCAAAACCTTAATATGTTACCTTAATGCATGATTAGTCCTTCTTATGTCTTTTAATCACTGTTAAGGTGGGAAGACCCCACAGATTTGGGTGCTAGTGTGAACTTAATGCCTTTGTCTGTTTTTAGGCGACTTGGACTGGGAGAGCCGAAGACCACAAGGGTGGTGTTGCAAATGGCGGACAAGTCTATCACCTACCCACTAGGAATCGTCGAGGATGTTCCAGTCAAGATAGATCAATTCACTTTCCCGGTGGATTTTCTAGTGTTGGATATTGAGGAGGACGCGAGTATGCCATTGATCCTGGGGCGCCCATTCCTAGCTACTGGAAGAGCTATTATCGATGTTGAAGAAGGGAAGTTGATCCTCCGTGTAGGAGAGGATCATGTTACCTTTACTATGTTTGAAACTTCACCACGTGCACAAAACACACACACATGTTTTATTATTGATAATATTAATATTTTGCCTGATGATGTGGTGCAAGATACTGATAAAGTGAAGGTGAAGACCAAACTAGAGACTGAAGAAGGCAAGAGCCATGACATGGTGAAGCCAAGGAAGGCGAAGAAGCAAAAAGATAAAAGGACGTTTATGAAGGGAGAGACAGTCCAATTGCATAAAGCACCACCACCTCGCATTCTCCAAAGCAAGCGAAAGGCTTCATGGGTTGGACCATTCACTGTTACCAAGATATACCCGCATGGAGCCATTAAGGTAAGTGATCCTATTCTAGGCACTTATGTCGTTAATGATGAGAGGTTGAGGCGTTACCCAGTTGATTACGGAGATTCATGCTCCACACACCATCCCAACCTTTGAGAAAATGTGGTGGTAAGTCCAGCTTGGGACTATAAATCAAGAACTCTTTCTTAACCCTTCGCTTTGTTTTTGTTTATTTTGGTTTGGTTTGTTTTGTTTTTGTTTTGGCGAGACTCCATGCGTGCTGTGACGTGTTCCAACACTATGCCCCATGAGCTGATGAGAAATTGGACAACGATCACTGACGATCGTTGTCAACGGTAAATGTTTTGTCCTATTTTCCATGCCTAAAAAAATTGAATTTTACATGATTATACTCTCTTCTTTGTGATATCCTATCCTTTCTTTGAAGCCAAACACCTAGGCCTAACGCTACAAGCTTAAAAAGACCTAGTGATCCAAGTCTAGGGAGTGACTACATTAGTGGAGAAGTGTTTGAAAATAGGATTTTGGGGTGCTCAATGATAATCTTACTTTTCATTGACTAGCATGATTTGATCTATGAAATTGCATGAAACTTGAAAGTGACAATAGCACACACGCACGTTCTCAGATGGAGACGTGTTGCTTGATCTAAGAGAAAAACAACTTGTTAAACTTTCTGATTGATTCTTGTTTGTCTGTAAGTGAGATATCTGAGTTACATGATTGACTGCGAAGTGGTTTACTTGAATCTTTAATATTGAACGCTACTGTTTGATTTCATTTCTTGCTCGAGACGATCAAGCTTAAGTTTGGGGGAGTTGATAAGTGTGATTTTTACACTTAATTTGATATATGATTAGGGGTGTTTTTGTAGTGATTCCTAGAAAATATTACACGTTTTGGTATATATTTGTATATGTCAGGAATCTAGGTCCAAATGCATAAAAGTGGATGAAATGGGCTTAAAAATGCTGAAAAAGGACCAAACTGAGCAAATCTGGAAAAGCAGGGACCAAATCGCAAGAATGGAGATTTGAGGTCCGCGATCGATCGCCAATAACGAAGATCGATCGCCACCATCCAGAATGTTTCCGCGATCGATCGCCAAATGACGAAGATCGATCGCCAAACCCTGAAAAATCGAGATTTTGTTTCCTACTTGGTGATTTTGTGTCCAAACTTTGCAAAACTCCTCCACATTATATATAGAAGATTTTATGACGTTTTGGGGGGCTTTTGCACACATTTTCTGAGACCTAACAGCCTCTCCTCCATCCAAAGCAAGACCACAAATCATTGAAGAGCAAGAGCAACGCAAGGAACGAAAGAACGGAGCGACGCACGGAGCGACATCCTCGTTATCTTAGTATTTCTGAACTAATATATTTTTATTTCAGATTGTGATGTTAAATTTGTTTAAAGACATGTTTTTGCATTATAATTTGATTATGGTTGTTGGCTAAGATATTTGTCAAGACATAGGGGATCCCATGTTTGAACCCTTGAGTTAATTAATGGTTTTGATTTGATTTCTATGATCTTTGCGCATAATTTATGTTGTTAATGCTTGTAAAAGATTAGCTACCTTTTGCATGATATTGGTAATCGTAATTGAATTGGCCATAGGAGATTACGATACGACGTAGTAAATTAGGCCGTGGGTTTATTGTATATTAGTGCTAGACTTGTTATAACCAGACCAATGTATAACGAATGAAATAGGAAAACTCGTCACCCTAGAACATAGAACATTGAATCTTAATTAATAGACAACTTTTGGGGGATTACATGGGTGAACCGACGTCTTGATAACTCGTTTATAAATTCTCTTCAATTATTCATCACTGGTGGTTAGGTTAATTTTTGTGCTTAAGTCAATTTAGTTTAATAATCATTCCATAATCGTAGGTTAAATATAGAAATTCTAATCGATCGTGGTAATTGCTACTAGTCCCTATGGGTACGACACTCTTTACTCTTAAACCATTATATTAAAACTTGACACCGTGCACTTGCGGTAGAGAATCGCTACATTGAAATAACTGTTTAAAATAAAAGCGATCAATCAACACATGGGTACATGTTAGAGAACGATGTACTGGACAGACCCACCATGAGAATGCAACATGGATAGTTATATGATCGTCATATGCAATTCTCATAGTGATAATAATGTATGTAATCCTTACGACTTGTGATCATCAGAGATCCCAACATAAGGAGTTATGTATCTTGATATCGTCAAACGTTACCCGTAACAGGGTAAACTATAAAGGCGACTATTGGATACACTACGAATTATGTAGAGGGATGTTGACTGATCGAGATAGGATTTGTCCCTCCTATATAACAGGAGATGTGTTTGGCCCTTGATCAAGTGAGAACTAAAATGCATGGCCATGCTCGAATGAGTCGATATGAGATATCGAGCTTATTCGTTTATTTTTGTTCTACTTGGGGATCAAGAAATAAAGATTGAATATACTAGTATGACTATTCCATGACTCGTGTTCAATCTAAACACAAAGGACAAAGGGATTAAGTTACATAGTTAATATTATCACAAGTTCTAAAGGTTATGTCGAGTCATTGACATTCTTGTCATTTCGGTAGCCTTGATGTGTTGCTAGACACCGCTCTTTGCTTGTAACGTAAAATGAGATTTTATGTCACTGCCAACATTACAAGATCCTATCGGGTCGCACAAAAGATTAAATCGAGAAGGGAAATTAAATTCATTGAATGAATTAATTAATTAAGAAGAGTCTTAATTAAGTGATTAAAAGGTTTTAATTAAATCATGGGTTTGGGCCCATGAGGCTTTAAGAAAGCCTTTAATTAAATCATATATAAAATAACAAGGTGATTGATTGTTAATCCATTCCTTGAGAACATTTTATAATCATAAAACCTAGCACACAACAAGCTCACGGCCGCCGTTTCACTCTTAGCTCTCTCGGCTTCATCATAGCCGAAGTGAGCTTTGTTGATTCCGGCCATCTTTTCGATTGTGAATCGAGTGAGGTTTTTGGTTCCGGTTTAAGAACTAGTCTAGCAACTTGTTCTTAAACTATCCCTTCACCCGATTTGATCGTGTGGATACCGTTGAGGCAAAACTTGACAAGTTTTGCTAGTGACTCGAAGGAGACGTTGGACGTGGTGCTGCTCCGTGGAATCTGCTCAAACATGCTACAAGGGTGAGACCTTCGTAAATCCTTTATCCGATATGATAACCTATGTATAGATCCGCGGTTTAGTAATCCAAAATTTCATTCCGCTGCGTTGTATGCTTTGAGGATTTGTGATATCCCCGAAATGATTAGGTGTTAATTAAACATTAATCATTGTTGTGAAAATTATGGTATTAATTCTTTGTGTTGAATTAATAATATTGGGAAATGCATGTCAGGGTGCATGTGTTATATGTTGGGATTTTGGGGTTGTGGCATGATTATTTGGGGTGTGTGTTAATCGTTTCGGTGAAGCATGTTTAAATGGGAATTGAAGTATTTTATTGAGAAAATACTATAAAATATCATGTGAAGATATTTTAATACATCGTGCTAAATACCGGGACCAAAACATAACACATCACTTAACCCACCACTCAACCACCCCCCTTGACCCATACCCTGCTGCCAGCTGCCAGCTGCTTACCCATACCCCTTGCCCCATCTCCCACTCCACCTTTCCATTGCTGAAACTCCTCCATTTCTCTCCCATTTTTCGTCCAACATCTGCTATGTAAGAAAAGGAGGAGATCCGCCATTTTTATTGCTTGGAAAGCTTGCAAAAATCGGAGCAAAAGGGGGTGAGAAACCATGTTCTGGGTTTGAATTTAAGTTGTTTAAGTTCATACTTTTGTTGGTGTAAAAATGGCATGTTAGCTTAGGTTTCTTAGAACCTTTGATTTAAATGCTTACATGGTGTTCTTATGAAGCTTCCAGTATTTTTCCTTGAGCATGTTACATGTTTTATGTGGAAGATTTAAGCATGAAGAATAGTGTTCGAAAATCTGGGTAATGGGTGCACCCTGTTTTTCTGGAAAATATGGGATGGGAATGAATTTGTGAAGGTATTATCATGCATATTAGCTAGGGTTTTGGTAAACCTTTGGTTTGAGTACATACATGGTAGTTTTGTGAAGCCTTTGGCATTTTTATTCGAGCAAAATTCATGACTTATGTGGTAGATTTCATTGCTTGAAAGTGGGTACTTGGGCAGGAAGACAATGCCCTGTTTTTCAGAAAAGGTGGTTGAGTACTGATGTTATTGGGTGATTTTAATGCATGTGGGTTTGTGTTTGGGGTATATATCTTATATGAATACACTCAGGGTAGTGTATTGTAGCTACTAGCATGTTTGTTTGGGCATGTTGTATGTCTTACATGTTAGATCGAAAGGTATGAATATCAGTGTTAGAGAATTCTGGAAAATGTCGCGCACAGACCATGTGGCGATCGATCGCCACAAATGAGGCGATCGATCGCCGACGTCCAGTAGCTAAAATCAAAGGCAAGCGATCGATCGCCATGAATGGCGCGATCGATCGCCATGGGCCAGTGAAGTCTGGCGATCGATCGCCTAGTGGTAGCGATCGATCGCCAGAGGCAGAGTTATGAAAAATGATATTTTGTTGGATTTTTTGATTTTGGACTATAAACTGGAATCTAATATTGTGTTGTACACTGGTGTAGAGCCTTCACAGACGGCTACACAACGCAGGGGATAGAGTCCCACCACACACTACATTTTGGAAAGGTACGTAAGCGACGTACGGGCATCCCAACGGTAACATGTACTTTATGTTTGTCTTTTGACACATGATGAATGCAATGTGATGCATTAAGGTTATGATACATGTTATTATGCATTGTTGTTAAATATTATGCATTGTGTTGCATATTGTGATGTGGAATAAAGAGGTGTATTCCACGAGTCAGGGCGATCACAGTTAAGGTTTTAATGCTTACGCTTTACCGCTAAAAATGTGGAGCGGGAGGGGGGAGGCTCGCTTGCACATGGAGGCGGGGTATACCATACTGAGCGAGGATGAGATACCGCTAGTATGAAGAAGCGAGGATGAGATACCGCTTGTTTCGAGATTATGAAAGTGAGGAAGCATTAGAATAACTGATGATGACTGACTCAAGAAAAAGAGATGATATGTCATGACATTTATTTATGAAACCATATGTTCATATAGTGAGTTGTTTATGAATTATGGTACATGGTACATGGACAACCAATTGGCGTTGTAAATGCGGTGAAAATACAGGAAGTGTTTTGTATTTATGATTATGCATTTACGCCTTACGTATTCATATTGTGTTGTATATGAATAGCTATGTGCTCATGTGTTGGGGGTTGTCTTTGTAGGTGCTTTTGCTAAGGAGAACTAGGGTCGGGGCTGATACTTTGAGCTGTAAGGAGTGCTACTACAATAGCAGGACAGAGTTCTTTTGCGTAGTCTCTACAAGTAGTAGAGTAGAACTATAGTGTCACTCCTATTGTTTTGAGAAATGTAACTATTGTCTGTTGAAAATTTTATGGGTGCACGTGACCCTTAAGCTCAAAATGTCAACACGATTAAATACTTTGATATTACATGATTAGTTCTCATATTTGCACCTCACTTTATGTTTAAGTATCGGGGTCTCACAGGATTACTTACAAAGACAATGGCAGCCAACTCTTGATCATGCACTGGATATTTCATTTTATGTGGCTTCAATTGGCGTGATGCATAAGCCACCACATGTTTATCCTGCATCAAAACACAACCTAAACCAAGTAATGACACATAAGTATAAAGAGCAAACATGTCATGCTGTAAGGACCCCCCTAGCCCTTAACCCCTAATTAGTGTATTAACCACTATGTGTGGCACATGCTTTCAATAAAAAGTCAATCGGGAAGCTCAGATGATACTTTACCATTGAATGTCAATTTCAAAATTTCCTTTAATACTCAATGTTATAAGATCATCATCCTAACAATAAAAGACTCATATGTTTGCCCTTTACCAACCCCTTGGTGCCACTTTTCACATTGTAAACTTTTATAAAAATTTGGGCAGAGTCTCCCCATAAATAGAGCTATCCCAAAAAAAAAGCACAACACATAACATAATTCCCGGCCAGGGAACACATAATACTCATCAGAAAGCAGTAATACAAGTAAATTCCCAGCCAGGGAAGACACCACACATATGACGACAAAAGTGGGTTTCAACACCCACATAATACACCAATGACTCTCATATCATTTAGCAATTCTACCTCTAATTGCATGCAACCTCAAATGAAAGAGAGAAAGGCTCATGCCTTTATATACAATCCATATACAAGTATAATCGTGCTCACATGCGAGCATCATGAATATGTATAAAATCCTCAGGTGTATATATAGGTACTCTATACGATACCGTGCTCCATCAAGCCCTGGTACCACGATCCTGGGAGTACCTCCAATCAACAGCTCGAGCTCATCTCCAAAGCCATCGATGTACCTGTTCACCTGCCCCAACAGAGACAGCCCCCAACGGGGTGAGCATACCAATACACAAAATCCCATAATCACAATAATGAAATTCATAATTTACAACAAAGGTAAATACAAATGAATTTAAATGATACTCCCTGGATGGCAATCTCATCCGGGAATTCCGTGTACTGTCCCTGTCCTCACAATCATCAAACTCATCAAATCTCAAAAATCAGTAAATCAACACATTGATTAACTCATCGCATGCCTAATCCTCGAATATCAACAGATAGTGATTGTAAATTCATTAAACAAGCAATTATAGATATCTCAATATCTAATACTGATTTCACAACCTCGCTATCAATCACAGATAGCTCAAATGCCGAGCATTTGTTTTACCAATCCTTCATTATACCTAGACATCTCAAATGTCTTATAATGAATACATGATTCTACGAACCTAGACATCTCAAATGTCTCATAATGAATACATGATTCTACGAACCTAGACATCTCAAATGTCTCATAATGAATACATGATTCTACGAACCTAGACATCTCAAATGTCTTATAATAGATACATGATTCTACAACCCTAGACATCTCAAATGTCTTATAATAGATACATATAAACCCAGTACCCCTTATATCATGTAAGAGTCATCCTACTCTAGTGTCACGCACGCTACAAGCGGCGATATCAAGATTTGGGTCATTCCTTGGCTATATCAACATATATATATATAATCCTCATGCGCGATTATTCAATGAAATCAATTTCATTATGCATTCACAAATGCCCTAATATATAGAAATGCTCGTACGTCGCACGTAAATTAAATCTCCGAAGTCCGAGCCAAACCTTGCTCGAGTTCCATGCCCCGAGGAACGATGTGCTAACACGATAAATAATTCACAATTATTTACGAACATGTAACCTATGCTCAAGCACACCCAAATCCCTCAAAAAATTGTCAACACACGACAATTAACCTTTAAAAAGACTCGTGGCAGTGTACATGCAGGGAGGGGAACGAATGAGAGAATATCGAAATTTGTTCAAGAACACCCTACAAAAATCGAACCCTAATCTCACAATTTCGAACCCAATTAAATACCATAATTCATCTAAAATGTGAATTAAGCTATCCAAGCAAGAATCAACACCCCTAGACAAAAACCCCCAATTTTCGAATTCAATCCCTTAAATTCGAACCCAACAAGCCCTTAAATTCGAACCCTTATAATTCTTCAAATTCGAACACAAAAATGGCAGGGAAATACACGAAAATGACGAAAAAGGGGTAAGGGAGGTTACCCAAACGAAAATCGGAAGAAATCGGACGAAATCTGATGAACCCTAGAAATTGGGGATCGACGCCTTCCTGCCAAATCCGACTTCAAAACGCGACGAAACTTCGAATTGACGGAGGGGATAGCTGCGCCTCGACGAGACGACGCCGGTGATAGGTCGCACGCGCCGAACGGCGGCGGGCGAAACGCCTGAAGCGGCGGGAGCTGGGGGGCGACGGGAAAAACGCAAGCGGAGAGAGAGAGAGAAATTTGGGGACTGAAATGAAATTAAATGTAAAATTTTGGGTTCAATTGGTATTTATAGCAAAAATACCCCGAAAAATTAATAGCCCCACAAATACATCATGATTCATTAAAAATCATCTGTTTTCAAAAACTCTCTCTCTAACTCCAAAACCCCCTACCGGTGCTCACACAGCACCCGAGATCCCGAGACCCAAAAAAAAAAAACCCAACTCTTAGGTTTTTCACCCAAATGAGAATACAATCTCAACCTCTGGATCCAACGATCCCAACTACCCAAATAAACGAGCCCAGAAGGCCCAACACCTCGATTAAATTTCAAATCGCCACGTAAAACCACTTTAGGGATTATTAACACTACGGGATTAACACCTATAATCCCTGGTCATCACAATATCCCCCACTAAAAGAATTTCGTCCTCGAAATTAGCACTGGTGTATCACGTAACACCCAGGCTACACAGCAACATGATGCCATAACCCCGATTCTTGACCATATCAGAATCGTATTAATAAACGCGAGGATACTTACCTCACATCAAACTCTGAAACAGAGCGACTTACCAAAACCAACCTATCACCCAAGAGGCAAAATGTACCTCGATGCGGTTCATCCTAAAAGTCAGTCCCTCATGACTGCGAAACAACCGATACTTACGACTGTAGATCGGACAGTCATCCTTAGTTCTACTACAACTAGTAAGAACGCATCCTGAATGACACCTCAACCGTGAGAACGTTGACCTCGTGTCAAACTCTGGAGTGGAATAAACTTCCAAATCCATCATAACGTCAAAGAGCGTCAGTACAACTCAACGCTAATAATCCAAAAGCAGTTAGTCAACTGAAACTGTAAGGATTCGAATCGCTCCTGATTCTATCGTAGATATCATTCCATGACATCTCTATCAAGACTCACGATGTCTAACATACATCGTTACGAGGGAAACACTAGTATACATACCAAACCTGGTTTCCGCTATACAGACCACCTCCATCCAAGGAGCAGTTGCACCCTCTGCAACTCGGATCGGGCAACTCACGGCCACCGATCCACACAAAAGACATCTCATAAGATGTCCACCTCCGGATATCCCAAGAACCACATCCTGGTCGTAATAAACAATCGAGACTCCACAGAGTTTCAAAAATTGAAAGGACATGCAATAAACCCATTGCATCCTCCACGCTTGTGTCGACAGTGACACCCATCCAAATCCGAATTCCTGCCATCCCTTGATAATCCTAGGATTTAACAATCCAAACTTGGGAAGGCTATCGAAAACTCGAAAGAAAATACCAACAATGAAATACCTTAACCCACACAAGATAATTCCTCCTCAAGGGAAGTCAACTAACTTCACGATTATCCCTCATAATCATCGTGCCATGGAGATTCCCAATCTCAAGGTGTTCCATATCTCTCATCAGAGATTTAACCATCCTAAAATAGCATAACTATATGCTTGACAGAAAAGAAATCAATAACTGGCATCCGTATACTCACCGGTATACCTGCCTAAGTATTGACATCGCATGCATACTCAATGCACTTGGCTCGGGTATCTGCAACATACCCCTAAGCCCCAAACACAACCGTCAATCCTGAGTCATTCCCATCCAAAGGAGAATGAAAATCGAAGATCAACAACATGGCGCGATTCTCAAAATCAACACCACAAGCACCAACTCACCGAATCTTTCAAAGATTCCCAAATAGGTATAATACTACCTCCTTCCTCACAAGGGAAGTGCCATCGAACTCGAGATCCACAAGTCTCGAACCACCGTTCGGAAAAACTGGATACAATAACACCCATTGTATCCCTAATACACGGTTTCCCTTAGATTGAGTCAATAACGACCTGATGACTCTCTTGTTGGTACTCCTACATCCTGAGCTGTCCCAGACAAGTCTCACCAAGATTAAACATAAACGTATACACGTTTCAGTGAGGCACGCACAACCTCAGCCTCAACCTCAAATGACATGGTGACTACTAGAGTCCACCACAATCCACATCGTATCACCTTACGATTTGCCAACTTGGTTCCAACGAGCAGTATAACGGCTCTAGCAAGCCCCTCATGGTGCTGCACACACACGGCAGACAAACTGGTCGCTGCCTCTCTAGGTTCACCTCAAACCTACCAATAAGACGGACGTTTCCACATGGTATATCATACTGTGGGAAGAAAACTTAATAGAGTAGTGGGTCTTTATCCAACATTCCTCTAATGCCGATACACCCTGGACACTCCAATGTCCCTATGTACTTAACATAACATGATCCTACTCCCTTAGGACCCATCCTACACCCTCAAGGGTGGTGTGACCATGTCTACCACATGTCACATCGACAGAAAGCGAGTACTTTCCTCCATGATTACTCCTGTCGTCAAATCACATGGCCAAAAGCCATTCCAACGAGCATACCTCAAGGGTATCACCACTCGTAATATGATCACCCCAAACGTAAGCTACGGTACAATTACATGTACAGCGCATCCAACCATTCCTCGAGCAACCCGCTCGGTATAAGGGTCACGTCAATCGGTGCCGCACACACCACCTTGTGCTCGGTACTGGCACCCAAGGCATACCACTGAATACGTATACTCAACGCATCGATCATCGTAACGATGATGCATGTCTAATAAGACATCTCCTACACCATCGTCATCGTCATCCTGTGACGACACATGCCAACTCATGGCATCTAAGACATTGTCAACTAGTGACGATGCATGTACATCAGCGTATGTCATCCACTATCATGCTAGTAAAATAGGCATAATAAAACATGTATATCAATGCATGCCAGCTACAATAAAGCTAATAAAATAGCAATATCTCATACCTCATCGCTAACAATATAGCGTCATACCTGTCTCCGTCGCTCAATAATAGTGCGTAATCAGCACCCATCGCTCGAAGGCGGCAAAATCCTGTGCTGAGTACATAGCGGCAAAATCCCTCGCTATAGAATCGACGGCATGACACCTCGTCATATAATAAGTGGCATTAAACCTCGCTATACACCCGAGCATGAATCATCGTCCACATAATAGCGGAAAGAGGCATCGCTATCAATACACCTGGCGGAATGAACCATCGCCAATCAATTTAGCGGAATGAACCATCGCTATAAATATACCTGGCGGAATGAACCATCGCCAATCAATATAGCGGAATGAACCATCGCTATAATATACCTGGACTCGTGAAATATCAATAGTGCGTTTCAATGACTCTTACTACTCCATATAAGCGGAATTCTTCCTTGCTCATATGGACCTTAGTGTAAGCATTGAAATCCTCACTTTATATTTCACAATATACATATGCAAAACGATGCGTATCAACATGTATCATATCACAATGCACTATCTTATGCATACCTTGATTTACCTTGTGTTAAATGACTAAACACATAATACATGTTGCCCTTGGGATGCCCGTACATATGTATAATCATCATTCCTTTTTCTACTCCATATTTCCTGTAACCTGCAACCACCAGGTTTAACAGCAATAGCCATATACGCTATGCATCAACATTCAATACATAATAAAAAACACATTATAAGAATGTATGGTTCACAAATAAATGTCATGACATCCTTCCTCCTTAAATCCTTATTTCAATCCCGAGCCCTTATCATTAGTACATTTTAATGCTTCTTGCTACTCCATGTAAGCGGAATTCTTCCTCGCTTCCAATGGACCTTAGCGTAAGCAATTAAAATCCTTACTAAGATAACCTTGACTCGTGAATTTCAATCCTGAGCCCTTATCATTAGTACATTTTAATGCTTCTTGCTACTCCATGTAAGCGGAATTCTTCCTCGCTTCCAATGGACCTTAGCGTAAGCCATTAAAATCCTTACTAAGATAACCTTGACTCGTGAAATACACCTCATATATTTCACAACATACATATGCAAAAACAATGCATAACAACATGTATCATAACCTTAATGCACCACATTGCATTCATCATGTGTCAACAAGACAACATAAAGTACATGTTACCTCGGAAATATCCCTTTACCTGATTTTCTTAAAACCAGCTTCCTTGGCACATAACACACGGAGTGCCAGACATCCCTATTAATGCCATCCTATCGTGTTCCACACGATTCCTGCAACCACAATGGTTAGCAATACCACTTTTCATATCATAATAGCACATAAACAATTTGTTATGTCATACAACATTAATGCCATCATGCATAAATATGTGCTATCAATAACTTCCTAGGCCCTTAACAGCCCCAATGAGCAACCACTGCTCTGATACCACTAATGTAAGGACCCCCCTAGCCCTTAACCCCTAATTAGTGTATTAACCACTATGTGTGGCACATGCTTTCAATAAAAAGTCAATCGGGAAGCTCAGATGATACTTTACCATTGAATGTCAATTTCAAAATTTCCTTTAATACTCAATGTTATAAGATCATCATCCTAACAATAAAAGACTCATATGTTTGCCCTTTACCAACCCCTTGGTGCCACTTTTCACATTGTAAACTTTTATAAAAATTTGGGCAGAGTCTCCCCATAAATAGAGCTATCCCAAAAAAAAAGCAAAACACATAACATAATTCCCGGCCAGGGAACACATAATAGTCATCAGAAAGCAGTAATACAAGTAAATTCCCAGCCAGGGAAGACACCACACATATGACGACAAAAGTGGGTTTCAACACCCACATAATACACCAATGACTCTCATATCATTTAGCAATTCTACCTCTAATTGCATGCAACCTCAAATGAAAGAGAGAAAGGCTCATGCCTTTATATACAATCCATATACAAGTATAATCGTGCTCACATGCGAGCATCATGAATATGTATAAAATCCTCAGGTGTATATATAGGTACTCTATATGATACCGTGCTCCATCAATCCCTGGTACCATGATCCTGGGAGTACCTCCAATCAACAGCTCGAGCTCATCTCCAAAGCCATCGATGTACCTGTTCACCTGCCCCAACAGAGACAGCCCCCAACGGGGTGAGCATACCAATACACAAAATCCCATAATCACAATAATGAAATTCATAATTTACAACAAAGGTAAATACAAATGAATTTAAATGATACTCCCTGGATGGCAACCTCATCCGGGAATTCCGTGTACTGTCCCTGTCCTCACAATCATCAAACTCATCAAATCTCAAAAATCAGTAAATCAACACATTGATTAACTCATCGCATGCCTAATCCTCGAATATCAACAGATAGTGATTGTAAATTCATTAAACATGCAATTATAGATATCTCAATATCTAATACTGATTTCACAACCTCGCTATCAATCACGGATAGCTCAAATGCCGAGCATTTGTTTTACCAATCCTTCATTATACCTAGACATCTCAAATGTCTTATAATGAATACATGATTCTACGAACCTAGACATCTCAAATGTCTCATAATGAATACATGATTCTACGAACCTAGACATCTCAAATGTCTCATAATGAATACATGATTCTACGAACCTAGACATCTCAAATGTCTTATAATAGATACATATAAACCCAGTACCCCTTATATCATGTAAGAGTCATCCTACTCTAGTGTCACGCACGCTACAAGCGGCGATATCAAGATTTGGGTCATTCCTTGGCTATATCAACATATATATATATAATCCTCATGCGCGATTATTCAATGAAATAAATTTCATTATGCATTCACAAATGCCCTAATATATAGAAATGCTCGTACGTCGCACGTACCTTAAATCTCCGAAGTCCGAGCCAAACCTTGCTCGAGTTCCATGCCCCGAGGAACGATGTGCTAACACGATAAATAATTCAAAATTATTTACGAACATGTAACCTATGCTCAAGCACACCCAAATCCCTCAAAAAATTGTCAACACACGACAATTAACCTTTAAAAAGACCCGGGGCAGGGTACATGCAGGGAGGGGAACGAATGAGACAATATCGAAATTTGTTCAAGAACACCCTACAAAAATCGAACCCTAATCTCACAATTTCAAACCCAATTAAATACCATAATTCATCTAAAATGTGAATTAAGCTATCCAAGCAAGAATCAACACCCCTAGACAAAAACCCCCAATTTTCGAATTCAATCCCTTAAATTCGAACCCAACAAGCCCTTAAATTCGAACCCTTATAATTCTTCAAATTCGAACCCAAAAATGGCAGGGAAATACACGAAAATGACGAAAAAGGGGTAAGGGAGGTTACCCAAACGAAAATCGGAAGAAATCGGACGAAATCCGATGAACCCTAGAAATTGGGGATCGACGCCTTCCTGCCAAATCCGACTTCAAAACGCGACGAAACTTCGAATTGACGAAGGGGATAGCTGCGCCTCGACGAGACGACGCCGGTGATAGGTCGCACGCGCCGAACGGCGGCAGGCGAAGCGCCTGAAGCGGCGGGAGCTGGGGGGCGATGGGAAAAACGCAAGCGGAGAGAGAGAGAGAAATTTGGGGCTGAAATGAAATTAAATGTAAAATTTTGGGTTCAATTGGTATTTATAGCAAAAATATCCCGAAAAATTAATAGCCCCACAAATACATCATGATTCATTAAAAATCATCTGTTTTCAAAAACTCTCTCTCTAACTCCAAAACCCCCTACCGGTGCTCACACAGCACCCGAGATCCCGAGACCCAAAAAAAAAAACCCAACTCTTAGGTTTTTCACCCAAATGAGAATACAATCTCAACCTCTGGATCCAACGATCCCAACTACCCAAATAAACGAGCCCAGAAGGCCCAACACCTCGATTAAATTTCAAATCGCCACGTAAAACCACTTTAGGGATTATTAACACTACGGGATTAACACCTATAATCCCTGGTCATCACACATGCTCTGATGGAATAATCAACACTGGAGCAGTATTTAACCGATGTTTCAATTCCTGAAAACTATACTCACATGCTTCTGGCCATCTAAATGGTACTCCCTTCTGTGTCAGCTGTGTAAGTGGTTTGGCAATTGCTGAAAATCCTTCAACAAACCGTCTATAATATCCAGCCAAACCCAAGAAACTACGAATCTCTGGCACAGAAGTAGGTGATGATCAATTCAACACTGGTTTTATCTTTCTCGGATCAACTGATATACCATCTTTAGATATCACATGTCCCAAAATCCTACACTGGTTAACCAAAACTCACGCTTACTGAGTTTGTCCTATAACTGATGTGTTCTCAATAATTGTAACCCCAGGTGTAAATGTTGGACATGTTCATTTTCACTCCGAGAATAGATCAATATATCATCAATGAACACAATGACAAATTGATCAAGGTATTCCTGGAAAACTCGTTCATCAAGTGTAAGGCCCCTCTACCTTAATAGAGTAATTAAGACATAAATAGAACTAAACATGCATTAAAGACCTCTAAGAGTTCCGGTTGTAACGTGAGCTTAATAAGGTTACAGGCCAAAATGAAACTTCAAAAGCAAATTAATTACATCCCCAATAATGAATGTTAGAGTGATAGGATTATACTACTCATAGAGTAGAGACTATACAAAAATTCCTGTATCTTATCTCCTTTCATGCCTTTTTTTGCTCACAGTCTCAACCCGACCCTTAGTCCCTTTGGTCCAAAAGTGTACCTGTGATGACCAGGGATTATAGATGGTAATCCCGGAGTGTTAATAACCCCTAAAGTTATTTTACGTGGCGATTTGGAGTTTAATCGCGGTGTTGGGCCTTCTGGGCTCGTTTATTTGGGTAGTTGGGATCGTTGGATCCCGAGGTTGAGATTGTATTCTCATTACGGTGTAAAACCTAAGAGTTGGGTTTTTGATGTGTCTCAGGATCTGGGGTGCTTTGTGTGGGCACCGGTAGGGGGTTTTGGAGTTAGAGAGAGAGTTTTTGAAAACAGATGATTTTTAATGAATCATGATGTATTTGTGGGGCTATTAGTATTTCGGGGTATTTTTTGCTATAAATACCAGTTGAACCCGAGATTTTAATTATTGGAACCATTTTCCCCACCTTTCCCGTCACTCTCTCTCTCCCCGCGTCCGCGCCCTTTCCCGTTTCCCTCGACCCCGGCAGCTTCAGGCCGTGCGCCCGCCGCCGTCCGGCCGCCGTTCTGCGCGTCCGACCCGCCGTTGGCTTCGTCTCATCCAGGCGCAGCTTCCCACACCAACAATTCGAAGTTTCGTCGAGAATCGCGTTCGGATTTGCCAGAAAAGCGCTATGGTTCGAAATTGAAATCTGTCCGATTTGGGGCTCGATTTTTGGTACGTTTTTGGGGCTTTTATTCCGGTGTTTTTGGGGCGTTTTTGTGCTGTTGTTGGGTCAAAAATTTCAGACTTTAATGGTTCGAATTTCAACGCTGGTTGCGTGAAATTTGGGTTCGAAAATTGGGGTTTTGGCATGTGGGGCGATTATTTTTGTTGTTGATTGATTAATTCATGTTTTAGATGAATTATGGTGTTTAATTGGGTTCGAATTGTGGAGTGAGGGTTCGAAAATTTTAGGGGAGTTCTTGAGCATTTTTCGTTGATGTCTCATTTGTTTCCCTCCCTGCATGTACCCTGCCTCGGGTCTTTTAAATGGTGAATTGTCGTGTGTTGACAATAATTTTCTGTATGAGGATTATGGGTGTGCTTGAGCATGGGTTGCATGTTCGTAAATAATTGTGAATTATTTATCGTGTTAGCACATCATTCCTCGGGGCATGGAACTCGAGCAAGGTTTGACTCGGACTTCGGAGATTTAAGGTACGTGCGACCTACGAGCATTCCTTTATATGAGAGCATTTGTGAAATGCATAATGTATTTTGATTGCATTGAATAATTGTGCGTATGGTTATATATATATGTTGATATAGCCAAGGAACGACCAAATCTTGATATCGCTGCCACAAGCGTGCGTGATACTAGAGTAGGATAACTCTTACAAGGTATATGGGGTACGGGATGTATATGACCAATGTAGGGCATTGAGATGCCTGAGAATAATCGTGGAATCATGTATTCATTATAAGACATTTGAGATGTCTAAGTATAATGGAGAATTGGTAAAATAAATGCTAGGCATTTGAGCTATCTGTGATTGATAGCGAGGTTGTGAAATCAGTATTAGATATTGAGATATCTATATTTGCATGTATAATGAATTTGTAATCACTATCTATTGATACTCGAGAATTAGGCATGCGATGAGTCAAATCAATGTGTTGATTTACTGATTTTTGAGATTTGATGAGTTTGATGATTGTGAGAACAGGGACAGTACACGGAATCCCGGATGAGGACGTTGCCATCCAGGGAGTATCATTTAAATTCATTAGTATTTACTTTTGTTGTAAATTATGAATTTCATTACTGTGAATGGGATTTTGTGTATTGGTATGCTCACCCCGTTGGGGGCTGTCTCTGTTGGGGCAGGTGAACAGGTACATCGATGGCTTTGGAGATGAGCTCGAGCTGTTGATTGGATGTACTCCCGGGATCATGGTACCAGGGCTTGATGGAGCACGGTATCGTATAGAGTACCTATATACACCTGAGGGTTATATACACATTCATGATGCTCGCATGTGAGCACGGTTATACTTGTATATGGGTTGTATATAAAGGCATGAGCCTTTCTCTCTTTCATTCTATGTTGCATGCAATTAAGGGTAGAATTGCTAATGATATGAGAGTCATTGGTGTATTATGTGGGTGTTGAAACCCACTTTTGTCGTCATATGTGTGGTGTCTTCCCTGGCTGGGAATTTACTTGGTATTGCTGTATTCTGATGAGTATTATGTTTTCCCTGGCCGGGAATTATGTTATGTGTTGTACTTTTATTTCGGGATAGCTCTATTTATGGGGAGACTCTGCCCAAATTTTTATAAAAGTCCACAATGTAAAAAGTGGCACAAAGGGGATGGTAATGGGCGAACCTTATGTGTCTATTTGTTGTTAGGCTGATGATCTTATAACATTGAATATTAAAGAAAATTTTGTAATTGCCATTCAATGGTAAAGTATCATCTGAGCTTCCCGATTGACTTTTTTATTGAAAGCATGTGCCACACATAGTGGTTAATACACTAATCAAGGGTTAAGGGCTAAGGGGTCCTTACATTAGTGGTATCAGAGCAGTGGTTGCTCATTGGGGCTGTTAAGGGCCTAGGAAATTGTTGATAGCACATAATTTTGCATGATGTCATTAATGTTGAATGACACAACTATATGTTTATGTGCTTTTATGATATGAAAAGTGGTGTTGCTAACCGTTGTGGTTGCAGGAATCGCGTGAAACGCGATAGGATGTCATTAATGGTAATGTCTGGCACTCCGTATGTTATGTGCCAAGGAATCTGATTTTTAAAAAAATCAGAAAAAGGGGATATTTCCGAGGTAACATGTCTTGGTATACGTATTGACATGCAAGTGGTTGCGTATATGTATTGCATGGTTGATGCATAGCGTATATGGCTATTGTTGCTAACCATAATGGTTGCAGGTTACAGGAAATATGGAGTACGAAAAGGAATGATGATTATACATATGCACGGGCATCCCAACGGTAACATGTATTATGTGTTTAGTTATTTAACACAAGGTAAATCAAGGTATGCAAAAGATAGTGCATTATGATATGATACATGTTGATACACATCGTTTTGCATATGTATGTTGTGAAATATAAGAGGTGTATTTCACGAGTCAAGGTTATCCTAGTGAGGATTTTAATGCTTACGCTAAATTCCATAAGAAGCGAGGAAGAATTCCGCTTACGTGGACTCCATAAGAAGCGAGGAAGAATTCCGCTTACGTGGAGAAGTAAGAAGCATTGAAATACACTACTGATAAGTGACTCAATTCCATAAGAAGCAAGAATTCCGCTTACGGGGATTCCATAAGAAGCGAGGAAGAATTCCGCTTACGTGGATTTCCATAAGAAGCAAGAATTCCGCTTACGTGGATTCCATAAGAAGCGAGGAAGAATTCCGCTTACGTGGAAAAGGAAGAAGGAACCATAATTTCATATGTTTATTATTTATGAGTTGTGGTTGTATTTATGATTTATACATTTATGTTTGCATTCATATTTTGTTGTATATGATGTTATTATGTGGTAAGATGCCTCGGGTTAAGATGCCCATATGGTAAGAGGCCATACGATATTATTATGTTGTAAGATTCCACGGGGTAAGATGCCCATATGGTAAGAGGCCATACGATATTATTATGTGGTAAGATGCCATAAGAGGTTATGATGCTATGATGTTAATCATTTACATTAAGATCTAATGATTTCGTGCATGAATATTTGAAACATGGACAATAAAAGTGGGTTAATGTGTTTAACCAGGAAGATTCATGCATTTCTTTATTTATGTACATTTTCTATGATGATTGGCGATGGTTTATACCGCCGGACACGGATGATAGCGGTGATGTATTCCACTGTGTCGAGGATGATGATTCATTTCTTTATGATGACACGGATGATAGCGATGGTTCATTCCGCTGTGTCAATGATGATGACTCATTCTTCTATGAGGATTGGCGATGATTCGTGCCGCCGGATATGTTGATAGCGATGCCTCTTTCCGCTATTATGTGGACGAGGTATCATGCCTGTCGATTCTATAGCGATGGATTGTGCCGCTATGTACTCAGCACAGGATTTTGCCGCCTTCGAGCGATGGGTGCTGATTACGCACTATTATCGAGTGACGGAGACAGGTATGCCGTTATCTTGTTAGCGATGAGGTATGGGATATTGCTATTCTAATTAGCATTATTATGGCTGGCATGCGTTGATATACATGTTTTATTATGACTATTTTACTAGCATGATGATGGATGGCATACGTTGATGTACATGGACCGTCACGAGTTGACTAGGTTGTTTAGATGTCATTGTTGACATGTATCGTCACTAGTTGACGATGCCTTAGATGCCATGAGTGGGCATGTATCGTCACGGGATGACGATGACGATGGTGTAGGAGATGTCTTATTAGACATGCATCATCGTTACGATGAACAATGCGTTGAGTATACGTATTCAATTGTATGCCTTGGGTGCTAGTGCCGAGCACAAGGTGGTGTCTACATCACCGGTCGACGTGACCCTTATACCGAGCATGCTGCTCGAGGAATGGATGGACGCGCTGTACATGTGATTGTACCGCAGCATATGTTTGAGGTGATCATATTACGAGTGGTGATACCCTTGAGGTATGCTCGTTGGAATGGCTTTTTGGCCATATAATTTGACGACAGGAGTAATCATGGAGGAAATTACTCGCTTTCTGTCGATATGACATGTGGTAGACATGGTCACACCACCCTTGAGGGTGTAGAATGGGTCCTAAAGGATTAGGATCAGGTTACGTTAAGTACATAGGGACACTGGAGTGTCCAGGGTGTATCGGCATTAGAGGAACGTTGGGTACAGACCCACTACTCTATTAACTTTTCTTCCCACAGTGTGGCATGCCGTGCGGAAACGTCCGTCTTATTGGTAGGTTTGAGGTAAACCTAAAGAGGCAGCGACTAGTTTGTCTGCCGCGTGTGTGCAGTACCATGAGGGGCTTGCTAGAGCCGTTATACTGCTCATTGGAACCAAGTTTGGCAAATCGTAAGGTGATACGATGTGGATTGTGGTGGACTCTAGTAGTCACCACGTCATTTGAGGTTGAGGTTGTGCATGCCTCACTGAAACGTGTATACGTTTATGTTTAATCTTGGTGAGACTTGTCTGGGACAGCTCATGATGTTGGAGTACCAACAAGAGAGTCATCAGGTCGTTATTGACTCGATCTGAGGGAACCCGTGTATTTGGGATACAATGGGTGTTATTGTACCCAGTTTTTCCGAACGGTGGTTCGAGACTAGTGGATCTCGAGTTCGATAGCTCTTCCCTTGTGAGGAAGGAGGTAGTATTATACCAATTTGGGAATCTTTGAAAGATTCGGCTAAGTTGGTGCATGTGGTGTTTGTAATACCCCCGAAATGTTATATGATTATGTGCTATGATGATGATTTATGTTATGTTTAAGGGTTGTGGTGTAATTAATTTGGGGGATTATAATTATGATATGATGATATGATTTAGGGGGAATGTTGGGTGTTTTAAAGGATGTATTAAATTATATGAAGTTATAAAATATCGAGTGAGGATATTTTAATACATCGTACTATTTACCGGGACACAATTAAACACCACATGACCACCCAACCCACACCACCCACCCCTGCCACTCGGCCACCCCCCCCCCCCCCCACTTGGCAGCCCATGCCCTTTTCCCCACTTGGCAGCCCATACTTGCATGATTACCTTCCAATCAATCCCTTCTCCTTCTCTCCCCCCTCCATTTTTGTTCCAGCTTAGCAGCATTAAGGCAAGGGAAGAAGCTTGGTGAAAGTGTTCCAAAAACCTTGCAAAAGAGGGGCAAAAGAGAGGGGTAAGTTGGTACTCTATTCTTTTGGTTGGGAATGGTTTTGGAGGGATGTTTTAACGCATGCTAGTGTAAGGGTTGGTCGAAACCTTTGTTTGGGTGCTTACATGGTAGTATTATGAAGTTCCTAGCATGTTTGTGTGAGTATATTACTTACGTTATGTGTTGGTTTCCTTGTTATGAAAGTAAGTGCTCGAAATTCTGGGCAAGAAAGAACATGCTCTGTTTCTGTATAAGTTGGTTGAGGTTAAAGATTATGATGAGGTTATGTTGCATGCTAGAGTAGGTTTTGTTGAACCTTGAATTTAAGTACCTACATAGAAGTTTTATAAAGCTCCTAGCATGTTTGATTGAGCAAGTATGTTACGTTATGAAGTAGAATTGATGGTGTGAAAAGAGGTGCTCAAAAATCTGGGAAGTCCCGATTTTTCAGAGCTCTCGATCGATCGAGATTTTGGTCCCGATCGATCGAGCGAGGCAGAATGTTTAAAGTATGTTTTGATTTTCAGGTGCCGATCGATCGAAATAATTCTCGATCGATCGGAGAAGCTCCTCGATCGATCGGTAAATTGTTTCGATCGATCGAGCGAGGCAGAATGGTTGGGCACTATTTGTGCACACTCGATCGATCGAGACCTCGGGGCCGATCGATCGAGAGAGACAGAAAGTTGAAAAATAAGATGATGTTTTATTTTGTTAAGTTTATGATGTGAGATGGTATTGAGGCATCTAATATGGTATTGTGTGGTCTTGTAGAACCATCCCAGGTACCGGCACCATCAAGGAGATAAAGTCTGTTGACTCCTCCTCCTTTTGAAAAGGTACGTAAGAGACGTACGGGCATCGGACGGTAACACACATCTTTACACTACAACAATGCTTTTATTGCATGAGTATTCACGATGAAATGATGATGTTTATACGATGTTTATATGATGATGTTTATACGATGCTTATATGATGATGTTTATACGATATTATTTGTGGTAAGATGCCACGGGGTAAGATGCCCCATATGGTAAGAGGCCATACGATGTTATTTGTGGTAAGATGCCACGGGGTAAGATGCCCCATATGGTAAGAGGCTGTGATGTCCCCGAAATGATTAATTGTGTTTAAGGCATAAATTGTGTTCGTATGATTAATTATGATTAATTAGGGTGGTAATTGCCTTATGTGTTAGAATTAATCGCCATGTGGAAATGCTTGGTCATGTGGACTGGTAGAGCATTTCAGGGTACACGTTATGCATGTTGGGTAATCGGGTGTTTTAATGGCTTACATGTGTTAGTAGTCAGTTATTTTGTGAAACATGCATTTAATTGATGTGATGTCCGGGAATTAATGGTGTTAATCCCGGTGTAGTATTAATCCTGGATGGATTTTTTTAATTGTAGCAATTAGGAATTAATTGCGGTTTGGGTCTCCCGAGGTTGTTAGATTGGGCATTTGTGATCGTTGGATCCAAAGGTTGAGATTGTATTCTCATTTTGGTGGAAAGCCTATGATTTGGGTTTTTAGTGGGACTTGGAGTCCGGGGTGCCTTGTGTTGGGGCCAGTCTGGGGATTTGATGTTGGAGGGTGAGTTTTTGAAAACAGATGATTTTTAATGAATCATGATGTATTTGCGGAGGTTTTGGTGTGTTGGGGTATTTTGCTATATATACCCGTTGGACTCGGGATTCCGTCATTTGGAATCCATTTCTCTCCTCTCCTCCCCCTCTCACGCCACCTTCGCCCCAAACCCTTCCCCTTCCCTTTGGTTGAAGCAAAATCGTTAGAACTCGATTATGGGGGCCGGATTTCTTGAAGAAAGATAGGTAATATTCTTCTCCTCTCTTTTGGCTTCAATTTGATTGTGGTTTTGTGTTGTGTGGTTGAGTTTTGGGTTGGTTATGGCATTTGGGGGTTTTGGGTTAAAATCCAAAATGTTGATTTCAGTGTTTTCATGGAGTTTAATTGTTGTATTTGAGGCATTGAGGTGGTATGGGGTGTTGGTTTGGAGTTGGGTGTGAAAAACACCATTAGAACTCGAGTTTTTCGAAAAATCGCAGTCCGCGATCGATCTTGGCGAGGCGCCGATCGATCGCGACATGCTACTGGAATTTGTAGAAGATGTACAGTATCGGCGATCGATCGCGAAAAGGGGGCGATCGATCGCGAGGGTCTCAGCGATCGATCGCGAGATGTGGCGATCGATCGCGGATTGATTTTTTTCGGGCAGTAGGCTTGCGCGATCGATCGCGCCTGATGGGCGATCGATCGCGGCACTGTTCACCTGCATGGATTTTCGAATATGTTGGAAAATGTTGGGATTTTGGAACCGAGGTCTAAAGGGCCGACTTCCGGAGTGTTGTTCACATTCCAATGAGAATGTTAGGCTTTTAAAATGGTTTGATTGGAACCAAGCTTATTAAACGGAATTTTTGGTTGGGTTTTTGGCTATCTGTTAATCATATAAAATGGAATATTTTGGGTAGTATGCATGCTTAGCCGGGGGGCTTTTATTTTGGTAATCGTCATGGATTGACGATATGATTGGGAGTCTTGAACGTGCGTGGGCACGTGATCGCATGCTTATTCTTGATTTTGAGTCGTTTATGTGTTTTAGCACATATTTCTCTAGGCATGGGACTCAAGGAAGGTTTGGCTTGGACTACGGAGACTTAAGGTACGTGGGACGTACGAGCATAACCTATTATAGTATTGCAACTGTAATATGCATGGTTTGTGATAATGGTATTAAATGGGCATTGGAATACATGGTGTATGGTAACTGTGATAAATAGACATACATTGGAAATCATAGGGTGCCGCTTTAGAGCGAGCAACGATTGGGTGTTGTCGCCGTTGAGCACTACCGGTTATGACGCCGCTATTGTTGAGCGTGCGCTGGGTTAAGAATGCCGCTATTGTGGAGCGAGCAATGTTACGGGAACATGGAATCCTTGGTTAAATATATGTGAAATCTATGGCCTATGTATAATGATTTTACATATTGATTATGGAGCTGACATGATAGAACTGTATTAGTTAATCTATATGGTGATTAACTGGCTTTGGGAATTTGATGAGTTTGGTTATTTTGAGAACAGGGACAATGCATGGGATCCCGGATGAGGGTATTGCCATCCAGGGAGTATCATTTAAATTATGGCATTTACATTCTGTAAATTATGAATTGCAATATTATTATTTTGTGATTGGTGGTATTGGTATGCTCACCCCGTGTGGGGGCTGTCTCTGTTGGGGCAGGTAACACAGGTGTAGCGGCTTTGGAGTCGAGCTCGGGCTTTTGGTTAGAGGTACTTCCAGGATCGAGGTACCAGAGCTGGTTGGATGGACGCTCAGATCCAGTGTTGAGATCGAGTTGTGCTTGGAAGGTGCTTCCAGGATAGAAGTACCAGTAGCGGTATCCGGTATAGTGTTTTATGCATCAAATACACGTTTATTCATTGAGTACACCTTACGTGTATATGGGATGTATAAATGGGCTATGGCCTCTTTCTGTTCATTATGGTTGCATGCAATTAATTATGGAAATTGCTAAATGAACTAAGAGCATATTAGTGTATTATGTGGGTGCATGTTATGTGAATAATAATGGTAGGGGGAATTTGAATATTGGGAATTGAATGCAAGAAATTTTCTGGGTAGCATACGGTGTTGCACTTGCATAGGGTTTTTCCCCTGATGGTATGATTATATGCACTCATGGTATGGCTTAATGCACTAATTACGGGTTAAGGGCACGGGGGTCCTTACATTAGTGGTATCAGAGCAGTGGTTAGCTCTTTGGGGCTGTTGAGGGCCTAGGAACATGTTATTGGGAATGAGAAGCACATACTTATGCATGATTGCTTATGTGCGTTTATGATATGTGTTCATCATTGGCATATGTGTTGCTAACCATGGTGGTTGCAGGGTCTTATGAGACATGGACTATGCATTACGGTTGCATAGGTATACATCGGAGTGATGATTTTAATGCTTTGCCGCTACATGTTGGAGCGAGGTGCATTAAAATACACTCATGGCGATGTTTATGGGAATACGGATTATGCATTACGGTTGCATGCACGTCGAAGCGATGATGCCGCTGTCGTGTCGAAGCGATGGTAAATGCCGCTGTCACGTCGAAGCGATGATGCCGCTGTCGTGCCGAAACAATTATTGAAATACGGGTTATGCATTACGGTTGCATGCATGGCGTAGCGATATGAATACTTGCCGCTGTCGTATTATAGCGATGAAGAATATTTGCCGCAAATATGTCGAAGCGAAGGAAAATGCCGCTGTCATATTATTATTGCGAGGGATATTATGCCGCTAATACGTCGAAGCGAAGGGTATTTCCGCTGTCATGCCGGAATGATGGTAAATGCCGCTGTCGTGTCGAAGCGATGGTAAATGCCGCTGTCACGTCGAAGCGATGGTACCACCGTCATGTCGAAACGATGATGCCGCTGTCGTGTCGAAGCGATGATACATGCCGCTGTCACGTCGAAGCGATGATGCCGTTGTCATGACGTAGCGATGTGATCGGGAACAAAGTACTACATGAGTGTGAGTACCTCTTGAGTCCGCGATTATCCGGGTATTTTATTGGCGATGGTTCCGCCGGGTATTTTATTGGCGATGGTTACGCCGGGTATTTTATTGGCGATGGTTCCGCCGGGTATTTTATTGGCGATGGTTCCGCCGGGTATTTTATTGGCGATGGTTCCGCCGGGTATTTTGTTGGCGATGGTTACGCCGGGTATTTTATTGGCGACGGTTACGCCGGGTATTCTATTGGCGATGGTTTATACCGCCGGATATCTATAGCGACATTTTATGCCGCTGACTCCATGGCGAGGGATCATGCCGCTGATTCGATAGCGATGGGTTATACCGCTATGTGTGTAGCACTGGATTATGCCGCCTACGAGCGATGGGTGCTGCTTATGTACCGCTGGTGGACGATGGATACAGGTATTCCGCTATCTCGATAGCGATGAGGTATGGCATATTACTTTTGTTATCAGTATGGTGATTATGGTGTATTATTATTTACCGTCATGTGTTTGACGATGAGATTATGGATGTCGTGTATCGACAGGTACCGTCATATGTTCGACGATGTTATTTGGGATAACTATGTGGACGCTTGGCGTCATTTTGGTGATTTATACATTCATGTTTATGTATATGGTTGTATGGTTTGAGTGCCGATGGTGGGCACATGGTAGGGTCTGGGTATTTAGTTGACGAGACCTTTTGCCGAGCAGGTTTGCTCGATGGATCATTGATGCATTGTACCGGTGAGAGTACGCATCGTATTATGGAGGTATATTATTGACGAGCAATGATACCCTTGGGTATGCTCGCTGGGATGGCTAAGGCCAAGTGAATGGTGGTAAGAGTAGTCATTGAGGAAACTACTCGCTTGTTATTGTGATGAGGAGTAAACATGGTTACACCCACCCTAAGGGCGTGGAAGAAGTCCTAATGGATTAGGATTGCATGATAATTGAGCGTGGACGCCGGGTTGTCCAGTGTGCTTTGGTGTTTTAGAGATATGTTGGGCAATGACCCACAACTCTAATGGTTTGGGCGGTATGGTATACCGGGATGGAATGTGTGTCGCGTTAATAGGTTGGTATAAGCCTATGGGACCAGCGAATCACTAGCCAGGTATTGTTGCAGTGCTTTAGTGTGCTTGTGGTAGCTATTATAATGCTCGTTGGATTCGAGTTTGGTGAATCGTATGGTGATACGATGAGGGTTATGGTAGACTCTTGTAGTCTCTATGTGGCATGGTGTTTGAGGTAGGGAATACCTCACGGGGACGTTATACGTCATTGTTTTGAGGGACTTGTGCTGGGACAGCTCAAGTTTGTTGGTATTACCAACGTGAGTGTCAACAAGTCGTGGTTAGCTCTAGTTGAGCATCCTTGCATATGGCATGCAATGGGAGTCACAATGGTTTGTGAGATATAGTTAGTGGGGTGACACTACTATATTGATTTTTTTTATCTCTTGGAGAGATTTGGATTGTACTGTCTTGGAGACAGCTTGCATCGGTCGTGGTTTGATTGTAAGTCAGCCATGGTAAGCATTACTGATGTTGGACCGAGTAATGGATTTCTTACCTCGGTGAGACGTTTGAGGAGACGTCTTCGGGGAGATGCTCGATTTTGGAGTACTATGGTATTAGTACAGAGCATCGTTGGAAGGTGTATACATGGCGTATACGGATTTTTGGATTGGGTAATGGTAGTATTGATGCACTACTCTAACCAATTGTATATTTCTGGGTTCCGGGATATGTTTTGGTATTAATATACCAGGTTTTCCGAACGGTAATTCGAGGATTGGAGGATCATGGATTCATGACTTCTTCCTTGAGAGGAAGACGGTATTGTGATTCCTACCGGTTGAATCTTTTGGGGAGATTCGTTATTTTGGTTCGTGTGGTGGTGATGTTGAAATCACACCCTTTGGTTTTGGTTTGTCAACCATCATTCTCCGTGGGGCGAGAATAATCGGGGTTTGACAGTTGGTTTTGGGATTTGGGTGTGATTGGAGACACCCGAGTCTATTGCATTGCGTATGCATGTTGTGTGGTGTATGGGCATGTATGCCGTGTGTGTATACGAATGCCAACCTTATTTCGTTCATTGTGGAACGCCGAGTGTGTATAATTGGTTTAGTGGATCTCCGGTGTGAGATTGTGGAACCTCGAGATCGGTAATCTCGATGGCACGATGCATTCTAATGAATGATCGTGAGGGTTGTTTGATTCCCCGAGGAGGGATCGATGTGATTTGGAATCATGGTGGTTCTTGTTGGATAATTCGATAGCCTTCCTATTTTAGGATTGTTAGATCCAAGGATAAATGAGGGATGGCCGAGATTCGGATTTGTTTAGTGTCATGGTTGACACTTGTGTAGGAATGCAATTGGTTGCCTTCCATGTCCCCTATGGAACTTGAGACTTGGTGGAGTCTTGATGGTGTGTCGGGACCAAGATATGATTTCTTGGAACACACCGGTGTAAACATCCTCGGTGATGTATTTTTGTGTGGATCAGTGACCGTGGGTAACCCGGTCCGGGTTGCAAGTGGTGCAACTACTCCTTTGGAGGAGATGGGCTGGGAAGCGAAAACTGGTTTTTCTGTGAGTATACTGTTGTATACTAGTGGTCCCCACCATGACGATATGTGTCATGCATCGTGGGAAGGTGGTGAATATCACGGATGATGTCTATGTCAGAACTAATGGTGATTTGGTTGAGTTGCAGTTTTGGTGGACTGACTTGTGGGACGATTCACGTCGAGGTATGTTGTTATCTTTCGGGTTTGTATTGGTTTTGGCGTTGCGCTATTTTGGGGCTTGGTGCGAGACTGGTATTCTCGCAGTTGTTAATTCGATTCTAAGGTGGTTCAGAATCGGGGTCTTGGCTTTGTTTTGTTTGTGTAGTCCTGGTGTTACGTGGAGTACACCGGTGCAATTTCGGGGACGAAATTTTATTAGTAGGGGATAATTGTGATGTCCGGGAATTAATGGTGTTAATCCCGGTGTAGTATTAATCCTGGATGGATTTTTTTAATTGTAGCAATTAGGAATTAATTGCGGTTTGGGTCTCCCGAGGTTGTTAGATTGGGCATTTGTGATCGTTGGATCCAAAGGTTGAGATTGTATTCTCATTTTGGTGGAAAGCCTATGATTTGGGTTTTTAGTGGGACTTGGAGTCCGGGGTGCCTTGTGTTGGGGCCAGTCTGGGGATTTGATGTTGGAGGGTGAGTTTTTGAAAACAGATGATTTTTAATGAATCATGATGTATTTGCGGAGGTTTTGGTGTGTTGGGGTATTTTGCTATATATACCCGTTGGACTCGGGATTCCGTCATTTGGAATCCATTTCTCTCCTCTCCTCCCCCTCTCACGCCACCTTCGCCCCAAACCCTTCCCCTTCCCTTTGGTTGAAGCAAAATCGTTAGAACTCGATTATGGGGGCCGGATTTCTTGAAGAAAGATAGGTAATATTCTTCTCCTCTCTTTTGGCTTCAATTTGATTGTGGTTTTGTGTTGTGTGGTTGAGTTTTGGGTTGGTTATGGCATTTGGGGGTTTTGGGTTAAAATCCAAAATGTTGATTTCAGTGTTTTCATGGAGTTTAATTGTTGTATTTGAGGCATTGAGGTGGTATGGGGTGTTGGTTTGGAGTTGGGTGTGAAAAACACCATTAGAACTCGAGTTTTTCGAAAAATCGCAGTCCGCGATCGATCTTGGCGAGGCGCCGATCGATCGCGACATGCTACTGGAATTTGTAGAAGATGTACAGTATCGGCGATCGATCGCGAAAAGGGGGCGATCGATCGCGAGGGTCTCAGCGATCGATCGCGAGATGTGGCGATCGATCGCGGATTGATTTTTTTCGGGCAGTAGGCTTGCGCGATCGATCGCGCCTGATGGGCGATCGATCGCGGCACTGTTCACCTGCATGGATTTTCGAATATGTTGGAAAATGTTGGGATTTTGGAACCGAGGTCTAAAGGGCCGACTTCCGGAGTGTTGTTCACATTCCAATGAGAATGTTAGGCTTTTAAAATGGTTTGATTGGAACCAAGCTTATTAAACGGAATTTTTGGTTGGGTTTTTGGCTATCTGTTAATCATATAAAATGGAATATTTTGGGTAGTATGCATGCTTAGCCGGGGGGCTTTTATTTTGGTAATCGTCATGGATTGACGATATGATTGGGAGTCTTGAACGTGCGTGGGCACGTGATCGCATGCTTATTCTTGATTTTGAGTCGTTTATGTGTTTTAGCACATATTTCTCTAGGCATGGGACTCAAGGAAGGTTTGGCTTGGACTACGGAGACTTAAGGTACGTGGGACGTACGAGCATAACCTATTATAGTATTGCAACTGTAATATGCATGGTTTGTGATAATGGTATTAAATGGGCATTGGAATACATGGTGTATGGTAACTGTGATAAATAGACATACATTGGAAATCATAGGGTGCCGCTTTAGAGCGAGCAACGATTGGGTGTTGTCGCCGTTGAGCACTACCGGTTATGACGCCGCTATTGTTGAGCGTGCGCTGGGTTAAGAATGCCGCTATTGTGGAGCGAGCAATGTTACGGGAACATGGAATCCTTGGTTAAATATATGTGAAATCTATGGCCTATGTATAATGATTTTACATATTGATTATGGAGCTGACATGATAGAACTGTATTAGTTAATCTATATGGTGATTAACTGGCTTTGGGAATTTGATGAGTTTGGTTATTTTGAGAACAGGGACAATGCATGGGATCCCGGATGAGGGTATTGCCATCCAGGGAGTATCATTTAAATTATGGCATTTACATTCTGTAAATTATGAATTGCAATATTATTATTTTGTGATTGGTGGTATTGGTATGCTCACCCCGTGTGGGGGCTGTCTCTGTTGGGGCAGGTAACACAGGTGTAGCGGCTTTGGAGTCGAGCTCGGGCTTTTGGTTAGAGGTACTTCCAGGATCGAGGTACCAGAGCTGGTTGGATGGACGCTCAGATCCAGTGTTGAGATCGAGTTGTGCTTGGAAGGTGCTTCCAGGATAGAAGTACCAGTAGCGGTATCCGGTATAGTGTTTTATGCATCAAATACACGTTTATTCATTGAGTACACCTTACGTGTATATGGGATGTATAAATGGGCTATGGCCTCTTTCTGTTCATTATGGTTGCATGCAATTAATTATGGAAATTGCTAAATGAACTAAGAGCATATTAGTGTATTATGTGGGTGCATGTTATGTGAATAATAATGGTAGGGGGAATTTGAATATTGGGAATTGAATGCAAGAAATTTTCTGGGTAGCATACGGTGTTGCACTTGCATAGGGTTTTTCCCCTGATGGTATGATTATATGCACTCATGGTATGGCTTAATGCACTAATTACGGGTTAAGGGCACGGGGGTCCTTACAATTGATATTTGGCGCATTGTGGTGAAATGTGTCTAAAATACAATGTTGGGCATAATTTGCATCATGTTAGGAAGTGGGGTGTAAATTTAATTAACTTTCATAACCCACTATAACCTCATATCCTCTTTACCCCCCCTCACATTATTCAACCCCCAACACTTTTCAAACCCTACCCTCCTCCTCTCATTTTCGAGTTGAGCCCCAAGGTGGAAGAGGAGTTCTTGCAAAACATGATTCTTGTGATTTCTTGGTAAGATTTGGGGCCTAGGATGTATGTATATATCATCCCTTGTTGTGTTGTGAGGTTTATTGTGAATTTGGGTTTGGATTTTGAAAATGGGTTTATTTGGGTTGGTATGTTTTGTGGTTGGGTGTGGGATTTTGGGGTTGTTTTATGATGTGTATTGAAGGTTTAAAGTGTTTTTGTGTTTTGAGTTTGTTGGTATAAGTGTTGTGGAAGTTGGGAAGGAATTTTTGGTGTAAAAATGGTGAAAATCGTGTGTCTGTGCGAGGCGATCGATCGCCTGAAAAGAGGCGACCGATCGCCTAAGGGCAGTGGGCGAAGTGCAGGGCAGGCGATCGATCGCCTGAATGAGGCGACCGATCGCCGAGAGGCAGTAGCCAATCCAAGGGTTAGGCGATCGATCGCCATGTTTGAAGCGATCGATCGCCGCGAAGAAAAATTTGAGGCGATCGATCGCCTCAGTGGAGCGATCGATCGCCAGCTGTGTAATTTTGAAAAATGTTGAATTTTGTTGAATTTTTGGTATTTGGCTATTGTTTAGCTTCTAATATTGATTTGTATGGTTGTGTAGAACCATCCCAGGTACCAACTACATCGAGGAGATAAAGTTATACAACTTCTCCACTTTTGAAACTAAGGTACGTAGTGAGACGTACGAGCATCGGACGGTAAATCGTATTACAACTTTAATGATGCATATTGTGAATAGTGTGTCCTTATATGTGAAGGAATATGTGAAATGATAGTGTTATATCATGATATTGGTATCAATTGTGTTTGATTAATTGTGGTAGAATTGATGAATGTTCCGGTAGCCTTTATCTCCGAGCGAGGGAGGTACTTGCCGCTGTCATATGAAGCGATGGTAGTATGATATTTGCCGCTGCCATGTATAAGCGAAGTAACATGCCGCTGTCATTGTCGAAGCGAGGGATATCATATGATGCCGCTATATGTCGAAGCGAGGGGTCCTAAAATTCCGCTGTTGTATTGGGACCGAAACAGTCACAATTCTAGTGATTAATGTGAAATATTGTGGATATAATTGGAAACGTGTTATCGATCATTATGTCATGAACTAATGATTTTGTGCATAAATTTGTGGAACAGGAACAACAGTGAAATGTGCTAATGTGGTGATCAAGGAGCATATCTATTATTTGCCGCATGCGCTTAAATTATTTTGTTAAGTTGAATTGTGATAAATGGTGATTTATATATGCTCATGGTGAGTTGTTCCTGTAGGTACGCTTTTGGACAAAAAGGGGCTCAGGGTTGGGTTGAACTGTGAGCTGAAAGAGACTTGAAAGAAGTTAGATTACAGGATTTTTGTTAGTCTTATCATTCATTTTGGGAATGTAATTAACTAACTATTGAAGTTTTATTTTTGGCCTGTAATTACATTGAGCTCACATAACAACCAGAACTCTAAGATGTCTCTATTACATGTTTAGCCATGTTTATATCTTGATTTCACCGTTAAGGAACTAGGGTCCTTACAGAGGCCATACAGTGTTATTTGTGGTAAGATGCCACGGGGTAAGATGCCCCACATGGTAAGAGGCCATGCGATGTTTATAATGTGGTAAGATGCCACAGGGTAAGATACCCATATACATGAATATGAATCAGGGACAATAGAAAGAAGTTAATGATTAACCAGCATACTTACTTAACCAACATTTCATGTATTTACTATGATGTTTTTATGATGTTAAGTACGATTGTATATACTCATGATGTGTTGTCCCTGTAGGTACGCTTTTGGACTAAAGGACTAAGGGGTCGGGTTGAGGCAGTGAGCTACGAAGAACACAGGAATGTATAGGGATCAAGTCTCGATTAGTATCTACTCTAGGAGTAGTATAATCTAAACATGAACATTCTTTTGGAAGTGTAACGAATTTATTTTTGAAGTCCCTTATTTTGGCCTGTAATTCTGATAGCTCATGTAACAACCAGAACCTCAGGATGATATTAATGCATGATTAGTCCTTCTTATGTCTAGTAATCACTGTTAAGGTGGGAAGACCCCACATTAGTGGTATCAGAGCAGTGGGTAGATAACTCGGGAATGAGTGAAGGGTAGCCTTAGCAATAAGTTAGCTAGGTGCTTACTTTTGAACATGTTTGTAAGGACCCTAATCCTTAAGTGCGGAATCAAGGCATAATAGAGCTATCATAATAATCAGAGTGTAAAAGAACGTGTTGAGTTTATGAGCTTAGCATTACATGCAAAAAAATAAGGACTACTAAAATGGATTAATTACATTCCAATCAAAAGAATGTGTTTAACTATAGTTCAAGCTACTCCTAGAGTAGACACTATAGGAAGCAATCCCGTCCTTCAAGTCCCAAAAGCATCCTCAACAAGCTCACCATCTCAACCCGTCTAGCCCTTCTATCATGCCAAACGTACCGACAAGGACAACCCCCAAACATGAGCAATAATAATCATTCATATTCAACACAATATGAAGATAAAGCGTAAATGCATAATCATAATAAAACACTTCCTGTTTTCCCCATGCATTTCAAACGCTTCCCGTTTGGTTGTCCCTGTACCATAACTCATGAGTATAATCAATAGATTATTTTTAATGGTCTAAACATGTCATGACATGACACGAGCTCATCAATACCAAATATCAGTCACCAATCCCTAGTCTGTCCATCACAATGTATTTTAATGCCCCTCGCTTATTTACATATAGGCGGCATAGGATAACCTCGCTTCAATGGACATGGGGGACTCCCACCCCTCGCCTCACATTGAGCGGCAAATACCCTTTCCTCTCCCTATATGATAACCACGCTCAAATGTGATATGCGGCGCTCCCACCCCTCGCTTCACATTTAGCGGAACCAAACAAATAGCGGCAAGCATTAAAATCATCAAGGGATGACCACGACTCATGGGATGTGCACCAATAATCATCATATGCATCAATAAACATCATGCATAACATGTATTTGCATCCACAATGCAATACCACATATATACTCGCATCCACAATGCATAAACAATGAGTATATAAGATACATGTACCGTTGGGTGCCCGTACGTCCACTACGTACCTTTCCAAAAGTGGATTTGATATGGCTTCAGTTCCTTGGTTGTGTTGCTACCTGGGATGGTTCTACACAATCACACAAACCCATATTAGAAGCCAAATAATAGCCAAATACCAAAAATTTGACAAAAAAATCATTTCCCAAAAATCCACAGGCGGCGATCGATCGCTTCCCTCAGGCGATCGGTCGCCTCAAAATTTCCATTGCGGCGATCGATCGCGCCAAACATGGCGATCGATCGCCTATCCCATGATTTGGCTACTGCCTCTCGGCGATCGGTCGCCTCATTTTAGGCGATCGATCGCCTATCCTTCGAAAAGCCTACTGTCCTTTGGCGATCGGTCGCCTCTTTTCACGCGATCGATCGCCTCGCGTAGAGTCGCGATTTTCACCATTTTTGCACCCAAAAATCCTTCCAATCCATTCCAACACTTATACAATCAATCAACAACATAAATAACAACTTAAACCACCAAAATATACTTCAAAACAAGTATAAATCCAACATACAACCAAAACCACAACAACCCAAAACAAACCCATTTTAAAATCCTTCAAAATCATACCAAACTTAAACAAAACCTTACAAAAACAACCATGAGGTATCCATACCTCTTGGGGATCTCAAATCACCCAATAAACTCCACAAATCAAGATTTTGCTAGGACTTCTCTTCACCCCAAAGCTCAAGAACGAAAATGAGGGGAAGGGTTTGTGTGGGAATGATTTTGGTAAAGTAAAATGAATTGGTAAAGGTGGGGGGTTATAAGGGTTGGGTTTAATTAAAATAGGGTACATCCCACAATACCACGGTGTATAAAACACCCCAACATGATATTTAAAAGCATAACACCACTATGCTCCACACTTACAAATAAATGCATGTTTCCTCAAAAATGACTACCCACACATGAAGTCATTAAAACACCCCAAATATCTAACATGCATCACATGCACCCTGAAATGCAACCCGATCACATCTACCATGTGACTAAACATTTCAACATAATAATTCCAACACATAATTAATTACCATCATAATTAATCGTATAAACACAATTAATGCACCAAGTTGCAATTAATCGGGGATATCACAATACTCCCCTACTTATAAGATTTCGTCCTCGAAATCACATGCACTTACCCCAAAAGGAAACTAAACATAAACACATACCAGAGAATAGTTCCGGGTAGTGCTGCACCATATGCCGCTCCGTCTCCCACGTAGCCTCCTCGACACCCCTGCGATCCCACTGAACCTTGATCATAGGTATCACTTTGTTCCGAAGTCTACGGTCTGCTCGATCCAGAATTCTGACAGGCCGTTCCACTTAAGACACATCGGATTCCAACTGAACTTCGGAAGGCTGTAACACATGAGATGGATCCGGCTCATACTTCCGTAGCATTGATACATGAAACACATCATGTATACCAGATAAAGAAGGCGGCAAAGCCAGTCGGTAAGCTAAGGTGCCAATGCGCTGCAAAATCTCGTACGGTCCAACATACCTCGGAGACAGTTTCCCGCGCATCCCAAATCGCACAACGCCTCTGAAAGGCGAGATCTTCAAAAAGACCTTATCTCCCAACTGAAATTCTAACGGTCTCCGCCGTTTATTTGCATAAGCTGCCTGTCTGTCCTGGGCCGCTTTCATTTTCTGCCTTATCGTCTTTATCTTTTCTTCCATCTCCCGAATCAACTCCGGTCCTCCGACCGATCTGCGGTCCAAATCATCCCAACACAAGGGTGATCTACATCGTCTGCCATAAAGAGCTTCAAACGGAGCCATCTGAATACTCGCCTGGTAGCTATTGTTATAAGAAAACTCTACCAAAGGCACTGAATCCTGCCAAGAGGCATCGAACTCCAAAACACAAGCTCTCAACATGTCCTCGAGCGTCTGAATAGTGCGCTCGGTCTGGCCATCCATCTGAGGATGATAAGCAGTGCTCAATCTGACTTCAGTTCCCAAGGCTGACTGAAGACCTTCCCAGAAATGAGATGTGAATCGCGGATCTCGATCTGACACTATGGAAACGGGGATCCCATGCAATCTCACCACATCTCTAATATACAACTGCGCCATCCTCAAAAAGGTGAAAGTCATGCTATAGGGGATGAAATGAGCTACCTTAGTCAATCGATCCACAATCACCCAAATAGCATCAAAGCCTGAAGCACTCTTCGGCAGGTGAGTCACGAAGTCCATGGAAATGTGCTCCCACTTCCACTTCGGTATCTCCAAGCTTCTCAACTCGCCGCCAGGTCTCTGTCTCTCTGCCTTAACCTGCTGGCAGATCAAACACCTCTTTACAAAAGCGACGACGTCACTCTTCATTCTCTTCCACCAAAACTGGCCACGTAGATCTTTATACATCTTCTTCCCGCCTGGGTGGATGCTAAGTCTGCTACTATGAGCTCGCTCCAAGATCCCTCTACGCAACTCCGGCGTACTCGGAACCACCCAACGGTCACCCAATCTCAAAGACCCGTCATCGGCCACTCTGAATTTCGTTGGCTGACCAAGATGTACTAAAGATAACCACCTCTGAACCTCATCGTCTGACCTCTGAGCTCTCCTGATGTTCTCATAGATATCTGGCTCAGCTAACAAGGTCGATACATACACAGGTGATGCATCTATGTCGAAATCATAGCCCAGATGGCAATAGGAGGTCATCATGGCTGACAAATGGATGACGTCCTCAGCAGAACTCCTCACTTTCCGGCTCAAAGCATCTGCTGTCAAATTAGCTTTCCCCGGATGGTACTCTATCTCACAATCATAGTCCTTGAGTAGATCCATCCACCTCCTCTGCCTCATGTTCAGCTCTGCCTGAGTGAATAAAAACTTGAGGCTCTTGTGATCCGTGTATATGGTAAATGAAGTACCATACAAGTAATGTCTCCAAATCTTCAGGGCGAAGATGATAGCCGACAATTCCAAGTCATGGACTGGGTATCTCGTCTCATGCGGCTTCAACTGCCTCGATGCATAAGCTACCACCTGCCTATCCTGCATCAGTACACACCCAAGGCCCTGGAGTGATGCGTCAGTATACAGAACAAATCTGGAGTTCTCCGTAGGGATCACTAACACTGGCGCGGTCTTCAACCGTTGCTTCAACTCCTGGAAGCTCTCCTCACAAGCTTCTGACCAAAAGAATGGTACACCCTTCTGGGTCAACTGTGTCAACGGCTTGGCAATCTTCGAAAAGCCCTCGACGAAGCGTCGATAATATCCGGCCAAGCCAAGAAAACTCCGGATCTCAGGCACAGAAGTGGGGGCAGCCCACTCCATCACAGCTTCAATCTTCTTGGGATCCACAGATATCCCGCTGCTCGATATGACATGCCCCAGAAATACTACGCTGTTCAACCAGAACTCACACTTACTGAGCTTGGCATACAACCGGTGATCTCGGAGAATCTGGACCACTGTCCTCAAGTGTTTCACATGTTCCTCCTCGCTTTGGGAGTAGATGAGAATGTCGTCAATAAATACAATGACGAACTGATCAAGATACGGCTGAAACACCCTGTTCATCAGACTCATAAAGACTGCTGGAGCATTCGTCATGCAGAACGGCATTACTAGGAGCTCATAATGTCAATATCGGGTCCGGAATGCTGTCTTCTGCACATCTTCCTCTCTGACTCGAATCTGATGATATCCGGATCTCAAATCAATCTTGCTATACACCCTGGTACCTTGCAACTGATCAAACAGATCGTCGATCCTTGGAAGAGGATACTTGTTCTTCACTGTAGCCTTATTCAGTTGCCGGTAATCGATGCACAACCGCATCGAGCCGTCCTTCTTTTTCACAAAGAGAACTGGTGCGCCCCAAGGCGATACGCTCGGGCGTATATATCCTTTGTCAAGGAGATCCTGTAACTGTTCTTTCAATTCTATCAACTCAGCCGGTGCCATCCTGTAAGGTGCACGAGAGATAGCGGATGTCCCTGGCAACAGCTCGATCCCAAACTCAACTTACCTAGCCTGTGGGAATCCTGGGATCTCTTCTGGGAATACATCAGCAAACTCTGTCACTACTGGCACATCCTCAACTCTCAATTCTTTGCTCTTCCCAGATGTGTCCACGGCATAAATGAGATAGCCCGTGTGGCCACGTTCCAACAACTGAGTCATCTTGATCGCTGAAATCAACGGAATCTTCGCACGAGAACCGTTGCCATAGAAGGTCCACTGACTGCCCAACTCAGGTCTGAACTTCACTGTCCTCTGCCGGCAATCTACCACTGCCTGATATCTGTTCAGAATATCAATACCCAAGATGCAGTCAAAGTCTGACATGCCCAACACAAACAAGTCTGACCTCAATTCGTTGCCCTCAAAATAAATGAGGCAGTCTGCCATAAACTGATCAGCAACGACATTTCTTCCAGTGGGTGTCGAGACCAAGAGAGGCGTGGGTAAAGAAGACGCGCGCATATGGTGTCTCTCCACAAAGCCAAGAGATACAAAAGAGTGGGAGGCACCTGTATCTATCAAAATAAAAGCAGGGTACGTAAATAAATGACACGTACCGGCGATCACCTCCTCTGGGGCTGCCTGGGCCTGCTCTCTGGTCAGTGCATACACCTGCCCCTGGGACGGTCCCACTGTCTGACCTCCCGATGGTCGAGGCCCAAACTGCTGCCTCTGCTGCACTGTCCTATCCTCAAATCTCGGCCGGTTGCCCTGAAACTCTGACTGTCCTCCCCGGGTGGGGCAATACCGAGCGATGTGGCCCATCTTGCCACAGCTATAACAGGCAGGGCACTTGCTTGAAGAATGTGGCCCTCCACAATTGTCGCATCTCGGCTCTCCCGGCCTATTCCCTTGTGAAGACCCTCGATTGGCCGACCAATTCTTCTTGTTATCCTGTTTCTGACCAAAGTACTTCTTTCCACCAAACCGTGAAGATGAAGAGGCACCACGAGGTTTAAATGGCTCTCCTCGGGGCCTCAAGCTGTCATTAGTCTGCCTCTGTTGTGGTACTTGTGGTGGCATAGCACTAGGATAAGCTCCCACCCCAAGCTCGGCAAGCTCCGCCCTTGTGAGAGCATCATCAAAAGAAGTTGGGTTATTGGTGATAACCCGGTCATAGAGCTCCGGTCGCAACCCCTTCATAAAGTTCCTCATCTTTGCGTGCCCATTGGTGGCAATGTGGGGAACATACCTCAGCAACGAAGAGTACCGCGTGGCATAGTCTGACACTGTCATGTTCCCCTGTTTCAAACTTGTAAACTCGACCTCCTTTGTCTGTCTCGCCGCTGCGGAGAAGTACCGGTTCAGAAACCGGGTCCTGAAGAGTGTCCAATCAATCACAGCACCCAGTGCTCTGAGCTCCAATACAGTGCCCCTCCACCACATTAGAGGTTTCTTAGCTAATTGGAACTCCGCTAGCCTCAGCCACGCTGTAACAGCACAAGGAGCCGACACAAATATCTGCTCAAGTCTCTCCAGCCACTCCTCAGCTTCATCTCCTGATTCTGTTCCCTCAAACCGGGGCGGGTGGTAAGACAGAAACTGAGTCAAGTTAATCTCACCGGGTAGCAATAACTGAGCTACTGGTTCCAAGCCTACTGCTGGTGGAGGTAGAGGGTTCACTTGTCCAACGCTAGCGTTAACACTGCCCACATCTCCAACCTCCTCATTAGCAGCCATGCTGTAACACAAATGTTAACAACAATTCCAAAGCAATATATATGTTATGCCGTTAGATAACAGGAATGAGAATAAGCACGTTAGTATAACAGGATATACATTAATATGCACCACATGCATAAACATGCTTCAAATGTAAGCACCTAGCCAATCATGCTAAGGCTACCCTTCACTCGTTCCCGGGTTCTCTAACCTGGCTCTGATACCACTAATGTAAGGACCCTAATCCTTAAGTGCGGAATCAAGGCATAATAGAGCTATCATAATAATCAGAGTGTAAAAGAACGTGTTGAGTTTATGAGCTTAAGCATTACATGCAAAAAAAATAAGGACTACTAAAATGGATTAATTACATTCCAATCAAAAGAATGTGTTTAACTATAGTTCAAGCTACTCCTAGAGTAGACACTATAGGAAGCAATCCCGTCCTTCAAGTCCCAAAAGCATCCTCAACAAGCTCACCATCTCAACCCGTCTAGCCCTTCTATCATGCCAAACGTACCTACAAGGACAACCCCCAAACATGAGCAATAATAATCATTCATATTCAACACAATATGAAGATAAAGCGTAAATGCATAATCATAATAAAACACTTCCTGTTTTCCCCATGCATTTCAAACGCTTCCCGTTTGGTTGTCCCTGTACCATAACTCATGAGTATAATCATTAGATTATTTTTAATGGTCTAAACATGTCATGACATGACACCAGCTCATCAATACCAAATATCAGTCACCAATCCCTAGTCTGTCCATCACAATGTATTTCAATGCCCCTCGCTTATTTACATATAGGCGGCATAGGATAACCTCGCTTCAATGGACATGCGGGACTCCCACCCCTCGCCTCACATTGAGCGGCAAATACCCTTTCCTCGCCATATATGATAACCACGCTCAAATGTGACATGCAGTGCTCCCACCCCTCGCTTCACATTTAGCGGAACCAAACAAATAGCGGCAAGCATTAAAATCATCAAGGGATGACCACGACTCATGGGATGTGCACCAATAATCATCATATGCATCTATAAACATCATGCATAACATGTATTTGCATCCACAATGCAATACCACATATATACTCGCATCCACAATGCATAAACAATGAGGATATAAGATACATGTACCGTTGGGTGCCCGTACGTCCACTACGTACCTTTCCAAAAGTGGATTTGATATGGCTTCAGTTCCTTGGTTGTGTTGCTACCTGGGATGGTTCTACACAATCACACAACCCCATATTAGAAGCCAAATAATAGCCAAATACCAAAAATTTGACAAAAGAAATCATTTCCCAAAAATCCACAGGCGGCGATCGATCGCTTCCCTCAGGCGATCGGTCGCCTCAAAATTTCCATTGCGGCGATCGATCGCGCCAAACATGGCGATCGATCGCCTATCCCATGATTTGGCTACTGCCTCTCGGCGATCGGTCGCCTCATTTTAGGCGATCGATCGCCTATCCTTCGAAAAGCCTACTGTCCTTTGGCGATCGGTCGCCTCTTTTCAGGCGATCGATCGCCTCGCGCAGAGTCGCGATTTTCACCATTTTTGCACCCAAAAATCCTTCCAATCTATACCAACACTTATACAATCATCAACAACATAAATAACAACTTAAACCACCAAAATATACTTCAAAACAAGTATAAATCCAACATACAACCAAAACCACAACAACCCAAAACAAACCCATTTTAAAATCCTTCAAAATCATACCAAACTTAAACAAAACCTTACAAAAACAACCATGAGGTATCCATACCTCTTGGGGATCTCAAATCACCCAATAAACTCCACAAATCAAGATTTTGCAAGGACTTCTCTTCACCCCAAAGCTCAAGAACGAAAATGAGGGGAAGGGTTTGTGTGGGAATGATTTTGGTAAAGTAAAATGAATTGGTAAAGGTGGGGGGTTATAAGGGTTGGGTTTAATTAAAATAGGGTACATCCCACAATACCACGGTGTATAAAACACCCCAACATGATATTTAAAAGCATAACACCACTATGCTCCACACTTACAAATAAATGCATGTTTCCTCAAAAATGACTACCCACACATGAAGTCATTAAAACACCCCAAATATCTAACATGCATCACATGCACCCTGAAATGCAACCCGATCACATCTACCATGTGACTAAACATTTCAACATAATAATTCCAACACATAATTAATTACCATCATATTTAATCGTATAAACACAATTAATGCACCAAGTTGCAATTAATCATTTCGGGGATATCACAATGTTTATATGTATGTTGCATGTGAAGAAGAAGATGTTGTGCTAACATGTTTAATTATCTAACGATGTACTTTATGAACTGCTTTTGGGTATTGTTGTTAACCTTTGTGTTGCAGCATGGCAGCGAATATAGAAGTGGGTGACGCCGTTAGTGTAAATGCAAGTGCTGGGCGTACGAATCCATTGCCACCACTAGCCTTGGGCGAAGAACCTTCTGAACAACAGTTGCTACCCGGGGAGTTGAGCTTGGCTCAATTTATGATGTACCGACCCCCGATGTTCGAAGGAACTGAATCCGGGGAAAAAGCTGAGGAATGGTTAGAGAGGATCGAACAGATATTTGTGGCAGCGCCTTGTGCAAAGACGGCCTGGATCAGATTAGCAGAATTTCAGCTGGCCAAGAAGGCACTGATGTGGTGGAAGACCACCGTGATTGAGAAAGAGGCTCTGGGGCAGGAAATAAATTGGAAGATGTTTCGAACACGGTTTCTGACCCGCTACTTCTCAGTCGCTGCAAGACAAGCCAAGGAGGATGAGTTTACCAGTTTAAGGCAAGGTACCATGCCTGTATCTGATTATGCTCTACATTACTGTTCCTTACTGCGTTACGTGCCCCATATTGCTGCAAACCCTCAAGCGAAGATGAGGAATTTCATGAAGGGCTTGCGGCCGGAACTATATGACAGGGTAATTACCTATGGCCCTGCCTGTTTTGACGATGCGCTTTCACGAGCTGAACTAGCCGAACTGGGAGTTGGTGCATATCTTGATGCAGTGCCACCTCCAGCACCCCTTCAGAAATCCACCTCTGACAATTTGAAGCCCAGGGGTGATCAGTTTAAGCCTAGGGGAAACACTTCAGCGTCGAGATTCAGTGGCAAGAGGCCCGAGAATCGATGGAAAGAGAACCGTAGGAATGATGCTCCATCAGGGAGAGGACAGCCTCAGGGAGACAGATCTGGAAGAGTTCAGTGCACTCTTTGTGGACAACCACATTTGGCAAAGGATTGCGTAGGATGCTATGTCTGTGGAGATAGAGGCCACTTTGCTCGACAGTGTCCCAACAGGGGGAGACAACAGAACTCTACGGGGAGGCCTGCGGACAGAGCGGCACAGCACCGACCCCCTTTTGCACCGAGGCAGTATGGAGGTCAGCCCACGGGGCCACCTCAGGGACAGATGTATGCTTTGACGAGGGAGCAGGCTACAGCGGCTCCGGAGGAGGTTATAGCGGGTACGTGTCTTTTGTTTACGCACCCTTCTCTTATATTGATAGACACAGGTGCGTCACACTCTTTTGTGTCGACGAGTTTTGTTGAAAGGCACCACATATGCACTTCTCCGTCGCCCATGCCTCTTATAGTCTCGACCCCCGCAGGAAGAAGTTTGACTACGGATCAGATTGTCTATGATGGCCTCATTTATTTTGAGGATGATGAGCTAAGATCAGATTTGATTGTACTGGGGATGACAGACTTCGATTGCATTGTGGGCATCGATGTTCTGAACAGGTATTAGGCAGTCGTAAACTGCAGGCAAAGGAGGTCTGATATGGGAGTCCAGTGGACATTCTTTGGGGATGGTTCTCGCCCAAAGATTCCGTTGACATCTGCTGTCAAGATGGCACAGTTATTGGAACGAGGTCATACAGGATATCTTATCTATGCTGTTGATATGACGGAAGAGAGGAAGGAGTTAAAGGTTGAGGATGTGCCCGTAGTGGCAGAGTTTGCTGATGTCTTTCCGGAGGAAATTCCCGGATTCCCACCGACGAGAGAGGTCTAGTTTGGGATTGAGTTGCTACCAGGGACGTCTGCAATTTCTCGTGCCCCGTATAGGATGGCACCAGCAGAGTTAAGGGAGTTAAATATTCAGTTGCAAGAGCTCCTTGACAAGGGCTACATACGCCCTAGCGTATCGCCATGGGGTGCGCCTGTCTTATTCGTTAAGAAGAAAGATGGATCGATGCGCCTATGCATTGACTACAGACAACTGAACAAAGCTACAGTAAAGAACAAGTATCCACTTCCGAGGATCGACGACTTGTTCGATCAGTTGCAGGGTACGAGGCTCTACAGTAAGATCGATCTGAGGTCGGGGTACCATCAGATTCGAGTAAGGGAAGATGATGTTCAGAAGACGGCTTTCAGGACTAGATATGGGCACTATGAATTTCTGGTCATGCCTTTTGGAGTGACGAATGCCCCAGCTGTCTTCATGAGTTTGATGAACAGGGTGTTCCAGCCATATTTGGATCAGTTCGTCATAGTCTTCATTGACGACATATTTATTTACTCTCGGACTGAAGAAGAGCATGTAAGGCACTTGAGGATAGTACTTCAGATCCTTAGGGATCATCAGCTATATGCAAAGCTTAGTAAGTGCGAGTTCTGGTTGGACAGCGTGGTATTCTTGGGCCATGTCATATCTAGCCATGGGATATCCGTAGATCCCAGGAATATTGAAGCTCTGTTAGAGTGGGCTGCACCCACTTCTGTACCAGAAATACGGAGTTTCCTCGGTTTGGCAGGTTATTACCGACGTTTCGTCGAAGGTTTCTCGAAGATTGCCAAACCCCTGACACAGCTGACTCAGAAAGGAGTCCCCTTCTTTTGGTCTGAGGCTTGTGAGGAAAGTTTTCAAGAACTGAAGCGTCGCTTGACTACAGCGCCTGTATTGGTAATTCCGTCTGAGAATAAGAGGTTTGCCTTGTATACGGATGCATCACTACAGGGTTTGGGCTGTGTGTTGATGCAAGATAAGCACGTGGTGGCTTATGCATCGAGGCAGCTGAAGCCACACGAGGCCAGGTATCCAGTGCATGATTTGGAACTGGCGGCCATCATTTTTGCCTTGAAGATCTGGAGGCATTACTTGTATGGCACGTCTTTCACTATATATACGGACCATAAGAGCCTGAAGTTCTTATTCACTCAGGCAGAGTTGAATATGAGGCAAAGAAGGTGGATGGATTTGCTCAAAGACTATGATTGTGAAATTGAGTACCATCCAGGTAAAGCAAACTTGATAGCAGACGCCTTAAGTAGGAAGGTGAAGAGTACTGCGGAGGATGTTATGTGTTTGTCGGCCTTAATGACTTCTTACTGCCATCTGGGCAATGATTTCGATGAGACACATCGCCTGTGCGAGTGTCGACCTTATTGGCGGAGCCAGATATATTTGAGGCGATCAGGAAGGCCCAGAAGTCGGATAGTGAGGTTCAGAAATGGACATCATTGGTACTTCAGGGTCAGCCATCCAAGTTCAGAGTGGCTGAGGATGATTCTTTGAGACTGGGCAACCGATGGGTAGTCCCAGATACACCAGAACTGCGTAGAGGAATACTGAAGCGAGCTCACAGTAGTCGGTTCAATATCCACCCAGGGGGAAAGAAGATGTACAAAGATCTATGCGATCAATTCTGGTGGAGACGCATGAAGCATGAGGTGATCCTTTTCGTTAAAAGATGTTTGATCTGCCAGCAGGTAAAGGCAGAGAGGCAGAGGCCTGGCGGGGAGCTGAAGAGCTTAGAGGTGCCTGAATGGAAGTGGGAGCATATATCTATGGACTTCGTGACCCACTTGCCGAGGACGGCCTCAGGATTTGCCGCGATCTGGGTGATCGTAGATAGGCTGACGAAGACGACTCATTTCATCCCTTACAGTATGTCTTATATGTAAGTAACCCCATGAGCATACAGCGCAGCGGAATAAATTTTGGGATTACAAACCAGCGATCTATACATAGGGATTCATATCGGATTAGAGAATTACAAGTGTCTTACCCTTGTAGCGCGTTTGAAGCAGAATCCACGGAGCTGCACCACGTCCTACGCCTTCTCCGAGTCACTAAGCAAAACTCGATTGGTTTTGCCTCAACGGTATCCACACGATCAAATCGGGTGAAGGGATGGATTAATAACACGTTGCTAGACAAGTTATTAATCCGATACACGAAGCTAACTCGATTCACAATCGAAGATGGCACGAAAAACCACCAAGAACCACACGGCTATGATAGAGCCGAGAGTTCAACTTGGTGCGGCCGAGAGCTTCCTTTGGGTGGCTAGGTTTTGTTCTTTTGATCTTGTCATACAATTAAAAACCTTGCAATCATATTAAATATGATTAATTAAAGGCTTTCTTAAAGCTTCATGGGCTTAAGCCCATGATTTAATTAATCCTTATGATTATTAATTAAGACTCCTCTTAATTATTTAATTCATCCAATGAATTTAATTTCCCTTCTCGATTTAATCTTTTGTGCGACCCGATAGGATCTCGTAATATTGGCAGTGACATAAAATCTCATTTTATGTCGCAAGCATCGAGCGGTATCTAGCAACACATCGATGCTACCCAAATTACGAGAATGTCAATGACTCGACATAACCTTTAGAACTTGTGATAATATTAATCATGTAACTTAATCCCTTTGTCCTTTGTGTTTAGATTGAACACGAGTCATGGAATAGTCATACTCGTATATTCAATCTCTATTTCTTGATCCCCAAGTAGAACTAGAATAAACGAATAAGCTCGATATCTCATATCGACTCATTCGAGCATGGCCATGCATTTTAGTTCTCACTTGATCAAGGGCCAAACACATCTCCTGTTATATAGGAGGGACAAATCCTATCTCGATCAGTCAACATCCCTCTACATAATTCGTAGTGTATCCAATAGTCGCCTTTATAGTATACCCTGTTACGGGTAACGTTTGACGATATCAAGATACATAACTCCTTATGTTGGGATCTCTGATGATCACAAGTCGTAAGGATTACATACATTATTATCACTATGAGAATTGCATATGACGATCATATAACTATCCATGTTGCATTCTCATGGTGGGTCTGTTCAGTACATCGTTCTCTAACATGTACCCATATGTTGATTTGATATCTCATATCAATGAACAATTCATCGATCAACATATACTAGTCTCTACGTATTATCATTATCCCTTTCATGATAATACTTGACTAGGAACTTCTTTAAGAATAATAAAATATTATTCTAAGGACATTAACATATATATTATTCACAATGCACAGTTAAAAGAATAATATATAATAATGAATTGCCATTCATAAAACCATAACATTGTATGTCTTAAACAATCATCTAATGACTTGTCTTAGGGCATATCCCAACAAATCTCCCACTTGCACTAAGACCACTCAGACATATACCTAATGCCTAGAGATCTAGTATGACGATCATGTTTCTGCTGTGACAGCGGCTTCGTCAATGGGTCAGATACATTATCATCTGTTGGTACTTTGCATATTTTAACATCTCCCTTTTCAACGATTTCTCGAATGAAATGGAAACGCCTAAGTATGTGTTTGGATCTTTGGTGAGATCTTGGTTCCTTAGCCAATGTGATCGCTCCATTGTTGTCACAATAGAGTTCTATCGGATCTTTAATGCTAGGCAGCACTCCAAGTTCAGAAATAAACTTCCTCATCCAAACAGCTTCCTTTGCTGCATCCGAGGCAGCAATATACTCAGCTTCCGTTGTAGAATCGGCTACTGTTTCTTGCTTTGAACTCTTCCAGCTCACAGCACCTCCAGTTAGGCAATACACATATCCAGATTGCGATCGAAAATCATCTTTGTCGGTTTGGAAGCTAGCATCAGTGTAACCCATTACATTGAGCTCTTCCTCACCTCCATAAATCAAGAATGTATCCTTAGTCCTTCTCAAGTACTTCAGGATATTCTTGACAGCAATCCAGTGACCTTCACCTGGATCAACTTGATATCTGCTCGTCATGCTCAAAGCATACGATACATCGGGACGAGTACATATCATGGCATACATGATAGATCCAATAGCTGACGCGTATGGAATCTTACTCATGCGTTGTCTCTCATCTGGTGTTGAAGGACACTGTTCCTTCAAGAGATAAATACCATGTGTCATAGGCACGAATCCTTTCTTGGATTCTTTCATGCTAAACCTTTTAAGCACCTTGTCTATGTATGTACTTTGACTTAGACCAAGAAGCCTTCTCGATCTATCTCTATAGATCTTGATTCCTAATACATAGGTGGCTTCTCCTAAGTCTTTCATCGAAAAGCAAGTCCCTAGCCAAATCTTTACAGATTGCAAGGCAGGGATATCATTTCCAATAAGAAGTATGTCATCTACATACAACACTAGGAAAATGATTACGCTCCCACTGACCTTCTTGTAGGCACAAGGTTCATCTTCATTTTTGATAACAAACTCTTTGATTGCATCATCAAAACGAAGATTCCAACTCCGAGAAGCTTGCTTCAATCCATAAATGGATCGTTGTAGCTTGCATATCTTTCTAGCATCCTTTGGATCGACAAAACCCTCGGGCTGTGTCATGTACACATCCTCGAGCAGATTTCCATTAAGGAAAGCTGTTTTGACATCCATCTGCCAGATTTCATAATCATGAAATGCAGCTATTGCAAGTAAGATCCTTATGGATTTAACCATGGCCACTGGTGAAAAGGTTTCATCATAGTCAATACCATGAATTTGTTTGAATCCTTTTGCAACCAGCCGACCTTTATAGGTTTGTACGTTACCATCCATATCGGTCTTTTTCTTGAAAATCCATTTGCACCCTATGGGTCGTACCCCTTCAGGTGGATCAACCAAAGTCCATACTTGGTTTGCATACATGGATTCCATCTCAGATTTCATGGCCTCTTGCCATTTCTCAGAATCATTGCCCATAATAGCTTGTTGATAAGATGACGGCTCATCCTCATCAATAAGTAGTAAGTCACCTTGTTGAGTCACAAGAAATCCATATCTCTGTGGCTCCCGGTGTTCTCTTACAGACCTACGCTGGGCTTGTGTCTCTTGAGCAGGTACTTCTTCCACAACAGCTTGTGGTGCCTGCTCTGTTTCCATCTCAATCTCAGGTTCAGTGTTTTCTTGTGGTTGAACTTCACTAAGTTCTATTTTTCTCCCACTTTTTTCTAGAAATAAATTCTCTTTCAAGAAACACACCAGTCCGAGCAACAATTACTTTGTTCTCGGTGGGATAATAGAAATAGTACCCTTTCGTTTCCTTAGGATACCCCACAAATAAACCCTTATCAGATTTGGGTCCAAGTTTGTTAGTGGCGTGACGTCTAACGAAAGCCTCACAACCCCAAATCTTCATAAAAGACATACTAGGACGCTTCCCAGTCCATATCTCATATGGTGTCTTTTCCACTGATTTATATGGAACACGGTTCAGTAAGAAAATCGTTGTTTCTAGAGCGTGTCCCCAAAACGATATCGGAAGATCTGTATGACTCATCATTGATCTAACCATGTCTAACAAGGTTCGATTTCTCCTCTCGGATACACCATTCCATTGTGGAGTATACGGAGGAGTGAGTTGTGGGACTATCCCACACTCCTTTAGATAGTCATGAAACTCTTGGCTTAAGTATTCACCTCCTCGATCTGATCGAAGGATTTTGATACTTTTGTCAAGTTGGTTTTGTACTTCATTCTTGAAATCTTTGAACTTTTCAAAGGTTTCATGTTTATGTTTCATTAGGTACACATACCCATATCTACTGAGGTCATCAGTAAATGTAACGAAGTATTGAAAACCACCTCTAGCTTGCGTACTTATTGGTCCACATACATCACTATGTATTAGTCCCAATAAAACATTTGCCCTTTCAACATGTCCCTTGAAAGGGGCTTTTGTCATCTTGCCCATTAAACAAGATTCGCATGTTTCATATGATTCAAAATCAAATGAATCTAATACTCCATCCTTATGAAGTTTAGATATGCGGTTCTCGTTTATGTGGCCCAAGCGACAGTGCCAGAGATAAGTTGGATTACAATCATTATTTTTAATCCTTTTAGTATTTATGTTATAGATAGGCATATCAAGATTCAATACATAAAGACCATTCACCATTTGTGCACTAGCATAAAACATATCATTTAAATAAATAGAACAACAATTGTCCTTTATTATAAATGAAAAACCATACTTGTCTAAACAAGAAATAGAAATAATGTTTTTAGTAATTGAAGGCACAAAATAACAGTCTTTTAAAATCAGTGATAAACCAGAAGGTAAAGCTAAATGATAATCTCCTATAGCTAATGCAGCAACTCTTGCTCCATTTCCAACTCGGAGATCAACTTCACCTTTCGCCAATGTCCTACTCCTTTTGAGATCCTGCACATTTACACAAATGTGAGATCCACATCCAGTATCTAATACCCAAGATGAAGAAGTAGATAAATTGACTTCTATAACAAAAATACCTGAAGTGGAAGTCACACTTCCTTTCTTTAGATCCTCCAGATATACTTTGCAGTTTCTTTTCCAATGGCCGGTCTCACCGCAATGGAAACAGTTCCCTTCCTTTGCTATCCCTCCCATTGGCTTCAGTGCATAAGACTTTGGCTTAGATTTAGCAAAGACCTTCTTTGCTTTCTTGTTGCCTTTAGCTTTGGCCCTTCCTTTGCCTTTATTCACAATAAGGACATTTGTGGCCTTAGTCTTCTTAGTATTTGCTTCATATGTTCTCAACATACCAAGCAACTGGGGCAGAGTCTTTTCCATATCAGTCATATTGTAATTTACTACAAATTGACTGAAGCTCTCCGGCAACGATTGCAAGATTACATCGGTGGCCAACTCTTGGTCCAATGGAAAACCTAGCTTGTCCAGATTCTCAATGTACCCAATCATCTTGAGCACATGAGTTCCAACTAAGCTTCCCTCTACCATCCTGCACTGGAATAACGCTTTAGAGACGTCATACCTCTCTTGTCTAGCTTGCTGTTGGTACAACTGCTTTAAGTGTTCGATCATATCGAACGCCTCCATTTCCTCATGTTGCTTCTGAAGCTCAGAGTTCATGGTGGCAAGCATGAGGCACCCAACATCAAGTGCGTCACTCTGATGCTTCTTGTAAGCATCTTTTTCAGCTCTTGTAGCTGTTAGGGGAGGTTCTTCAGCGAGTAAGGGTTCCTCTAGGACATATTGTTTCTTTTCTTGTTTGAGGACTATCCTCAAGTTCCTATGCCAGTCTAGGAAATTCGTCCCATTTAATTTGTCCTTCTCAAGGACCGATCGCAGTGATAAAGTGCTAGTAACGTTGTTAGTTGCCATGGATATCTACAATATAAATATGCAAAATAAGTTTATGATTTAAATCATTTAACATGGTCTTATATTAAATGATACTCCCACTATTTTGTTTGAAAAATATCAACCCTCGAAATCTTTAGTGGGCCAAGATCCATATTTCACTTAATCTTGAGTTAGCTTTGGCTAATCGCCCAAGACTCGGTTATTTAGGTAGACAACACTTTGTCAATTATATCACATATAATTCTTGGATAGTTGGACGAACAACGCTTTGTTCAATTCATCAAATGAATTAAATCCAACCTATGCCTCTAGGTTCCCAATCCTATTGAGATAACCTAGTTAAGTCGTACTCAATTAAAGTATAACGGATATCACTTTTATCCTTTCGCGCCTTACTAAGATTGCCACGGTGCTTTGCTTTGGCAAACCCACACATGTACAATCGAAGTTATTGACGAGTACTTTTATTTGGAAGGCATCTAAAACTTAATATTTTAGAGGGATTTATTGATCTCATGATTAATTTGATAATTTAAAATATGTCCACTACATATAGTTGTATACATATCTACATATATGTGTAATACTATTATCAAACTAAAACATAAGATAAATCATGCATCAACATACATAATTAAAACGTGACATGGTTATAGCCCCTACTAATGAGTTTCTCAAGCCAATGAGAAACTCCTATGAGTCAACCTAAGGTAACTTCATAAGCTCCTTCCTTTGGCTCCAATTTGTGAATGGCCTCCTCATCCCGGCACGATGCTCCATCTTCATTGATCACCATCAATAAAATAAACTACACTATTTTCAAGATATAGAATTCCTCGATTCACATTCGAGGGGAACATAGGGGAGGGATTACATTTAAATAAAATAGAGAAAGGCACGACTCGCAGGTCGTATTATAAATTACAATCATTCACAAATCCTATCTAATAGGTCAAAGGGCTATAACCACGCACCATGCTCAAACAACACATAAAGCATGCATTAACATTTAATTAATTAAATTCTAAACATTTTAAATTTAATTTTGATTAAAACTGTAATATAATTTTTGAAAAATTATCGTACGCTCGGGACATCACATGCCACGAACTAAAGCGACTAAAACACGAACCACCATGGTTCGAACCAAAACCCACGGCTGGACCAATAGTGGGCCTAGGGTTCGAAACCCTAGCCCATGGCCGAGCCATGGTCCATGCGGCGGCTTGGGTGCGGCGCTGCTAGGGTTCCAAACCCTAGCCGCCTTGCACCATGTTGATTCTACCGAGCCAACTTGCACCTTTTCAATACTTTATCGAGCCAATAGAGTTCAAAACCCTAGATAGTGCGACGGCTTGACCCATGCTCGAGCCAGGGTCCGAACCCTAGCCCTTAAGCGGCGGCCGAGAGGCTTATGTGACTAGGGTTCAAAACCCTAGCCTATTGGAAGCGGCGGCCGAGCCATGGTGACTAGGGTTCGAAACCCTAGCACCTAGGTGGCGTCGGCCGTGAGCCATACTCGAGCTAATGTTCCGGTTTTTGATCACGAATTATCATATATTTCGATCCGTCAATTATATCATATATATTATCATACGCTGATTTTCACAAAATCGATTTTTCCATATCATATATGAAAATACAGTTTTAAATAGCATGCAATATAAATTCTAACATGATTAAACTATTTAACCACATAAATCCGATATGAGCCTTGTACACGGCTCTGATACCACTGTAAGTAACCCCATGAGCATACAGCGCAGCGGAATAAAATTTTGGGATTACAAACCAGCGATCTATACATAGGGATTCATATCGGATTAGAGAATTACAAGTGTCTTACCCTTGTAGCGCGTTTGAAGCAGAATCCACGGAGCTGCACCACGTCCTACGCCTTCTCCGAGTCACTAAGCAAAACTCGATTGGTTTTGCCTCAACGGTATCCACACGATCAAATCGGGTGAAGGGATGGATTAATAACACGTTGCTAGACAAGTTATTAATCCGATACACGAAGCTAACTCGATTCACAATCGAAGATGGCACGAAAAACCACCAAGAACCACACGGCTATGATAGAGCCGAGAGTTCAACTTGGTGCGGCCGAGAGCTTCCTTTGGGTGGCTAGGTTTTGTTCTTTTGATCTTGTCATACAATTAAAAACCTTGCAATCATATTAAATATGATTAATTAAAGGCTTTCTTAAAGCTTCATGGGCTTAAGCCCATGATTTAATTAATCCTTATGATTATTAATTAAGACTCCTCTTAATTATTTAATTCATCCCATGAATTTAATTTCCCTTCTCGATTTAATCTTTTGTGCGACCCGATAGGATCTCGTAATGTTGGCAGTGACATAAAATCTCATTTTATGTCGCAAGCATCGAGCGGTATCTAGCAACACATCGATGCTACCCAAATTACGAGAATGTCAATGACTCGACATAACCTTTAGAACTTGTGATAATATTAATCATGTAACTTAATCCCTTTGTCCTTTGTGTTTAGATTGAACACGAGTCATGGAATAGTCATACTCGTATATTCAATCTCTATTTCTTGACCCCCAAGTAGAACTAGAATAAACGAATAAGCTCGATATCTCATATCGACTCATTCGAGCATGGCCATGCATTTTAGTTCTCACTTGATCAAGGGCCAAACACATCTCCTGTTATAGGAGGGACAAATCCTATCTCGATCAGTCAACATCCCTCTACATAATTCGTAGTGTATCCAATAGTCGCCTTTATAGTATACCCTGTTACGGGTAACGTTTGACGATATCAAGATACATAACTCCTTATGTTGGGATCTCTGATGATCACAAGTCGTAAGGATTACATACATTATTATCACTATGAGAATTGCATATGACGATCATATAACTATCCATGTTGCATTCTCATGGTGGGTCTGTTCAGTACATCGTTCTCTAACATGTACCCATATGTTGATTTGATATCTCATATCAATGAACAATTCATCGATCAACATATACTAGTCTCTACGTATTATCATTATCCCTTTCATGATAATACTTGACTAGGAACTTCTTTAAGAATAATACAATATTATTCTAAGGACATTAACATATATATTAATTCACAATGCACAGTTAAAAGAATAATATATAATAATGAATTGCCATTCATAAAACCATAAACATTGTATGTCTTAAACAATCATCTAATGACTTGTCTTAGGGCATATCCCAACATTATACATACTTGAAGATGGCCCAGATGTATATATGGGATGTGGTGAGATTGCATGGTATTCCAGTCTCGTTAGTGTCTGACAGAGACCCGAGGTTCACTTCGCATTTCTGGGAGGGTCTCCAGACAGCTTTGGGCACAGAGGTGAGACTGAGTACGGCCTATCACCCTTAGACAGACGGCCAAATAGAGTGTACAATTCAGACGCTCGAGGACATGTTGAGGGCATGTATTTTGGAGTTTGATACTCCGTGGCAGGATTCAGTGCCGCTGGTGGAGTTCTCCTATAACAACAGTTATCAGGCGAGCATTCAAATGGCTCCTTTTGAAGCTCTGTATCGACGACGATGTAGATCACCGCTGTATTGGGAGGACTTGACTAGCAAAGCGGTCGGAGGACCGGATATGATCAAGGATATGGAAGATAAGATAAAGTTGATACGCCAGAAGATGAAAGCGGCCCAGGATAGGCAAGCGGCCTATGCCAATAAGCGGCGACGACCGCTGGAATTCCAGTTAGGGGACAGGGTCTTCTTAAAGATCTCGCCCTTCAGGGGTGTGGTTCGTTTTGGGATGCGGGGAAAGTTATCTCCGGTATGTTGGGCCATATGAAGTTTTACAGCGTATCGGTACTTTGGCATATCGTTTGGCTCTACCGCCATCCTTGTCTGGCATACATGATGTTTTCCATGTCTCCATGTTACGGAAGTATGAGCCAGACCCGTCTCATGTCTTACAGCCTACAGAAGTTCAGTTAGACTCAGATGTGTCCTACGTAGAACGACCAATCAGAATTCTGGATCGAGAGGATCGCAGACTACGAAGCAAAGTTATACCGATGGTCAAAGTTCAGTGGGATCGTCGGGTGTCGAGGAGGCTACATGGGAGACGGAATGGCATATGGTGCAGCACTATCCGGAACTATTCTCTGGTATGTTTTTAATGTTTAGTTCCATTATGATGATGCATGTGGATTTCGAGGACGAAATCTTATAAGTAGGGGAGTAATGTAATACCCCCGAAATGTTATATGATTATGTGCTATGATGATGATTTATGTTATGTTTAAGGGTTGTGGTGTAATTAATTGGGGGATTATAATTATGATATGATGATATGATTTAGGGGGAATGTTGGGTGTTTTAAAGGATGTATTAAATTATATGAAGTTATAAAATATCGAGTGAGGATATTTTAATACATCGTACTATTTACCGGGACACAATTAAACACCACATGACCACCCAACCCACACCACCCACCCCTGCCACTCGGCCACCCCACCCCCCCCCACTTGGCTGCCCATGCCCTTTCCCCCACTTGGCAGGCCATACTTGCATGATTACCTTCCAATCAATCCCTTCTCTTTCTCTCCCCCTCCATTTTTGTTCCAGCTTAGCAGCATTAAGGCAAGGGAAGAAGCTTGGTGAAAGTGTTCCAAAAACCTTGCAAAAGAGGGGCAAAAGAGAGGGGTAAGTTGGTACTCTATTCTTTTGGTTGGGAATGGTTTTGGAGGGATGTTTTAACGCATGCTAGTGTAAGGGTTGGTCGAAACCTTTGTTTGGGTGCTTACATGGTAGTATTATGAAGTTCCTAGCATGTTTGTGCGAGTATATTACTTACGTTATGTGTTGGTTTCCTTGTTATGAAAGTAAGTGCTCGAAATTCTGGGCAAGAAAGAACATGCTCTGTTTCTGTATAAGTTGGTTGAGGTTGAAGATTATGATGAGGTTATGTTGCATGCTAGAGTAGGTTTTGTTGAACCTTGAATTTAAGTACCTACATAGAAGTTTTATAAAGCTCCTAGCATGTTTGATTGAGCAAGTATGTTACGTTATGAAGTAGAATTGATGGTGTGAAAAGAGGTGCTCAAAAATCTGGGAAGTCCCGATTTTTCAGAGCTCTCGAACGATCGAGATTTTGGTCCCGATCGATCGAGCGAGGCAGAATGTTTAAAGTATGTTTTGATTTTCAGGTGCCGATCGATCGAAATAATTCTCGATCGATCGGTAAAATGTTTCGATCGATCGAGCGAGGCAGAATGGTTGGGCACTATTTGTGCACAGTTTCTCGATCGATCGAGACCTCGGGGCCGATCGATCGAGAGAGACAGAAAGTTGAAAAATAAGATGATGTTTTATTTTGTTAAGTTTATGATATGAGATGGTATTGAGGCATCTAATATGGTATTGTGTGGTCTTGTAGAACCATCCCAGGTACCGGCACCATCAAGGAGATAAAGTCTGTTGACTCCTCCTCCTTTTGAAAAGGTACGTAAGAGACGTACGGGCATCGGACGGTAACACACATCTTTACACTACAACTATGCTTTTATTGCATGAGTATTCACGATGAAATGATGATGTTTATACGATGTTTATATGATGATGTTTATACGATGCTTATATGATGATGTTTATACGATATTATTTGTGGTAAGATGCCATGGGGTAAGATGCCCCATATGGTAAGAGGTCATACGATGTTATTTGTGGTAAGATGCCACGGGGATAAGATGCCCCATATGGTAAGAGGCCATACAATGTTATTTGTGGTAAGATGCCACGGGGTAAGATGCCCCACATGGTAAGAGGCCATGCGATGTTTATAATGTGGTAAGATGCCACAGGGTAAGATACCCATATACATGAATATGAATCAGGGACAACAGAAAGAAGTTAATGATTAACCAGCATACTTACTTAACCAACATTTCATGTATTTACTATGATGTTTTTATGATGTTAAGTACGATTGTATATACTCATGATGTGTTGTCCCTGTAGGTACGCTTTTGGACTAAAGGACTAAGGGGTCGGGTTGAGGCAGTGAGCTACGAAGAACACAGGAATGTATAGGAATCAAGTCTCGATTAGTATCTACTCTAGGAGTAGTATAAATCTAAACATGAACATTCTTTTGGAAGTGTAACGAATTTATTTTTGAAGCCCCTTATTTTGGCCTGTAATTCTGATAGCTCATGTAACAACCAGAACCTCAGGATGATATTAATGCATGATTAGTACTTCTTATGTCTAGTAATCACTGTTAAGGTGGGAAGACCCCACAGTGTTGATTTTGGGAATCACGCCGTGTTGTTGATCGTCGATTATCATTCTCCACTGGGTAGGGAATGACTCAGAATTGACGGTTGTGTTTGGGGCTTAGGGGTAGGTTGTAGATACCCGAGCCGAGTGCATTGAGTATGCATGTGATGTCAGTGCTTAGGCAGGTATACCGGTGAGTATACGGATGCCAGTTATTGATTTCCTTTTTGTCAAGCATAGAGTTATGCTATTTTTGGATGGTTAAATCTCTGATGAGAGATATGAAACACCTTGAGATTGGGAATCTCCATGGCACGATAATTATGAGGAATAATCGTGAAGTTAGTTGACTCCCTTTGAGGAGGGATTATCTTGTGTGGGTTAAGATATTTCCTTGTTGATGTTTTTCTCCGAGTTGCGATAGTCGTCCCAAGTTTGGATTGTTAAATCCTAGGATTATCAAGGGATGGCAGGAATTCGGATTGGTTGGGTGTCGCTGTCGACACAAGCGTTGAGGATGCAATGGGTTTATTGCATGTCCTTTCAGAATTTGAAACTCTGTGGAGTCTCGGTTGTTTAATTATGATCAGGATGTGATTCTTGGGATATCCGGAGGTGGACATCTTGTGAGATGTCTTTTGTGTGAATCTGTCGCCGTGAGTTGCCCAAATTGAGTTGCAATGATGCGACTGCTCATTCGATGGAGGAAGTTTGAAAGTGGAAACCAGGTTTGGTATGTGTACACCATGGTATACTAGTGTTTCCCTCCTAACGATGTATGTTAGACATCGTGAGTCATGATAGAGATGTCTTTGAATGATATCTACGATGGAATCAGGAGCGATTCGAATACTTGCAGTTTCAGTTGACTAACTGCTTTTGGAGTATTAGCGTTGAGCTGTGCTGACGCTCTTTGACGTTATGATGGATTTGGAAGTCTATTCCACTCCAGAGTTTGACACGAGGTCAACGTTCTCACGGTTGAGGTGTCATTCAGGATGCGTTCTTACTAGTTGTATTAGAACTAAGGATGACTGTCCGATCTACGGTCATAAGTATTGGTTGTTTTGCAGTCATGAGGGACTGACTTTTGGGATGAACCGCATCGAGGTACGTTTTGCCTCTTGGGTGATATGTTGGTTTTGGTAAGTCGCTCTGTTTCAGAGTTTGATGTGAGGTAAGTATCCTCGCGTTTATTAAGATATGGTCAAGAATCGAGGTTATGGCTTCATGTTGTTGTGTAGCCTGGGTGTTACGTGATACACCGGTGCTAATTTCGAGGACGAAATTCTTTTAGTGGGGGATATTGTGATGACCAGGGATTATAGATGGTAATCCCGGAGTTTTAATAACCCCTAAAGTTGTTTTACGTGGCGATTTGGAGTTTAATCGCGGTGTTGGGCCTTCCGGGCTCGTTTATTTGGGTAGTTGGGATCGTTGGATCCCGAGGTTGAGATTGTATTCTCATTACGGTGTAAAACCTAAGAGTTGGGTTTTTGATGTGTCTCGGGATCTGGGGTGCTTTGTGTGGGCACCGGTAGGGGGTTTTGGAGTTAGAGAGAGAGTTTTTGAAAACAGATGATTTTTAATGAATCATTATGTATTTGTGGGGCTATTAGTATTTCGGGGTATTTTTTGCTATAAATACCAGTTGAACCCGAGATTTTAATTATTGGAACCATTTTCACCACCTTTCCCGTCACTCTCTCTCTCCCCGCGTCCGCGGCCTTTCCCGTTTCCCTCGACCCCCGCAGCTTCAGGCCGTGCGCCCGCCGTCGTTCGGCGCGTCCAACCCGCCGTTGGCTTCGTCTCGTCCAGGCGCAGCTTCCCACACCAACAATTCGAAGTTTCTTCGAGAATTGCGTTCGGATTTGCCAGAAAAGCGCTAGGGTTCGAAATTGAAATCTGTCCGATTTGGGGTTCGATTTTTGGTACGTTTTTGGGGCTTTTCTTCCGGTGTTTTTGTGGCGTTTTTGTGCTGTTGTTGGTTCGAAAATTTCAGACTTTAAAGTTCAAAATATTTGTTGCTTAATGGTTCAAATTTCAACGCTGGTTGCGTGAAATTTGGGTTCGAAAATTGGGGTTTTGGCATGTGGGGCGATTATTCATGTTGTTGATTGATTAATTAATGTTTTAGATGAATTATGGTGTTTAATTGGGTTCGAATTGTGGAGTGAGGGTTCGAAAATTTTAGGGGAGTTCTTGAGCAGTTTTCGTTGATGTCTCATTTGTTTCCCTCCCTGCATGTACCCTGCCCCGGGTCTTTTAAATGGTGAATTGTCGTGTGTTGACAATAATTTTCTGTATGAGGATTATGGGTGTGCTTGTGCATGGGTTGCATGTTCGTAAATAATTGTGAATTATTTATCGTGTTAGCACATCGTTCCTCGGGGCATGGAACTCGAGCAAGGTTTGACTCGGACTTCGGAGATTTAAGGTACGTGCGACGTACGAGCATTCCTTTATATGAGAGCATTTGTGAAATGCATAATGTATTTTGATTGCATTGAATAATTGTGCGTATGGTTATATATATGTTGATATAGCCAAGGAACGACCAAATCTTGATATCGCCGCCACAAGCGTGTGTGATACTAGAGTAGGATAACTCTTACAAGGTATATGGGGTACGGGATGTATATGACCAATGTAGGGCATTGAGATGCCTGAGACATTTGAGATGTCTAAGTATAATGGAGAATTGGTAAAATAAATGCTAGGCATTTGAGATATCTGTGATTGATAGCGAGGTTGTGAAATCAGTATTAGATATTGAGATATCTATATTTGCATGTATAATGAATTTGGAATCACTATCTATTGATACTCGAGAATTAGGCATGCGATGAGTCAAATCAATGTGTTGATTTACTGATTTTTGAGATTTGATGAGTTTGATGATTGTGAGAACAGGGACAGTACACGGAATCCCGGATGAGGACGTTGCCATCCAGGGAGTATCATTTAAATTCATTAGTATTTACTTTTGTTGTAAATTATGAATTTCATTACTGTGATTATGGGATTTTGTGTATTGGTATGCTCACCCCGTTGGGGGCTGTCTCTGTTGGGGCAGGTAAACAGGTACATCGATGGCTTTGGAGATGAGCTCGAGCTGTTGATTGGATGTACTCCCAGGATCGTGGTACCAGGGCTTGATGGAGCACGGTATCGTATAGAGTACTTATATACACCTGAGGGTTATATACACATTCATGATGCTCGCATGTGAGCACGGTTATACTTGTATATGGGTTGTATATAAAGGCATGAGCCTTTCTCTCTTTCATTCTATGTTGCATACAATTAAGGGTAGAATTGCTAATGATATGAGAGTCATTGGTGTATTATGTGGGTGTTGAAACCCACTTTTGTCGTCATATGTGTGGTGTCTTCCCTGGCTGGGAATTTACTTGGTATTGCTGTATTCTGATGAGTATTATATTTTCCCTGGCCGGGAATTATGTTATGTGTTGTGCTTTTATTTCGGGATAGCTCTATTTATGGGGAGACTCTGCCCAAATTTTTATAAAAGTCCACAATATAAAAAGTGGCACAAAGGGATGGTAATGGGCGAACCTTATGAGTCTATTTGTTGTTAGGCTGATGATCTTATAACATTGAATATTAAAGAAAATTTTGTAATTGCCATTCAATGGTAAAGTATCATCTGAGCTTCCCGATTGACTTTTTATTGAAAGCATGTGCCACACATAGTGGTTAATACACTAATCAAGGGTTAAGGGCTAAGGGGTCCTTACAGTACCTACAGGAAAAATTCACCATGAGCATATACATCACCGATTAACACAATCTAACATACTGAAATAAATAAGCGCATGAGACGATCAATAGATATGCTCCTTGGTTCACACAGTTCATGGTTGTTCCTGTTTCATAAGCTCATGCACAAATCATTAGTTCACAATATAACGATCGTCATTACGTTTCGGTTATAACCGACAATATTCCATATTAATCACTAGAATTGTGACTGTTCCGGTCCCAATACAACAGCGGAATTTTAGGACCCCTCGCTTCGACATATAGCGGCATCATATGATATCCCTCGCTTTGACAATGACAGCGGCATATTACCTCGCTTAGACATGACAGCGGCAAATATCATACTACCATCGCTTCATATGACAGCGGCAAGTCCCTCCCTCGCTCGGAGATAAAGGCTACCGGAACATTCATCAATTCTACCACAATAATCAAACACAATAATTGATTCCAATATCACGATATCACACTATCATTTCACATATTCCATCACATTTAAGGATTCACTATCCACGATATACATAATCAAAGTTGTAACACGTTTTACCGTCCGATGCTCGTACGTCTCACTACGTACCTTGGTTTCAAAAGTGGAGAAGTTGTATAACTTTATCTCCTAGATGTTGTTGGCACCTGGGATGGTTCTACACAACCATACAAATCAATATTAGAAACCAAACAATAGCCAAATACCAAAAATTCATCAAAATCCAACATTTTCAAACTTTTTCACAATGGCGATCGATCGCTTAAAACATTGCGATCTATCGCCTCGCTGTTCTCTTCGCGGCGATCGATCGCTTCCTTCGAGGCGATCGATCGCCTGCTGGGCAAAATCGCTACTGGCCATCGGTGATCGATCGCACCATTTGAGGCGATCGATCGCCCACACTCGATTTTCACACTGTCCCTCGGCGATCGATCGCTGCTTTTGTAGCGATCGCCACAACCAGTGGCCGCGATTTTCACCATTTATGCACATTAAATCCTTCACCAACCTCAACAACACCTATACCAACAACTCAAAAACATTACAACACTTTAAACCTTCAATACACATCATAGAACAACCCCAAAATCCCACACCCAACCACAAATCATACCAACCCAAATAAACCCATTTTCAAACTCCAAACATCAACCCAAATTCACAATAAACCTCACAAAACAACAAGGAATGCTATATATATACTTCCTAGGCCTCAAATCTGACCAAGAATCACAAGAATAAAGTTTTGCAAGGACTTCTCTTCCACCTTGGAGTCCAACTCGAAAATGAGAGGAGAAGGGTAGGGTTTGAAGAGTGTTGGGGGGTGAATAATGTGAGGGGGGTAAAGAGGATAAAAGGTTATAGTGGGTTATGAGAGTTTTAATTAAATTTTGCACCCCACTTCTTATCATGATGTGTAAAATACCCCAACTTGGTATTTTGAAAGCAATTCACTAATATGCACCCAAAAACCCAATTAAAACATGTCTCACCAAATAATCAATCACCATCACAATTAAGCCATTAAAACACCCAAATTCCCCCAACATGCATAACATGCACCCTGAAATGTTCTACTGGGTCACGCCCACATGTGACTAAGCATTTCCACATGGCAATTAATTCTAACACATAAGGCAATTATCACCATAATTAATCATATGAACACGATTAATGCCTTAAATGAAATTAATCATTTCGGGGACATCACAATACTCCCCTACTTAAAAGATTTCGTCCTCGAAATCGCATTCACTTACCCCACAAGAAACTAAACATAAATCACATACCAGAAAATAGTTCCGGGTAGTGCTGCATCATATGTCAGTTCCGTCTCCCACGTGGCCTCTTCGACACCCCGACGATCCCACTGAACCTTGACCATCGGTATAACTTTGCTTCGAAGTCTGTGATCCTCTCGATCCAGAATTATGACTGGTCGTTCAACATAGGATACATCTGAACCCAACTGAACCTCTGAAGGCTGCAAAACATGAGACGGGTCTGGCTCATATTTCCTCAACATAGAAACATGGAAGACATCATGTATTCCAGACAATGATGGCGGTAGGGCCAGACGGTAAGCCAAAGTGCCTATGCGCTGCAATACCTCATATGGATCAACATACCTCGGAGACAACTTCCCGCGCATACCAAAACGAACTACACCTCTGAAAGGTGAGATTTTCAGAAAGACTCTGTCTCCCATTTGGAATTCCAATGGTCGCTGCCGTTTATTAGCATAGGCCGCTTGCCTATCTTGAGCCGCTTTCATTTTCCGACGGATCACTTTGATTTTCTCTTCCATTTCTCGAATCAATTCCGGTCCTCCGACCGTCTTACTAGCTAAGTCTTCCCAGTACAACGGTGACCTACAACGTCGACCGTAAAGAGCCTCGAATGGAGCCATCTGAATGCTCGCTTGATAACTGTTATTATAAGAGAACTCCACTAGTGGTACTGAATCTTGCCACGGAGTGTCAAACTCTAGAACACATGCCCTCAATATGTCCTAAAGCGTCTGTATGGTATGCTCTGTCTAACCATCTGTCTGAGGGTGATAAGCGGTACTCAGTCTCACCTCTGTACCCAAAGCTGATTGAAGGCCTTCCCAAAAGTGCGATGTGAACAGCGGGTCTCTATCGGATACAATCGAGACTGGGATACCATGCAATCTCACTATGTCCCGTACATACAACTGGGCCATCTTTAAGTATGTGAAAGACATACTGTGAGGGATGAAGTGAGCCACCTTCGTCAGTCTATCCACGATCACCCAGATCGCATTAAATCCTGAGGCAGTCCTTGGCAAGTGGGTCACGAAATCCATAGAGATGTGCTCCCACTTCCACTCTGGTATCTCTAAACTCTTCAACTCGCCATCGGGCCTCTGCCTCTCTGCTTTCACCTGCTGGCAAATCAGGCACTTCTTAACAAATGTGATAACGTCTCTTTTCATCCGCCTCCACCAAAATTGGTCACACAAGTCCTTGTACATTTTTCTCCCACCTGGATGTATGCTAAATCTGCTGATATGAGCACGATGTAAGATTCCTTGACGCAACTCCGGTGCCCTCGGCACTACCCAACGGTTACCAAGCCTCAAGGAACCATCTTCTGCCACCCTGAACTTTGATGACTGACCCAGACGCAAATATGACAGCCATCTCTGCACCTCCACGTCTGTCATCTGAGCTTTCCTGATCGATTCAAAGATGTTCTGGTTCTGCCAATAGGGTCGATACATGTACCGGCGATGCATCTAAATCAAAGTCATATCCCAGATGACAACAAGAAGTCATCATGGCCGATAACTGAATAACATCCTCTGTGGTATACTTTACCTTCCTACTCAAGGCGTCAGCTGTCAGGTTCGCCTTCCCGGGATGGTATTCTATCTTGCAGTCATAATCCTTAAGCAAGTCCATCCACCTCCTTTGTCTCATGTTCAATTCTGCTTGAGTGAATAGGAACTTCAAGCTCTTATGGTCCGTGTAAATGGTGAAAGAAGTACCATAGAGATAATGTCGCCAAATTTTCAAGGCCAAAATGATGGCCGCTAGTTCCAAATCATGAACCGGGTATCTGGTCTCATGAGGCTTCAACTGTCTTGAAGCATAAGCCACCACGTGCTTATCCTGCATCAGCACACAGCCCAAACCCTGCAGTGATGCATCCGTGTACAAGGCAAACCTCTCGTTCTCCGAAGGGATCACCAGACCAGGTGCTGTAGTCAAACGGTGCTTCAACTTTTGGAAGCTCTGCTCACAAGCCTCAGACCACAAGAACGGAACACCTTTTTGAGTCAACTGCGTCAACGGCTTAGCGATTTTAGAGAATCCCTCGACGAAACGTCGGTAATAACCCGCTAAACCGAGGAAGCTACGGATCTCGGGTACAGATGTAGGCGGACCAATCCATCACTGCTTCCACCTTCATGGGATCCACAGATATCCCATCACTAGAGATCACATGCCCCAAAAATACCATGATGTTCAACCAAAATTCACACTTGCTTAGCTTGGCGTACAACTGATTGTCCCTAAGAATCTGGAGCACCGTCCTCAAATGATTCCTGTGTTCTTCCTCGTTCCGAGAATAGATAAGTATATCGTCAATAAATACAATGACGAATTGATCCAGATAGGGTTGGTACACTCGGTTCATCAAGCTCATAAACACAGCCGGGGCGTTTGTCACTCCAAACGGCATGACCAAAAACTCATAATGACCATAACGGGTCTGGAATGCTGTCTTCTGCACATCATCCTCTCTAACTCGGATCCGGTGGTACCCCGACCTCAAATCAATCTTACTATACAACCTCGTGCCCTGCAACTGGTCAAACAAGTCATCGATCCGCGGAAGAGGGTACTTATTCTTCACCGTGGCCTTATTCAATTGCCTGTAATCGATGCACAAATGCATCGACCCATCTTTCTTTTTCACAAATAATACAGGCGCACCCCAAGGCGATACGCTGGGGCGTATGTAACCCTTATCAAGGAGTTCCTGTAACTTCTCCTTCAACTCCCTCAACTCTGCCGGTGCCATCCTGTAAGGGGCACGAGAAATAGCGGATGTCCCCGGTAACAATTCGATCCCAAACTCGACTTCCCTAGCTGGTGGAAATCCTGGAATTTCCTTCGGAAATACGTTGGCGAACTCCGCGACTACCGGTACATCCTCGACTCTTAACTCTTCCCTCTTATCAGCAATATTAATGGCATAAATAAGATAACCCATATGCCCACGATCTAATAACTGAGTCATCTTTAATGCCGATATTAATGGGATTCTTGAGCGGGAACCAGCCCCATAAAAAGTCCACCGAACCCCTAAATCAGATCTGAACCGTACTGTTCTCTGACTGCAGTCCACTACTGCCTGATATCTGTTCAACACATCAATACCCACAATGCAGTCGAAGTCTGACATCCCCAGAACAATCAAATCTGACTTCAACTCGTTGCATATACGGTGCCTCTCCACAAAACTCGTCGACACAAAGGAGTGTGACGCACCTGTATCTATCAAAATATAAGCAGGGTGCGTAAATAAATGACACGTACCCGCTATCACTTCCTCAGGAGCTGCTGTAGCCTGCTCCCTGGTTAGGGCGTACACTTGCCCTTGAGGTGGCCCCAACGACTGTCCTCCCAATGGTCTCGGTGCAAATGGTGGTCTCTGTTGCGCTGGCCTATCTGAAGGTCTCCTCATAGTGTTCTGTGGCCCTCCCCGGTTAGGACAATTCCGGGCCAAGTGACCATGTTTACCACATTCATAACAAGCGGAGCATCCTTTCACTGAATGAGGTCCTCCGCACAGAAAACACTTAACTTTTCCAAAACTGGTAGCCTGAGACGGTCCCTTATGAGGCGGGGCATCACTTCCACAATTTCCCCTCCCACGAGCATCCGACCATCTACCACTGAATCTGGAAGATGATGAGTTCCCCCTTGGCTTAAAATGGTCGCCCCTTGGTTTCAAGTTTTCAGGGGTCGATCTCTGCGGCGGTGCTGAAGGCGGTGCTACAGTCGGATATGCACCCACTCCTAATTCTGCCAGCTCAGTCCGTGCCAGGGCGTCATCAAAACAAGTAGGGCCATAAGTGATCACCCTATCATACAACTCCGGCCTCAAGCCTTTCATGAAGTTCCTCATCTTTTGTAGGGTCCTCCTACCTTAACATCTTCTTAATACACAAATTATGGACTAAACATGCATTAATAACGTCTTAGGGTTTCGGTTGTAGCTTTGAGCTAATAAGATTACAGGCCAAAATAAAATTTCATGAGCTAATTAATTTCATTCTCAATAATGAATGTTAAAGATATAGATTTACACTACTCCTAGAGTAGACACTATCAAAATCATGTATCATATAAGCGTCTTGCCCCTTTTAGCTCACTGCCTCAACCCGCCCGTAGGCCCTTCGGTCCAAAAGTGTACCTACAGGAACAACCCATCATGAGCATGTACATCGTTACTTAACATCATAAAGCAATGGCATATAAATAAATGCATGAAAATAATTGGTACCGTATACTTCCTGGTTAATCGCATTAACCCTCTTTGGTTGTCCATGTCTCATAGTCATGCATATAATCATTAATTCTTGACATGAATGATTAAAATCATCTTATAAATATCACCATCTTATAACATCATCATCATATAAGCATTATCGTTTTATAAATATCATCATCTTATAACATCATCATCATATAAGCATCATCATCTTATAGCATCATCATCTTATAACATCATCATCATATAAGCATCATCATCTTATAGCATCATCATCTTATAACATCATCATCATATAAACATCATCATCTTATAGCATCATCATCTTATAACATCATCATCATATATAACATCATCATCATATAAGCATCATCATCTTATAGCATCATCATCTTATAACATCACCATCATATAAGCATCATCATCTTATAGCATCATCATCTTATAACATCATCATCATATAAGCATCATCATCTTATAGCATCATCATCTTATAAATATAACAGTAAATGTACGAAATCATAGTTAAGTAAACATACTGGTTATTCGTCAGCTTCTTTTTGTTGACCCTGATTCACATTCGTGCATATGGGCATCTTACCCCATCGTATGGCATCTTACCATATCATAATATCGTGCGGCATCTTACCACGTGGGCATCTTACCCTATCGTATGGCATCTTACCATATCATAATATCGTGTGGCGTCTTACCACATGGGCATCTTACCCTATCGTATGGCATCTTACCATATCATAATATCGTGTGGCATCTTACCACGTGGGCATCTTACCCAATCGTATGGCATCTTACCATATCATAATATCGTGTCATTATATAGGCATCATATAAACATCATCGTTACTTATCATAATCATCCTCATAGACATCATATCCTCTTTACTCATCATAAACATCATCATCTTAAACTTACTTATCATAATCATCATCGTAAACATCATATCATCTTTACTTATCATAAACATCATCATCATAAACTTACTTATCATAATCATCTTAAATACTTATACGATTATTGCGTAGTCATAGTGTAAGAATATGTTACCGTCCGATGCCCGTACGCATCTTACGTACCTGTAAGGACCCTAATCCTTAAGTGCGGATCAAAGGCATAAATAGAGCTAATATAAATGATCAGAGTGAATTAATCATGTTGAGTCTATGAGCTTTAAGAATTTCATGCCAAAATGAGGACTATCAATGGATTAATTACATTCCCCATCAAAAGAATGTCATCAACTATAGTTTTACACTACTCCTAGAGTAGACACTATAAAAAATAATCCCGTCCTTCATCTACCAAAAGTGCTCTTCAAGCTCACTGTCTCAACCCGTCTTAGCCCCCTTCATATCATGCCAAAGGTGTACCTACAAGGACAACCCCCAAACATGAGCAATAATATCATTCATATTCAACACAATATGAATATAAAGCGTAAATGCATAAAACACAATTATAACACTTCCTGTTTTCCCATGCATTTCAAAACGCTTCCAGTTTGGTTGTCCCTGTACCATAACTCATGAGTATAATCAATAGATTATTTTTAATGGTCTAGACATGTCATGACACAATACCATCTCATCAATATCAAATACCGGTCACCATTCCCTATTCTGTCCATCACAATGTATTTTAATGCCCCTCGCTTATTTACATATAGGCGGCATAGAATAACCTCGCTTCAATGGACATGCGGTACTCCCACCCCTCGCCTCACATTGAGCGGCAAATATTCTTTCCTCGCCCTATATGATAACCACGCTCAAATGTGACATGCGGCGCTCCCACCTCTCGCTTCACATTTAGCGGCAACAAAACAAATAGCGGCAAGCATTAAAATCATCAAGGGATGACCACGACTCATGGGATGTGCACCAATAATCATATGCATCTACAATCATCATGCATAATTCAACATGTATTTGCATCCACAATGCATAATCACATATATACTCGCATCCACAATGCATAAACAATGAGTATATTAGATACATGTACCGTTGGGTGCCCGTACGTCCTCTACGTACCTTTCCAAAATGTAGGATGTGGTAGGACTTCAATTCCTTGGCTGTGTCGCCACCTGGGATGGTTCTACACATTCACACAAATCAATATTAGAACCCAATAATAGTCCAATACCAAAAAGCCCACAAATGAATCCAAAAACATCAATTTTGGTGTCTCGCGATCGATCGCCATATAGCCCCGATCGATCGCGAGACCACACTGCCTCGCCCAACAAAAAAATTCAATCCGCGATCGATCGCTGAGTTTGCGCCGATCGATCGCGACCTCGCCGATCGATCGCGCCAAACTCGCGATCGATCGCTGAAGGCTACTGCCTTCAGCCCTGCAACTCGCGATCGATCGCTGGTGGCGCCGATCGATCGCCGAGCTCTGCATATCCAATTTTTGGCACTATTCACCCATCTCTTTCCCCAACCCAAACAAACTCATATATTCATACACCAACCATACCAAATCACTACAAATCTTCCATAAACAACATCATACAACCATAAATCTAACACTCACCCAAAAATAACACCAACTCATACAAACCCATTTCAAAACCCTTCAAACCATTTCAAACTCAATTAAAATACTTCAAAACCAACAATGAGGTATCCATACCTCTTGGGGATCTCAAATCTCCCAATAAACTCCACAAAACAAGATTTTTGGAAGGGTTTCTCTCCACCCTTAAGCACAAAAACGAAAATGGACAAAGGAAGGGTTTGGGAGGTGTTATTTGGGAAAATTGAAAAGTGATAGTGAAATGTATGGTGGGGGTTTGGGGTAATAAAGTGGGTTAATTAATTAAAATGCATTCTACAATCCCATGGTGTATAAAACACCCCAACATGATATTTTAAAAGAATTAATCCAAAATGTCCCAAATATCAATTAAACTCATGATTTCTAATTAATTGCTAACCATGGCAAATAAATCATGCTAATAACAATTTCTCCAACATGTACAACATGCACCCTGAAATGCACCCCCGGGTCATCCTTTCCATGTGACCATGCATGTAATACCCCCGAAATGTTATATGATTATGTGCTATGATGATGATTTATGTTAAGTTTAAGGGTTGTGGTGTAATTAATTTGGGGGAATATAATTACGATATGATGATATGATTTAGGGGGCATGATAGGTGTTTTAAAGGATGTATTAATTTAAATGAAGTTATAAAATATCGAGTGAGGATATTTTAATACATCGTACTAAATACCGGGACACAATTAAACACCACATGACCACCCAACCCACACCACCCCACCCCCATCACTCGGTCACCTCACCCTCCCCCACTTGTTCAACCCATACCCCCCACTTGTGCAACCCATGCTACCACTCAATCAACCTCCATCTCCTTCTCTCCTCCTCCTCTCCTCCATTCTCATCCCAGAACAAGCTGCTTTAAGGCAAGGAAACCTTGGTAGAAAGGTGTGCAAATCCTCGCAAAAAGGGGAGCATAAAGAGAGGGGTAAGTTGGTGCCCTGTTTTCTGGGTTTTCGGGTTGATTTGGGTTTTTGTAGTGAGGATTTCTATGCATGCTAGTGTAGGTATGAACGAAACCTTGGTATGTATGCTTACATGGTAGTATTATGTAACTACTAGCATGGTTGTTCGAGCATGTTACATGTTTTATGTGATAGATTTCTAGTTATGAAACTATGTGCTCGAAAATCTGGGCAAAGAAGAACATACTCTGTTTTCTGTATAGGTTGTTTGAGGATGAAGATTATGATGATGTTATGAAGCATGTTAACTTAGCTTTTGTTAAACCTTCGATTTAAATACATGCATGGTAGTTTTATGAAGCTTGTAACATCTTTTCTCAGGCATGTTTTACGCCTTATGAAGTAGAAATGATGGTAGGAAACGAGGTGCTCAAAAATCTGGGGAAGTCCTGATTTTTCAGAGCTCTCGATCGATCGAGATTTGGTCCCGATCGATCGAGCGAGACAGAATGTTTAAAGCATGTTTTGAATTTCAGGTGCCGATCGATCGATGGATTTCTCGATCGATCGGTGAAGCTCCTCGATCGATCGGTAAAATGTTTCGATCGATCGATCGAGGCAGAATGGTTGAGCACTATTGTGCACAGTTTCTCGATCGATCGAGACCTCGGGGCCGATCGATCGAGAGAGGCAGAATGTTGAAAAATAAAATGATGTTTTATTTTGTTAAGTTTATGATGTGAGATGGTATTGAGGCATCTAATATGGTATTGTGTGGTCTTGTAGAGCCACCCCAGGTACCAGCACAATCAAGGAGATAAGTCTGTTGACTCCTCCTCCTTTTGAAAAGGTACGTAAGAGACGTACGGCATCGGATGGTAAAACATATCTCTACACTATGACTATGCATTTATCGCATGAATATATACGATTAAATGACGATGTTTATATAATGATGTGATACGATGTTATTTGTGGTAAGATGCCACGGGGTAAGATGCCCCACATGGTAAGAGGCCATGCGATGTTATTTGTGGTAAGATGCCACGGGGTAAGATGCCCCACATGGTAAGAGGCCATGCGATGTTTATTTGTGGTAAAATGCCACGGGGTAAGATGCCCCACATGGTAAGAGGTCATGCGATGTTTATAATGTGGTAAGATGCCACAGGGTAAGATGCCCATATGCATGATTATGAATCAGGAACAACAAGAAGAAGGTAACGAATAACCAGCATGTTCACTTAACTAAGATGTCGTACATTTACTGTTATATTTCGTTATGATGTTATAAGATGATGATGCTTATATGATGATGATGTTATAAGATGATGATATTTACAAGATGATGATTCTTTTATGATGATGATGTTATAAGATGATGATATTTACAAGATGATGATGCTTATATGATGATGATGTTATAAGATGATGATATTTACAAGATGATGATGCTTATACGATGATGATGTTATAAGATGATGATATTTACAAGATGATGATGCTTATACGATGATGATGTTATAAGATGATGATATTTACAAGATGATGATGCTTATATGATGATGATGCGAGATGATGACGCTTATATGATGATGAGGTTATAAGATGATGATATTTACAAGATGATGATGCTTATATGATGATGATGTTATAAGATGATGATATTTACAAGATGATGACGCTTATATGATGATGATGTTATAAGACGATGATATATATAAGATGATGATTTTAATCATTCATGTCAAGAATTAATGATTTTTATGCATGGCTATGAAACAGGGACAACCAAAGAGGGTTAATGCGATTAACCAGGAAGTATACGTTACCAATTATTTTCATGCATTTATTTATATGCTATTGCCTTATGATGTTAAGTAACGATGTACATGCTCATGATGGGTTGTTCCTGTAGGTACGCTTTTGGACTAAAAGACTAAGGGGTCGGGTTGAGCAGTGAGCTACGAGGAACACAGGAACGTGTAGGATTCAGCTTCTGTTTAGTATCTACTGTAGGAGTAGTATAAATCTAACATGTTAACATTCATTATGGGAATGTAACTAATAAGCTTTGAAGTTTTAATTGACCTGTAATTCTTTTAGCTCATGTAACAACTAGAACCCTAAGATGTTATTAATGCATGATTAGTCCTTCTTATGTCTATTGATCACTGTTAAGGTGGGAGGACCCCACAATGCATTTCCACACATAAGTAAATCCAGCACATAATCAATTAATTACCACCATAATTAATCATATAAACACAATTAATGCCCAGTTGCAATTAATCATTTCGGGGATATCACAATACTCCCCTACTTATAAGATTTCGTCCTCGAAATCACATGCACTTACCCCCAAAAGAAACTAAACATAAACACATACCAGAGAATAGTTCCGGGTAGTGCTGCACCATATGCCGCTCCGTCTCCCACGTAGCCTCCTCGACACCCCTGCGATCCCACTGAACCTTGATCATAGGTATCACTTTGTTCCGAAGTCTGCGGTCTGCTCGATCCAGAATTCTAACAGGCCGTTCCACATAAGACACATCGGACTCTAACTGAACTTCGGAAGGTTCTAATACATGCGATGGATCCGGCTCATACTTCCGCAACATCGATACATGAAACACGTCATGTATACCAGATAAAGAAGGCGGCAGAGCTAGTCGGTAAGCTAAGGTGCCAATGTGCTGCAAAATCTCGTACGGTCCAACATACCTCGGAGACAGTTTCCCGCGCATCCCAAATCGCACAACGCCTCTGAAAGGCGAGATCTTCAAAAAGACCTTATCTCCCAACTGAAATTCCAACGGTCTCCGCCGTTTATTCGCATAAGCTGCCTGTCTAACCTGGGCTGCTTTCATTTTCTGCCTTATCATCTTTATCTTCTCTTCCATCTCCCGAATCAACTCCGGTCCTCCGACCGATTTGCGGTCCAAATCATCCCAACACAAGGGTGTTCTACACCGTCTGCCATAAAGAGCTTCAAAAGGAGCCATCTGAATACTCACCTGGTAGCTATTATTATAAGAGAACTCTACCAAAGGCACTGAATCTTGCCAAGAAACATCGAACTCCAAAACACAAGCTCTCAACATGTCCTCGAGCGTCTGGATAGTACGCTCGGTCTGGCCATCCGTCTGAGGATGATAAGCAGTGCTCAATCTGACTTCAGTTCCCAAGGCTGACTGAAGACCTTCCCAAAAATGAGATGTGAATCGCGGATCTCGATCCGACACTATGGAAATGGGGATCCCATGCAATCTCACCACATCTCGAATGTACAACTGCGCCATCCTCAAAAAGGTGAAAGTCATGCTATAGGGGATGAAATGAGCTACCTTAGTCAATCGATCCACAATCACCCAAATAGCATCAAAGCCTGAAGCACTCCTCGGCAGGTGAGTCACGAAGTCCATGGAAATGTGTTCCCACTTCCACTTCGGTATCTCCAAGCTTCTCAACTCGCCGCCAGGTCTCTGTCTCTCTGCCTTAACCTGCTGGCAGATCAAACACCTCTTTACAAAAGCGACGACGTCACTCTTCATTCTCTTCCACCAAAACTGGCCACGTAGATCTTTATACATCTTCATCCCGCCTGGGTGGATGCTAAGTCTGCTACTATGAGCTCGCTCCAAGATCCCTCTACGCAACTCCGGCGTACTCGGAACCACCCAACGGTCACCCAATCTCAAAGATCCGTCATCGGCCACTCTGAATTTCGTTGGCTGACCAAGATGTACTAAAGATAACCACCTCTGAACCTCATCATCTGACCTCTGAGCTTTCCTGATGTTCTCATAGATATCTGGCTCAGCTAACAAGGTCGATACATACACAGGTGATGCATCAATGTCAAAATCATAGCCCAGATGGCAATAGGAGGTCATCATGGATGACAAATGGATGACGTCCTCAGCAGAACTCCTCACTTTCCGGCTCAAAGCGTCTGCTGTCAAATTAGCTTTTCCGGGATGGTACTCAATCTCACAATCATAGTCTTTGAGTAAGTCCATCCACCTCCTCTGCCTCGTGTTCAGCTCCGCCTGAGTGAATAAAAACTTGAGGCTCTTGTGATCCGTGTATATGGTAAATGAAGTACCATACAAGTAATGTCTCCAAATCTTCAGGGCGAAGATGATAGCCGCCAGTTCCAAGTCATGGACTGGGTATCTCGTCTCATGCGGCTTCAACTGCCTCGATGCATAAGCTACCACATGCTTATCTTGCATCAGTACACACCCAAGGCCCTGGAGTGATGCATCGGTATACAAAACAAATCTGGAGTTCTCCGTAGGGATCACTAACACTGGCGCCGTCGTCAAACGGTGCTTCAACTCCTGGAAGCTCTCCTCACAAGCTTCTGACCAAAAGAAAGGTACTCCTTTCTGGGTCAACTGTGTCAACGGCTTGGCAATCTTTGAAAAGCCCTCGACGAAGCGTCGATAATATCCGGCCAAACCAAGGAAGCTCCGAATCTCAGGCACAGAAGTGGGGGCAGCCCACTCCATCACAGCTTCGATCTTCCTGGGATCCACAGATATTCCGCTGCTCGATATGACATGGCCCAGAAATACTACACTGCTCAACCAAAACTCACACTTACTGAGCTTGGCGTACAACTGGTGATCTCGGAGAATCTGGAGCACTGTCCTCAAGTGTTTCACGTGCTCTTCCTCGCTCCGGGAATAGATGAGAATGTCGTCGATGAACACGATGACGAACTGATCAAGATACGGCTGAAACACTCTGTTCATCAAGCTCATAAAGACCGCTGGAGCATTCGTCACACCGAACGGCATCACTAAGAACTCATAATGTCCATATCGAGTCCGGAACGCTATCTTCTGTTCATCTTCCTCTCTGACTCGAATCTGATGGTACCCGGACCTCAAATCAATCTTGCTATACAGTCTGGTACCTTGCAACTGATCAAACAAATCATCAATCCTTGGGAGAGGATATTTGTTCTTTACTGTAGCTTTATTCAGTTGCCGGTAATCAATGCACAACCGCATCGAACCGTCCTTCTTCTTCACAAAGAGAACCGGTGCGCCCCATGGCGATACGCTCGGGCGTATATATCCCTTGTCAAGGAGGTCCTGCAACTGTTCCTTCAATTCCCTCAACTCCGCCGGTGCCATCCTGTAAGGTGCACGAGAGATAGTGGATGTCCCTGGTAACAACTCGATCCCAAACTCAACTTCCCTAGCCGGTGGAAATCCTGGGATCTCTTCTGGGAACACATCAGCAAATTCTGCTACCACTGGTACATCCTCAACTCTCAATTCCTCATTCTTCCCGGACGTGTCCACGGCATAGATAAGATAGCCCGTGTGGTCACGTTCCAACAGTTGAGTCATCTTGATCGCTGAAATCAACGGAATCTTCGCACGAGAACCGTTGCCAAAGAAAGTCCACTGACTACCCAAATCAGGTCTGAACTTCACTGTCTTCTGCCGGCAATCTACCACTGCCTGATATCTGTTCAGAATATCAATGCCCAAGATGCAGTCGAAGTCCGACATACCCAACACAATCAAGTCTGTCTTCAACTCGTTGCCCTCAAAATAACTGAGGCAATCTGCCATGAGCTGATCAGCAACGACATTTTTTCCAGTGGGTGTCGAGACAAGGAGAGGCGTGGGTAGAGAAGACGTGCGCATATGGTGTCTCTCCACAAAACCAACAGATACAAAAGAGTGGGAGGCACCTGTATCTATCAAAATAAAAGCAGGGTACGTAAATAAATGACACGTACCGGCGATCACCTCCTCTGGGGCTGCCTGGGCCTGCTATCTAGTCAGCGCATACACCTGTCCCTGGGGCGGTCCCACGGTCTGACCTCCCGATGGTCGAGGCCCAAACTGCTGCCTCTGGTGTACAGTCCTATCATCAAACCTCGGCCTGTTGCCCTGAAACTCTGCCTGTCCTCCCCGGGTGGGGCAATACCGAGAGATGTGGCCCATCTTGCCACAGCTATAACAGGCAGGGCACTTACTTGAAGAATGTGGCCCTCCACAATTGTCGCACCTTGGTTCCCCCGATCTATTCCCTTGTGAAGATCCTCGATTGGCCGACCAATTCTTCTTGTTATCCTGTTTCTGACCAAAGAACTTATTTCCACCAAACCGTGAAGATGAAGAGGCACCACGAGGTTTAAATGGCTCACCCCGGGGCCTCAAGCTGTCATTAGTTTGCCTCTGTTGTGGTACTTGTGGTGGCACAGCACTAGGATAAGCTCCCACTCCAAGCTCGGCAAGCTCTGCTCTTGTGAGAGCATCATCAAAAGAAGTTGGGTTATTGGTGATAACCCGGTCATAGAGCTCCGGTCGCAACCCCTTCATAAAACTCCTCATCTTTGCGTGCCCATTGGTGGCAATGTGGGGAACATACCTCAGCAACGAAGAGTACCGCGTGGCATAGTCTGACACTGTCATGTTCCCCAGTTTCAAACTTGTAAACTCGTCCTCCTTTGTCTGTCTCGCCGCTGCGGAGAAGTACCGGTTCAGAAACCGGGTCCTGAAGAGTGTCCAATCAATCACTGTACCCAGTGCTCTTAGCTCCATTACAGTGCCCCTCCACCACATTAGAGGTTTCTTAGCTAACTGGAACTCCGCCAGCCTCAGCCACGCTGTAACAGCACAAGGAGCCGACACAAATATCTGCTCAAGTCTCTCCAGCCACTCCTCAGCTTCCTCCCCTGATTCTGTTCCCTCAAACCGGGGCGGGTGGTAAGACAGAAACTGAGTCAAGTTAATCTCACCGGGTAGTAATAACTGAGCCACTGGCTCCAAGCCTACTGCTGGTGGAGTTAGAGGGTTCACTTGTCCAACGCTAGCGTTCACGCTCCCAACATCGCCAACCTCTTCGTTAAGGTTCCCCGCATTCATAACAGCCATGCTGTAACACAAAGGTTAACAACAATTCCAAAACAAATATACATGTTATGCCGCTAGATAACAGAAATGATAATAAGCATGTTAGTATAACAGAATATACGTCAATATGCACCACATGCATAAACATGTCTCAAATGTAAGCACCTAGCCAATCATGCTAAGGCTACCCTTCACTCGTTCCCGGGTTCTCTAACCACTGCTCTGATACCACTAATGTAAGGACCCTAATCCTTAAGTGCGGATCAAAGGCATAAATAGAGCTAATATAAATGATCAGAGTGAACTAATCGTGTTGAGTCTATGAGCTTTAAGAATTTCATGCCAAAATGAGGACTATCAATGGATTAATTACATTCCCCATCAAAAGAATGTCATCAACTATAGTTTTACACTACTCCTAGAGTAGACACTATACAAAATAATTCCGTCCTTCATCTACCAAAAGTGCTCTTCAAGCTCACTGTCTCAACCCGTCTTAGCCCCCTTCATATCATGCCAAAGGTGTACCTACAAGGACAACCCCCAAACATGAGCAATAATATCATTCATATTCAACACAATATGAATATAAAGCGTAAATGCATAAAACACAATTAAAACACTTCCTGTTTTCCCATGCATTTCAAAACGCTTCCAGTTTGGTTGTCCCTGTACCATAACTCATGAGTATAATCAATAGATTATTTTTAATGGTCTAGACATGTCATGACACAATACCATCTCATCAATATCAAATACCGGTCACCATTCCCTAGTCTGTCCATCACAATGTATTTTAATGCCCCTCGCTTATTTACATATAGGCGGCATAGAATAACCTCGCTTCAATGGACATGCGGTACTCCCACCCCTCGCCTCACATTGAGCGGCAAATATTCTTTCCTCGCCCTATATGATAACCACGCTCAAATGTGACATGCGGCGCTCCCACCCCTCGCTTCACATTTAGCGGCAACAAAACAAATAGCGGCAAGCATTAAAATCATCAAGGGATGACCACGACTCATGGGATGAGCACCAATAATCATATGCATCTACAATCATCATGCATAATTCAACATGTATTTGCATCCACAATGCATAATCACATATATACTCGCATCCACAATGCATAAACAATGAGTATATTAGATACATGTACCGTTGGGTGCCTGTACGTCCTCTACGTACCTTTCCAAAATGTAAGATGTGGTAGGACTTCAATTCCTTGGCTGTGTCGCCACCTTGGATGGTTCTACACATTCACACAAATCAATATTAGAACCCAATAATAGTCCAATACCAAAAATCCCACAAAAGAATCCAAAACATCAATTTTGGTGTCTCGCGATCGATCGCCATATAGCCCCGATCGATCGCGAGACCACACTGCCTCGCCCAACAAAAAAATTCAATCCGCGATCGATTGCTGAGTTTGCGCCGATCGATCGCGACCTCTCCGATCGATCGCGCCAAACTCGCGATCGATCGCTGAAGGCTACTGCCTTCAGCCCTGCAACTCGCGATCGATCGCTGGTGGCGCCGATCGATCGCCGAGCTCTGCATATCCGATTTTTGGGCACTATTCACCCATCTCCTTCCCCAACCCAAACAAACTCATATATTCATACACCAACCATACCAAATCACTACAAATCTTCCATAAACAACATCATACAACCATAAATCTAACACTCACCCAAAAATAACACCAACTCATACAAACCCATTTCAAAACCCTTCAAACCATTTCAAACTCAATTAAAATACTTCAAAACCAACAATGAGGTATCCATACCTCTTGGGGATCTCAAATCTCCCAATAAACTCCACAAAACAAGATTTTTGGAAGGGTTTCTCTCCACCCTTAAGCACAAAAACGAAAATGGACAAAGGAAGGGTTTGGGAGGTGTTATTTGGGAAAGTTGAAAAGTGATAGTGAAATGTATGGTGGGGGTTTGGGGTAATAAAGTGGGTTAATTAATTAAAATGCATTCTACAATCCCATGGTGTATAAAACACCCCAACATGATATTTTTAAAAGCATTAATCCAAAATGCCCCAAATATCAATTAAACTCATGATTTCCAATTAATTGCTAACCATGGCAAATAAATCATGCTAATAACAATTTCTCCAACATGTACAACAAGCACCCTGAAATGCACCCCCGGGTCATCCTTTCCATGTGACCATGCATTTCCACACATAAGTAAATCCAGCACATAATCAATTAATTACCACCATAATTAATCATATAAACACAATTAATGCCCAGTTGCAATTAATCATTTCGGGGATATCATAGTACCTTAATTCCAAAAGTGGAGAAGTTGGAGAACTTTATCTCCTTGACGTTGTGGGTACCTGGGATGGTTCTACATAACCATACAAATCGATATTAGAAGCTAACTATAGTCCAATATCCAAAAATCCCACAAAAACATCAAAAACACATATTTTTATATCTCGCGATCGATCGCCGCCCAGGCACGATCGATCGCGAGACCATACTGGACGTTGCTGAAATTTTCAGCTCTTGGCGATCGATCGCCACTTTTGGCGCGATCGATCGCCACCCTCGCCGATCGATCGCCCAAATGTGGCGATTGATCGCCAAATGTTACTGGCGTCTACTGTTGGGTCGTGATCGATCGCCTGGAACGGGCGATCGATCGTCGATCCCTGTACTTCGAAAAATCGTCATTTTAGAGCATTTTCCATGCTCTACCTCAAACCATTCAAACCCAAACTTCTCTACAACATCAACATCATCATAACACACTAAAACCCACATAAAACACTTCAAAAATCATACCCCAACTACATACAACACATACCCAAAACAAACCCACATAAAACACAAAAAGCCAACCCATTACAAAACCAAACATCATAAAAACTTTAGGGAGGGTTCCATACCTCTTGAATACTCCAAATCTCAACCTAGATCTCAAAAACAAAGGTTTTGTGGTGGAGCTTCCTTCTTCCTCCTTTGAGGGATTTCGAAAATGGGAAGGGTTTTGGGTTGGGAAGTGATTTTGGGGATTTGAAAAGTAATTGGTAAAGTAAAGGGGAAAAGGGGTATAGTGGGGTATATGGGTTAATTTAATTAAACTTGTACCCATTAGTTAACATGATGTATAAAATACTCTAACATGGTATTTTAAAAGCATTTTACAACATGCTACAAACTTCCCCTAAAATCATGCTTTCCTCATAATTGGTAATCAATATAATTAAATCATGCTAACACTTCATTACCCATCCCATAAAATAATTACCATGATAAATGATCACATAACCATCATTAATGCCCAAATTGCATATAATTGATTTCGGGGCATCACATTACTCCCCTACTTATAAGATTTCGTCCCCGAAATCGCATGCACTTACCCATAAGACAACTTAAACATAAATCATACCAGAAAATAGTTCCGGGTAGTGCTGCACCATATGCCGTTCCGTCTCCCACGTAGCCTCCTCGACACCCCGACGATCCCACTGAACCTTGACCATCGGTATAAATTTGCTTCGCAATCTGCGATCCTCACGATCCAGAATTCTAACCGGTCGTTCTACGTAGGATACATCTGAATCTAACTGCACTTCGGTAGGCTGTAATACATGAGACGGGTCTGGCTCATACTTCCGTAACATAGAGACATGGAAAACATCATGAATCCCAGATAAGGACGGCGGTAGAGCCAAACGGTAAGCCAAAGTATCGATACGCTGCAATACTTCATATGGCCCAACATACCTCGGGGATAACTTCCCCCGCATACCAAAATGAACTACACCCCTGAAGGGTGAGATTTTCAAGAAGACCTTGTCTCCTACTTGGAATTCTAGCGGTCGTCGTCGCTTATTGGCATAGGCTGCTTGCCTATCCTGGGCCGCTTTCATCTTTTGGCGTATCAACTTAATCTTTTCTTCCATTTCCTTAATCACATCCGGTCCTCCGATCGCTTCACTAGTCAAGTCCTCCCCATACAGCGGTGACCTACATCATCGTCCGTAAAGAGCTTCAAAAGGGGCCATTTGAATGCTCGCCTGATAGCTGTTATTATAGGAGAACTCTACCAGTGGTATACAATCTTGCCACGGAGTATCAAACTCCAATACACATGCCCTCAACATGTCCTCGAGCGTCTGAATGGTACGCTCTGTTTGGCCGTCAGTCTGAGGGTGGTACGCTGTACTCAGTCTCACCTCTGTGCCCAAAGCTGTCTGGAGACCCTCCCAGAAATGCAAAGTAACCTTGGGTCTCTATCAGACACATCCCGCACATATAATCGGGCCATCTTTAGGTATGTGAAATACACATGACAAAGGATGAAGTGAGCTACTTTCGTCAGCCTATCCACGATCACCCAGATCGTATCAAATCCAGAGGCCGCTCTTGGCAAGTGGGTTACAAAGTCCATAGATACATGCTCCCACTTCCATTGGGGTACTTCCGAGCTCTTCAGCTCGCCACCAGGCCTCTGTCTTTCTGCCTTTACCTGCTGGCAGATCAAACATCTTTTGACAAGGCTATAACATCACGCTTCATACGTCTCCACCAGAATTGACCACTTAGGTCCTTATACATTTTTTTTTCTTCTTCCTGGGTGGATACTGAACCGACTACTGTGAGCTCGCTCCAATATTCCCCTACGCAACTCTGGTGTATCTGGGACTACCCATCGGTTGCCCGGTCTCAAGGAATCATCTACTGCCACTCTGAACTTTGATGACTGTTGTGGGGTCTTCCCACCTTAACAGTGATCAATAGATATAAGAAGGACTAATCATGCATTAATAACATTCTAAGGTTCTGGTTTTTACATTAGCTATCAGAATTACAGGCCAAAATAAAGGACTTCAAAAATAAATTCATTACACTTCCAAAAGAATGTTCATGTTTAGATTTATACTACTCCTAGAGTAGATACTAATTCGAGACTTGATTCCTATACATTCCTGTGTTCCTCGTAGCTCACTGCTCAACCCGACCCCTTAGTCCTTTAGTCCAAAAGCGTACCTACAGGGACAACACATCATAAGCATATACAATCTCATTTAACATCATAAAACATCATAGTAAATGCATGAAACATTGGTTAAGTAAATATGTTGGTAATTCATTAACTTCTTGTTGTTGTCCCTGATTCATAATCATGCATATGGGCATCTTACCCTGTGGCATCTTACCACATTATAAACATCGCATGGCCTCTTACCATGTGGGGCATCTTACCCCGTGGCATCTTACCACAAATAGTATCGCATGGCCTCTTACCATGTGGGGCATCTTACCCCGTGGCATCTTACCACAAATAACATCGCATGGCCTCTTACCATGTGGGGCATCTTACCCCGTGGCATCTTACCACAAACAACATCGTATGAATATATGTAGACATCTTATCAATCTCGTAAACATCTTATAAACATCGTAAACATTTTATAAACATCATCATCTCATCATGTATACTCATGCAATAAAAGCATAGTCATAGTGTAAAGATGTGTTTTACCGTCCGATGCCCGTACGTCTCTTACGTACCTTTTCAAAAAGAGGAGGAGTCAACAGACTTTATCTCCTTGATGGTGCCGGTACCTGGGATGACTCTACAAGACCACACAATACCATATTAGATGCCTCAATACCATCTCACATCATAAACTTAACAAAATAAAACATCATTTTATTTTTCAACATTCTGCCTCTCTCGATCGATCGGCCCCGAGGTCTCGATCGATCGAGAAACTGTGCACAACAGTGCTCAACCATTCTGCCTCGATCGATCGAAACATTTTACCGATCGATTGAGGAGCTTCACCGATCGATCGAGAAATCCATCAATCGATCGGCACCTGAAATTAAAAACATGCTTTAAACATTCTGTCTCGCTCGATCGATCGGGACCAAAATCTCGATCGATCGAGAGCTCTGAAAAATCGGGACTTCCCCAGATTTTTGAGCACCTCTTTTCACACCATCATTTCTACTTCATAACATAACATACTTGCTCAATCAAACATGCTAGGAGCATTATAAAACTTCTATGTAAGCACTTAAATTCAAGGTTCAACAAAACCTAAACTAGCATGCAACATAACCTCATCATAATCTTCAACCTCAACCAACTTCTACAGAAACAGAGCATGTTCTTCCTTGCCCAGAATTTCGAGCACTTACTTTCATAACAAGAAAACCAACACATAACGTAAGTAATATACTCGAACAAACATGCTAGGAGCTTCATAATACTTCCATGTAAACATACATACCAAGGTTTCGTTCATACCTACACTAGCATGCATAGAAATCCTCACTACAAAAACCCAACTCAACCCGAAAACCCAGAAAACAGGGCACCAACTTACCTCTCTCTTTTTGCTCCCCTTTTTGCAAGAATTTGCACACCTTTCTACCAAGGTTTCCTTGCCTTAAAGCAGCTTGCTCTGGGATGAGAATGGAGGAGAGGAGGAGGAGAGAAGGAGATGGAGGTTGATTGAGTGGTAGCATGGGTTGAGCAAGTGGGGGGTATGGGTTGGACAAGTGGGGGGATGGGTGGTGACCGAGTGGTGGGGGTGGGGTGGTGTGGTTGGGGTGCCATGTGGTGTTTAATTGTGTCCCGGTATTTAGTACGATGCATTAAAATATCCTCACTCGATATTTTCTAACTTCATTTAATTAATACATCCTTTAAAACACCCAACATGCCCCCTAAATCATAACATCATCTCATAAATATTATCCCCCAAATTAAATACACCACAACCCTTAAACACATCATAATTCATCATCGTAGCACATAATCATATAACATTTTGGGGGTATTACATTACTCCCCTACTTATAAGATTTCGTCCTCGAAATCCACATACATCATCATATCGAAACTAAACATAAAAACATACCAGAGAATAGTTCCGGATAGTGCTGCACCATATGCCGTTCCGTCTCCCATGTAGCCTCCTCGACACCCCGACGATCCCACTGAACTTTGACCATCGGTATAACTTTGCTTCGTAGTCTGCGATCCTCTCGATCCAGAATTCTGATTGGTCGTTCTACGTAGGACACATCTGAGTCTAACTGAACTTCTGTAGGCTGTAAGACATGAGACGGGTCTGGCTCATACTTCCGTAACATAGAGACATGAAAAACATCGTGTATGCCAGACAAGGATGGCGGTAGAGCCAAACGATATGCCAATGTACCGATACGCTGTAAAACTTCATATGGCCCAACATACCTCGGAGATAACTTCCCCCGCATCCCAAAACGAACCACACCCCTGAAGGGCGAGATCTTTAAGAAGACCCTGTCTCCTAACTGGAATTCCAGCGGTCGTCGCCGCTTATTTGCAGAGGCTGCCTGCCTATCCTGGGCCGCTTTCATCTTTTGGCGTATCAATTTTATCTTACTTTCCATATCCCTGATCAGATCCGGTCCTCCGACCGCTTTGCTAGTCAAATCCTCCCAATACAGCGGTGATCTACATCGTCGTCCATACAGAGCTTCAAAAGGAGCCATTTGAATGCTCGCCTGATAACTGTTATTATAGGAGAACTCCACCAGCGGCACTGAATCCTGCCACGGAGTATCAAACTCCAAAATACATGCCCTCAACATGTCCTCGAGTGTCTGAATGGTACGCTCTGTTTGGCCGTCTGTCTGAGGGTGATAGGCCGTACTCAGTCTCACCTCTGTGCCCAAAGCTGTCTGGAGACCCTCCCAGAAATGCGAAGTGAACCTCGGGTCCCTGTCAGACACTATCGAGACTGGAATAACATGCAGTCTCACCACATCCCGTATATACATCTGGGCCATCTTCAAGTATGTATAAGACATACTGTAAGGGATGAAATGAGCCGTCTTCGTCGGCCTATCCACGATCACCCAGATCGCGTCAAATCCTGAGGCCGTCCTCGGCAAGTGGGTCACGAAGTCCATAGATATATGCTCCCACTTCAATTCAGGCACCTCTAAGCTCTTCAGCTCACCACCAGGCCTCTGCCTCTCTGCCTTTACGTGTTGGCAGATCAAACATCTTTTCACAAACGTGATCACCTCACGCTTCATGCGTCTCCACCAGAATTGATCGCATAGATCTTTGTACATCTTCTTTCCCCCTGGGTGGATACTGAAACGACTACTGTGAGCCCGCTCCAATATTCCTCTACGCAGTCCTGGTGCATCTGGGACTACCCATCGGTTGCCCAGTCTCAAAGAATCATCCTCAGCCACTCTAAACTTGGATGGCTGACCCTGAAGTACTAATGATGCCCATCTCTGAACCTCACTATCCGACTTCTGAGCCTTCCTGATCGCCTCAAATACATCTGGCTCCGCCAATAAGGTCGACACTCGCACGGGCGATGTGTCTACATCGAAATCGTAGCCCAGATGGCAATAAGAAGTCATCAAGGCCGACAAACACATAGCATCCTCTGCAGTACTCTTCACCTTCCGACTTAAGGCGTCTGCTATCAAGTTTGCTTTACCTGGATGGTACTCAATTTCACAATCATAGTCTTTGAGCAAATCCATCCACCTTCTTTGCCTCATATTCAACTCTGCCTGAGTGAATAAGAACTTCAGGCTCTTATGGTCCGTATATATAGTGAAAGACGTGTCATACAAGTAATGCCTCCAGATCTTCAAGGCAAATATGATGGCCGCCAGTTCCAAATCATGCACTGGGTACCTAGCTTCGTGTGGCTTCAGCTGCCTCGATGCATAAGCCACCACGTGCTTATCTTGCATCAACACACAGCCCAAACCCTGTAGTGACGCATCCGTATACAAGGAAAACCTCTTATTCTCAGACGGAATTACCAATACAGGCGCTGTAGTCAAGCGACGCTTCAGTTCTTGAAAACTTTCCTCACAAGCCTCAGACCAAAAGAAGGGGACTCCTTTCTGAGTCAGCTGTGTCAGGGGTTTGGCAATCTTCGAGAAACCTTCGACGAAACGTCGGTAATAACCTGCCAAACCGAGGAAACTCCGTATCTCCGGTACAGAATGTAAGTAATCCTTAGAGCATACAACGCAGCGGAATAAAATTTTAGGATTACAAACCAGCAGATCTATACATAGGTTATAATATCGGATTAAGGTATACTAAGGTCTCACCCTTGTAGCGTGTTTGAAGCAGAATCCACGGAGCAGCACCACGTCCTACGCCTTCTCCAAGTCAATAGCAAAACTCAATGAGTTTTGCCTCAACGGTATCCACACGATCAAATCGGGTGAATGGATGGATTAATAACAAGTTGCTAGACAAGTTATTAAACCGATACACGAAGCTAACTCGATTCACAATCGAATGATGGCACGAAAACAATCAAGGATGCCCTTCGACAATGAAGAAGCCGAGAGCAAACTTGAGAGGCGGCCGAGAGCTTCTCACGTGTAGGTTTTTGATATTATGAAGTGTTATATCAAGTCTTAATCTAATTAAAACCTTGTTAACACATTATATATGATTAATTAAAGGCTTTCATAAAGCCTCATGGGCTTAAGCCCATGATTTAATTCAATCATTATGATATTTAATTAAGACTCCTCTTAATTATTTAATTCATCCCATGAATTTAATTTCCCTTCTCGATTTAATCTTTAGAACTTGTGATAATATTAATCATGTAACTTAATCCCTTTGTCCTTTGTGTTTAGATTGAACACGAGTCATGGAATAGTCATACTCGTATATCCAATCTTTATTTCTTGATCCCCAAGTAGAACTAGAATAAACGAATAAGCTCGATATCTCATATCGACTCATTCGAGCATGGCCATGCATTTTAGTTCTCACTTGATCAAGGGCCTAACACATCTCCTGTTATATAGGAGGGACAAATCCTATCTCGATCAGTCAACATCCCTCTACATAATTCGTAGTGTATCCAATAGTCGACTTTATAGTATACCCTGTTACGGGTAACGTTTGACGATATCAAGATACATAACTCCTTAGGTTGGGATCTCTGATGATCACAAGTCGTAAGGATTACATACATTATTATCACTATGAGAATTGCATATGACGATCATATAACTATCCATGTTGCATTCTCATGGTGGGCTGTCCAGTACATCGTTCTCTAACATGTACCCATGTATTGATTTGATATCTCATATCAATGAACAATTCATCGATCAACACATACTAGTCTCTAAGTATTATCATTATCCCTTTCATGATAATACTTGACTAGGGACATCTTTAAGAATAATACAATATTATTCTAAGGACATTAACATATATATTAATTCACAATGCACAGTTAAAAGAATAATATATAATAATGAATTGCCATTCATAAAACCATAAACATTGTATGTCTTAAACAATCATCTAATGACTTGTCTTAGGGCATATCCCAACAAATCTCCCATTTGCACTAAGACCACTCAGACATATACCTAATGCCTAGAGATCTAGTATGACGATCATGCTTCTGCTGTGACAGCGGCTTCGTCAATGGGTCAGATACATTATCATCTGTTGGTACTTTGCATATTTTAACATCTCCCCTTTCAATGATTTCTCGAATGAAATGGAACCGCCTAAGTATGTGTTTGGATCTTTGGTGAGATCTTGGTTCCTTAGCCAATGCGATCGCTCCATTGTTGTCACAATAGAGTTCTATCGGATCTTTAATGCTAGGCACCACTCCAAGTTCAGAAATGAACTTCCTCATCCAAACAGCTTCCTTTGTTGCATCCGAGGCAGCAATATACTCAGCTTCCGTTGTAGAATCGGCTTGCTTTGAACTCTTCCAGCTCACAGCACCTCCATTCAGGCAATACACATATCCAGATTGCGATCAAAAATCATCTTTGTCGGTTTGGAAGCTTGCATCAGTGTAACCCATTACATTGAGCTCTTCCTCACCTCCATAAATCAAGAATGTATCCTTAGTTCTTCTCAAGTACTTTAAGATATTCTTGTCAGCAATCCAGTGACCTTCACCTGGATCAACTTGATCTCTGCTCGTCATGCTCAAAGCATACGATACATCGGGACGAGTACATATCATGGCATACATGATAGATCCAATAGCTGACGCGTATGGAATCTTACTCATGCGTTGTCTCTCATCTGGTGTTGAAGGACACTGTTCCTTCGAGAGATAAATACCATGTGTCATAGGCACGAATCCTTTCTTGGATTCTTGCATGCTAAACCTTTTAAGCACCTTGTCTATGTATGTACTTTGACTTAGACCAAGAAGCCTTCTCGATCTATCTCTATAGATCTTGATTCCTAATACATAGGTGGCTTCTCCCAAGTCTTTCATCGAAAAGCAATTCCCTAGCAAAATCTTTACAGATTGCAAGGCAGGGATATCATTTCCAATAAGAAGTATGTCATCTACATACAACACTAGGAAAATGATTACGCTCCCACTGACCTTCTTGTAGACACAAGGTTCATCTTCATTTTTGATAAAACCAAACTCTTTGATTGCATCATCAAAACGAAGATTCCAACTCCGAGAAGCTTGCTTCAATCCATAAATGGATCGTTGTAGCTTGCATATCTTTCCATCATCCTTTGGATCGACAAAACCCTCGGGCTGTGTCATGTACACATCCTCGAGCAGATTTCCATTAAGGAAAGCTGTTTTGACATCCATCTGCCAGATTTCATAATCATGAAATGCAGCTATTGCAAGTAAGATCCTTATGGATTTAACCATGGCCACTGGTGAAAAGGTTTCATCATAGTCAATACCATGAATTTGTTTGAATCCTTTTGCAACCAGCCGACCTTTATAGGTTTGTACGTTACCATCCATATCGGTCTTTTTCTTGAAAATCCATTTGCACCCTATGGGTCGTACCCCTTCAGGTGTGTAAGGACCCTAATCCTTAAATGCGGAATCAAGGCATAATAGAGCTAATATAATGATCAGAGTGAGAAATAACGTGTTGAGTGTATGAGCTTAAGCATTACATGCCAAAAATAAGGACTACAAAAGAATGGGTTAATTACATTCCCCGTCTAATGAATGTTATCCACTAGTTTTACACTACTCCTAGAGTAGACACTAGGCAAAATAATCCTGTCCTTCAATTTCCAAAAGCATCCTCAAGCTCACTGTCTCAACCCGTCTAGCCCTCCTATCATGCCAAACGTGTACCTACAAGGACAACCCCCAAACATGAGCAATAATAATCATTCATATTCAACACAATATGAAGATAAAGCGTAATGCATAATCAATATAAAACACTTCCTGTTTTCCCATGCATTTCAAACGCTTCCCGTTTGGTTGTCCCTGTACCATAACTCATGAGTATAATCAATAGATTATTTTTAATGGTCTAAACATGTCATGAACATATACCATTTCATCAATACCAAATACTGATCACCCATCCCTAGTCTGTCCATCACAATGTATTTTAATGCCCCTCGCTTATTTACATATAGACGGCATAGGATAACCTCGCTTCAATGGACTGCGGGACTCCCACCCTCGCCTCTCATTGAGCGGCAAATACCCTTTCCTCGTCCTATATGATAACCACGCTCAAATGTGACATGCGGCGCTCCCACCCCTCGCTTCACATTTAGCGGAACCAAACCAAATAGCGGCAAGCATTAAAATCATCAAGGGATGACCACGACTCATGGGATATGCACCAATAATCATATGCATCTATAAACATCATGCATAACATGTATTTGCATCCACTATGCAATACCACATATATACTTGCATCCACAATGCATAAACAATAAGTATATAAGATACATGTACCGTTGGGGTGCCCGTACGTCCACTACGTACCTTTCCAAAAGTGGATTTGATATGGCTTCAATTCCTCGGTTGCGTTGCTACCTGGGTTGGTTCTACACAATCACACAACCCCATATTAGAAGCCAAATAATAGCCAAATACCAAAACTTTGACAAAATAAATCATTTCCCAAAAATCCACTGGCGGCGATCGATCGCTTCACCCAGGCGATCGGTCGCCTCAAAATTTACACTGCGGTGATCGGTCGCCCCAAACATGGCGATCGATCGCCATTCCTTTGGTTTGGCCACTGCCTCTCGGCGATCGGTCGCCCCATATTAGGCGATCGATCGCCTAACCCGTAAAAATGCCACTGTCTCTTGGCGATCGGTCGCCTCTTTTCAGGCGATCGATCGCCTCGCGCAGACATGCGTTTTTCACCATTTTTGTTCCCAAAATTTCTTCCAACCCATTCCAACACTTAACCAAACAAACCAACAACAAAAATAACAACTTAAACCACCAAAATATACCTTAAAACAACCATAAATCCAACCCTTAACCAAAACCACAACAACCCAACAAAACCCATTTCAAAATCATTAAAAACCCTTCCAAAACTAAACCAAACACAATAAAAATGATAATGAGGCATCCATACCTCTTGGGGACCTCAAATCACCCAATAAACTTCACAAATCAAGACTTTTGGAAGGTTTTCTCCCCACCTTTTTGCTCCAACTCGAAAATGGAAAGGGGGGAAGGGTTTGGGTGGTGATTTTGGTAAAGTAAGAGTGAGAGTGGATGAGGTGGGGTTGGGTATAAAAGTGTTGGGTTTAATAAAATGCATACCAAAATATTCCATGGTGTATAAAACACCCCAACATGATATTTTTCAAAGCATTTACTCAAAATGCACCAAATATCAATTAAACACATGATTTCCAATTAATTGCTACCAAAGGCAAATAAATCATGCTTCCAATAATATTTACCCCACATGCACCACATGCACCCTGAAATGCAACCCCGGGTCACCCTATCCACATGACCATGCATTTCCATAAGGTAAATAAATTACAACACATAATTAATTACCACATAATTAATCATAATAATCGTAATTAATGCCCAAATGCAATTAACCATTTCGGGGATATCACAATACTCCCCTACTTATAAGATTTCGTCCTCGAAATCACATGCACTTACCCCAAAAGGAAACTAAACATAAACACATACCAGAGAATAGTTCCGGGTAGTGCTGCACCATATGCCGCTCCGTCTCCCACGTAGCCTCCTCGACACCCATGCGATCCCACTGAACCTTGATCATAGGTATCACTTTGTTCCGAAGTCTACGGTCTGCTCGATCCAGAATCCTGACAGGCCGTTCCACATAAGATATATCGGACCCTAACTGAACTTCGGAAGGCTGTAACACATGAGACGGATCCGGCTCATACTTCCGCAGCATCGATACATGAAACACATCATGTATACCAGATAAAGAAGGCGGCAAAGCCAGTCGGTAAGCTAAGGTGCCAATGCGCTGTAAGATCTCGTACGGTCCAACATACCTCGGAGACAGTTTCCCGCGCATCCCAAATCGCACAACGCCCCTGAAAGGTGAGATCTTCAAAAAGACCTTATCTCCCAACTGAAATTCCAACGGTCTCCGCCGTTTATTTGCATAAGCTGCCTGTCTGTCCTGGGCCGCTTTCATTTTCTGCCTTATTGTCTTTATCTTTCCTTCCATCTCTCGAATCAACTCCGGTCCTCCGACCGATCTGCGGTCCAAATCATCCCAACACAAGGGTGATCTACACCGTCTGCCATAAAGAGCTTCAAACGGAGCCATCTGAATACTCGCCTGGTAGCTATTGTTATACGAAAACTCTACCAAAGGCACTGAATCCTGCCAAGAGGCATTGAACTCCAAAACACAAGCTCTCAGCATGTCCTCGAGCGTCTGAATAGTGCGCTCGGTCTGGCCATCCGTCTGAGGATGATAAGCAGTACTCAATCTGACTTCAGTTCCCAAGGCTGACTGAAGGCCTTCCCAAAAATGAGATGTGAATCGCGGATCTCGATCTGACACTATCGAAACGGGGATCCCATGCAATCTCACCACATCTCTAATATACAACTGCGCCATCCTCAAAAATGTGAAAGTCATGCTATAGGGGATAAAATGAGCCACCTTGGTCAATCGATCCACAATCACCCAAATAGCATCGAAGCCTGAAGCACTCCTCGGCAAATGAGTCACGAAGTCCATGGAAATGTGCTCCCACTTCCACTTCGGTATCTCCAAGCTTCTCAGCTCGCCGCCAGGTCTCTGTCTCTCTGCCTTAACCTGCTGGCAGATCAAACACCTCTTCACAAAAGCGACGACATCTGATTTCATCCTTTTCCACCAAAAATGACCACGCAAATCTCTGTACATCTTCTTCCCGCCTGGGTGGATGCTAAGTCTGCTACTGTGAGCTCGCTCCAAGATCCCTTTACGCAACTCCGGCGTACTCGGAACCACCCAACGGGTCCCCAATCTCAAGGATCCATCATCTGCCACCCTGAACTTCGTTGGCTGACCAAGATGTACTAAAGATAACCACCTCTAAACCTCATCATCTGACCTCTGAGCTCTCCTGATGTTTTCATAGATGTCTGGCTCAGCTAACAGAGTCGATACATACACAGGCGATGCATCAATGTCAAAGTCATAGCCCAGATGGCAATAGGAGGTCATCATAGCAGACAAATGAATGACGTCCTCAGCAGAACTCCTCACTTTCCGGCTCAAAGCGTCTGCTGTCAAATTGGCTTTCCCCGGATGGTACTCTATCTCGCAGTCATAGTCCTTGAGTAGGTCCATCCACCTCCTCTGCCTCATGTTCAGCTCTGCCTGAGTGAATAAAAACTTGAGGCTCTTGTGATCCGTGTAGATGGTAAACGAAGTACCATACAAATAATGCCTCCAGATCTTCAGGGCAAAGATGATAGCCGCCAATTCCAAGTCATGAACTGGATATCTGGTCTCATGCGGCTTCAACTGCCTCGATGCATAAGCTACCACATGCTTATCTTGCATCAGAACACACCCAAGGCCCTGAAGCGATGCGTCAGTATACAGAACAAATCTGGAGTTCTCCGTAGGGATCACTAACACTGGTGCCGTCGTCAAGCGGTGCTTCAACTCCTGGAAGCTCTCCTCACAAGCTTCTGACCAAAAGAAAGGCACTCCCTTCTGGGTCAACTGAGTCAGCGGCTTGCCAATCTTCGAAAAGCCCTCGACAAAGCGCCGATAATACCCGGCCAAACCAAGAAAACTCCGAATCTCTGGCACAGAAGTGGGGGCAGCCCACTCCATCACAGCCTCAATCTTCTTGGGATCTACAGATATCCCGCTGCTCGATATGACATGCCCCAGAAACACTACACTGCTCAGCCAAAATTCACACTTACTGAGCTTAGCATATAACTGATGTTCTCTGAGAATCTGAAGCACTGTCCTCAAGTGTTTCACATGCTCCTCCTCGCTCCGGGAGTAGATAAGAATATCGTCAATAAACACAATGACGAACTGATCAAGATACTGCTAAAACACTCTGTTCATCAGACTCATAAAGACTGCTGGAGCATTCGTCACGCCGAACGGCATCACTAAGAACTCATAATGTCCATATCGGGTCCGGAACGCTGTCTTCTGCACATCTTCCTCTCTGACCCGAATCTGATGATACCCGGATCTCAAATCAATCTTGCTATACACCCAGGTACCTTGCAACTGATCAAACAGATCGTCGATCCTTGGAAGAGGATACTTGTTCTTCACTGTAGCCTTATTCAGTTGCCGGTAATCGATACACAACCGCATCGAACAGTCCTTCTTTTTCACAAAGAGAACTGGTGCGCCCCATGGCGACACGCTCGGGCGTATATACCCCTTATCCAGGAGATCCTGCAACTGTTCTTTCAACTCTCTCAACTCAGCCGGTGCCATCGCACGAGAGATAGCGGATGTCCCTGGCAACAGCTCGATCCCAAACTCAACTTCCCTAGCCGGTGGGAATCCTGGGATCTCTTCTGGGAGTACATCAGCGAACTCTGCCACTACTGGCACATCCTCAACTCTTAGTTCCTTACTCTTCCCAGACATGTCCACAGCATAAATAAGATAGCCCGTGTGACCACGTTCCAACAACTGAGTCATCTTGATCGCTGAAATCAACGGAATCTTCGCACGAGAACCGTTGCCATAGAAAGTCCATTGACTGCCCAACTCAGGTCTGAACTTCACTGTCCTCTGTCGGCAATCTACCACTGCCTGATATCTGTTCAGAACATCAATACCCAAGATGCAGTCGAAGTCTGACATACCCAGCACAATCAAGTCTGATCTCAACTCGTTGCCCTCAAAATAAATGAGGCAGTCTGCCATAAACTGATCAGCAACAACATCCCTTCCAGTGGGTGTCGAGACCAGGAGAGGCGTGGGTAAAGAAGACGTGCGCATATGGTGTCTTTCCACAAAACCCACCGATACAAAAGAATGGGAGGCACCTGTATCGATCAAAATAAAAGCAGGGTACGTAAATAAATGACACGTACCGGCAATCACCTCCTCTGGGGCTGCATGGGCCTGCTCCCTGGTCAGTGCATACACCTGTCCCTGGGGTGGTCCTACTGTCTGACCTCCCGATGGTCGAGGCCCAAACTGCTGCCTCTGCTGCACTGTCCTATCCTCAAACCTCGGCCTGCTGCCCTGATACTCTGACTGTCCTCCCCGTGTGGGGCAATACCGAGCAATGTGGCCCATCTTGCCACAGACATAACATGCAGGACACTTGTTTGAAGAATGTGGCCCTCCACAATTATTGCACCTCGGCTCTCCCGGCCTATCCCCTTGTGAAGATCCTCTATTGGCCGACCAATTGCCCTTCTTGCCATCCTGCTTCTGACCAAAGTGTTTCTTTCCACCATACCGTGAAGATGAAGAGGCACCACGGGGCTTAAATGGCTCACCCCGAGGCCTCAAACTGTCACTAGTCTGCCTCTGTTGCGGTACCGGCGGTGGCATAGCGTAAGCTCCCACTCCTAGCTCAGCAAGCTCCGCTCTTGTGAGAGCATCATCAAAAGAAGTTGGGTTATTAGTGATAACTCGGTCATAGAGCTCCGGTCGCAATCCCTTCATAAAGTTTCTCATCTTAGCGTGTCCACTGGTGGCAATGTGGGGGACGTACCTCAGCAATGAAGAGTACCGTGTGGCATAGTCTGCCACTGTCATGTTCCCCTACCTCAGACTTGTAAACTCGTCCTCCTTTGTTTGTCTTGCTGCTGCGGAGAAGTACCGGTTCAAAAACCTAGTCCTGAAGAGTGTCCAGTCAATCACAGCACCCAGTGCTCTCATCTCCATTACTGTGCTCCTCCACCACAACAGAGGTTTCTTGGCTAATTGAAACTCCGCCAGCCTCAGCCAAGCTGTCACAGCACAAGGAGCCGACACAAAGATCTGCTCCAGTCTTTCCAACCACTCTTCAGCCTCCTCCCCAGACTCTGTCCCCTCAAACCGGGGCGGATGGTAAGATAGAAACTGTGTCAAGCTAATCTCACCAGGTAGCAATAACTGAACCACTGGTTCCATTCCCACAGCCGGTGGAGGTAGAGGGTTTGTCTGTCCAACACTAGCATTCATGCTCCCCATATCACCGACTTCCTCATTAGCAGCCATGCTGTAACACAAATGTTAACAACAATTCCAAAGCAATACATGATATACCGTTAGATAACAGGAGTGATATAAGCATGTTAGTATAACAGGATATACAAAATATGCACCACATGCATAAACATGCTTCAAATGTAAGCACCTAGCCTATCATGCTAAGGCTACCCTTCACTCGTTCCCGGGTTCTCTAACCACTGCTCTGATACCACTAATGTAAGGACCCTAATCCTTAAATGTGGAATCAAGGCATAATAGAGCTAATATAATGATCAGAGTGAGAAATAACGTGTTGACTGTATGAGCTTAAGCATTACATGCCAAAAATAAGGACTACAAAAGAATGGGTTAATTACATTCCCCGTCTAATGAATGTTATCCACTAGTTTTACACTACTCCTAGAGTAGACACTAGGCAAAATAATCCTGTCCTTCAATTTCCAAAAGCATCCTCAAGCTCACTGTCTCAACCCGTCTAGCCCTCCTATCATGCCAAACGTGTACCTACAAGGACAACCCCCAAACATGAGCAATAATAATCATTCATATTCAACACAATATGAAGATAAAGCGTAATGCATAATCAATATAAAACACTTCCTGTTTTCCCATGCATTTCAAACGCTTCCCGTTTGGTTGTCCCTGTACCATAACTCATGAGTATAATCAATAGATTATTTTTAATGGTCTAAACATGTCATGAACATATACCATTTCATCAATACCAAATACTGATCACCCATCCCTAGTCTGTCCATCACAATGTATTTTAATGCCCCTCGCTTATTTACATATAGACGGCATAGGATAACCTCGCTTCAATGGACTGCGGGACTCCCACCCCTCGCCTCTCATTGAGCGGCAAATACCATTTCCTCGTCCTATATGATAACCACGCTCAAATGTGACATGCGGCGCTCCCACCCCTCGCTTCACATTTAGCGGAACCAAACCAAATAGCGGCAAGCATTAAAATCATCAAGGGATGACCACGACTCATGGGATATGCACCAATAATCATATGCATCTATAAACATCATGCATAACATGTATTTGCATCCACTATGCAATACCACATATATACTTGCATCCACAATGCATAAACAATAAGTATATAAGATACATGTACCGTTGGGGTGCCCGTACGTCCACTACGTACCTTTCCAAAAGTGGATTTGATATGGCTTCAATTCCTCGGTTGCGTTGCTACCTGGGTTGGTTCTACACAATCACACAACCCCATATTAGAAGCCAAATAATAGCCAAATACCAAAAATTTGACAAAATAAATCATTTCCCAAAAATCCACTGGCGGCGATCGATCGCTTCACCCAGGCGATCGGTCGCCTCAAAATTTACACTGCGGCGATCGGTCGCCCCAAACATGGCGATCGATCGCCATTCCTTTGGTTTGGCTGATGTGACTAGAAATAGACACATCTATTGCACTTAGTTGTCTACGATTTGGTATATTTTGATGGATAAATTGATACATATGCTACCTAATCGTATATTTGTGTAAATGTAGGGAAAGGTGAAGAAATCAAGCTAAAATGATGAAAGAAGCAATAAAGTTGAAGAAAAGAGGAAAAAACCAGAATCAAAGACACATATTGCTCCTTTTTTCCTCCAATTTCTATGTATTCCAGCCAAGTTTTGGGAATGTGGTCCATATAAAAGTTGTAGAACTTTGAGTTATCTTCGCGTGGACAGCTGACTCGTCGAATTCGGAGTTCGTATGTGAAAGTTATGGCCAAAATACAAACCTCGCCAGAAAAATGATGGACAGGCGTATTTACGCCATTCACAGGCGTAATTATGCCAACGCTACGGCATGGACAGGCGTAGCTACGCCATTTTAGGCGTAATTACGCCAATAGAATTTTGGAAAATTAAAAAACTTGATTTCTTTCCTTCCCACATGGATTCTAACCTACTCCATCAGCCTCCCAATACATATATACTCGAAATTCAGACCTTTTAACCATCTAGATAGTTAGGGTAGAGTAGTTTAGGATAGTTTTATATTTTCTTTTCAATTTTGTTGAAGAACGGCTACGAAGATCGAAGCGAAGGCGGGATTGACACTTCGACGAGCGGAGATCGGATTAGTATTCTTTCCCTTGCTTTTATTTATTGTTTTTATTAGATTATGTCTAGCTAGTTTTTAATTCTTGGTTGAGGAAGACAAATCCTTGGAATTATTTATCTTGGGGAGATTCATACGCTTTATATATCAATTTTATTGAATATCAAGAGTTTTTCTGATTTTGTTGATATGATTGATGTTTGTTTATTGGATTGACAACCTAGTAACTTGCATGAAATCTAACGCTAAATTAGATATCAAATACGGAATCGTTTGATCCCTCTAATTTACGAAGCAACTAAGATTGATGAATTTCCGCTTGTGAGTTTGTTAAATTCTTAGGAAGAACACTTGACTAGATTAAACATAGACGCTTGGATTATGTTGTTTAGCTTCATCGATCTCACTAGTTCATATGCTATCATCGATTTAAATCTTAATCGCTTGTATTTTGATTGATTGTTTGATAAGGGTTAAACTAGAACGCTTGGGCTACTTAACTAAACGTAAGGTGAGATAGGACTTTGATTATTGGATTAAACGTCCAACGATGAATATTCATATGAAAAATTGAGTCTTTTGTGAATCGATGAAATAGATGATAATTCTAAGGAAGAGTCGACCGATACCAAGAATCGCTTTCATTAGTTTAATCTTTAATTTTAATTTAAGTAGTATAATTCAATCACTCACAACCCCATCTTTTGTTATTCTTTTGTTTTGATTTTCATTAACACAAAGATTCACACCTCCTCGTGGGATCGATCCCTACTCACGCTACTACATTATTGTTATCAATCTTGAGGATTGAGTGGGGTTAATTTGGGCGTACACGATAAACGCACCACCAAATTTTGGCGCCGTTGCCGGGGAGGCGTTGTATATTTTTGTGTTAATATTTTCTATTTTTTTTTTCTCTATTTCGTTTTATTTCTTTCTTTCCCCCACACCGCTACTCTTGTTTGTTCGTGCTTACAGGTTGATTTCTTAAAAATTGGATCTTTTCATGGAGGACTATAGGCGACTAGACGAATTGGCGTATCTTGTGCACCAACTTGGCGTAGGGAGTGGACAAAGAACATACAACTCAAGTTGGAGTGATCATCCCAATCTCAACTATGACAATCAATGGATGAGCCCACCTCCACCTTACATGCAGTCCTATCTACCGCCATACATACCACAATATTCGCCATGGCCGCAACAACCTCAATATCATACCCCTGGTGAGTCTTTAGAGGATCTTCTTTCAAAACTTAATGATAGTACTTTGCAATTTCAACAGGAATTCAGGGCTAGCACTCAGAATTTGGGTAACCAAATGGAGCAAATAATAAGATCAGCCGATCGGATAGCAGCACAAAAGGAGACCATGATTGCATTCGAATCATGGAGTGATGAAGAAGAGGAGACTATGGAGAAGGTGGTACTGATGCCACCCGAGCTAGAAGTGGAGATACATGTGCCAATAGAAGAAAAGGAGCTTGTATATCCTACAACTCCGCAAGGTAAGTTTCCAACTGAGAGCTATGTTGAATACTTAGATGAATCAAGTGATGTGGAAGAGGAGTCGGCGATAGAGTACTGTGTTGAAATGGATCCTTGGGACTATTTTTTCGAAGACAACACCTTGGACAGTGGCAAAGAGGTAGAAACTCCAGAAACGATGGTACTGATGCCATCAATACTTGAAGAACAAACAGAGGTCGATGTGGATAACAAGGAATCTTACCAGAATGAGATTCCCAAAGGCGAGCATAGGGGACGACAAGTTAAAGGATGCCATGAGGTAGATCTTGATCGACCTCAACTGACTTCTTTGGAGGAAGGCGACATAGTGAAAAGACAAAAACCCTCCAAGAGGTTCAAGGCAAATAGGCATCGTCTTAAGCGAGAAGATTGGCGTCGGGCCACCGACATTAAACAGAGGCGCTGCTTGGGAGGCAACCCAAGGGGAGTTAGTTTCCTTTCTCCCTTTTACTTTTATTTTTTATTGCTTTAGTAGTTAGACTTTTCTCTTTTCTTGTATTTTTGCCTTACATTGGGGACAATGTAAGATTTAAGTATGGGGGAGGGATTAGTAGTGTGTTATTGTTTTTCTTATTTCAAAAATACAAAAAAATCAAAAAATTTAAAATTTTGAGCTCATAAGTAATGAACACATGCTTAGAATCACTAGCCCATGATGAAACCTAATTGATATCATGCATGCTTTTGAACATAGGTGAATTGTTAACCTTGGAACACTTTGAACTCTAATGCAAAGTTTACTTTAACTTAGTAGTTGAATATTTTGAGCACATTATTGTCATGGCTTGTGAAGTGTGCATAGCTTAGTGAAGATTGTGTAAACTTTGTAATAGTCTTAAGAAGTCTCTAATACATGCTAGAACTTAACTACATGCTCTTTGAGGCGTATGTCTAGACTACTTGCAAACATGAAAGTGATATAGGCGATCTTTGATGCGTTTGTACCTTTCAAGCCTACCATGTAAACAAAATCATTCTCTAGTACCTATTTTGAGCTTTAAATGTAAAAGAATGGTAGTATGCTAAGCATACTAAAGACCCCCATTCAACATTTCTTGACTATCTTATCATCCTACCCTGTAAGCCTAAATGTGATTTTAATCCATACCTTTTAAGGGAGTATGATGTATTTCATTCAAATGCACTTGGAAATCATTGAAGTATATTTGTGAGCTTAATTGTCAAAAGAATGGAATGCATGAAAGAAAAAGGGATGCCTTGAAAAATAGATGAAAAATATGACTCCAAGGGGAGCCAAGGCACAAAAGAAGCAAAGTGTTGAAATAGACCTTGTGAAAAAGAACAAAGTTGAAAAATTCATACAAGAAGAGAAGCTTTTAGTGTGCATTTCATCATACTCTCTTGTTTGAATATCCTTACCCTTTCTTTCATAAGCCAATACCTAGGCCAAGCTACAAGCTAATAAAGACCTACTTGATTTGTGTTTGCAAAGTAGCTAAGATAGTGGAGAAGAGTGTGCAAGTGAGCTTATACTTGTGTTAGTGTATGACTTGAACTATTATGGCTTTGCATATTTTGAATCTATAATTTGTACACAACACTTGTTTATGACCACACACACACGTTCACTACTTCGTTGGGTACGAAATGTTTAGGGATTGAACTTGTTCCACTGTTAATTTTTCACCGCCTTTCATTACTATGCATGTTTTAAATTGTTGAGGCATAAAAGTGAGGACAAGTTAGTTTGTTTTGATGCTATGAGCCAAGCAAAAAGATTTTAGTTTTGTCTGATTTACTCGAGGTCGAGTAAAGTTTAAGTATGGGGGTGTTTGATGTGACTAGAAATAGACACATCTATTGCGCTTAATTATCTACGATTTGGTATATTTTGATGGATAAATTGATACATATGCTACCTAATCGTATATTTGTGTAAATGTAGGGAAACGTGAAGAAATCAAGCTAAAATGATGAAAGAAGCAATAAAGTTGAAGAAAAGAGGAAAAAACCGGAATCAAAGACACATGTTGCTCCTTTCTCCTCAAATTTCTATGTATTCCAGCCAAGTTTTGGGAATGTGGTCCATATAAAAGTTGTAGAACTTTGAGTTATCTTCGCGTGGACAGCCGACTCGTCGAATTCAGAGTTCGTATGTGAAAGTTATGGCCAAAATACAAAACTCGCCAGAAAAATGATGGACAGGCGTAATTACGCCATTCACAGGCGTAATTACGCCAACGCTACGGCATGTCTAGGCGTAGCTACGCCATTATACGCGTAATTACGCCTGAAGACTTTTGGAAAATTAAAAAACTTGATTTCTTTCCTTCCCACATGGATTCTAACCTACTCCATCAGCCTCCCAATACATATATACTCGAAATTCAGACCTTTTAACCATCTAGATAGTTAGGGTAGAGTAGTTTAGGATAGTTTTATATTTTCTTTTCAATTTTGTTGAAGAACGGCTACGAAGATCGAAGCGAAGGCGGGATTGACACTTCGACGAGCGGAGATCGGATTAGTATTCTTTCCCTTGCTTTTATTTATTGTTTTTATTAGATTATGTGTAGCTAGTTTTTAATTCTTGGTTGAGGAAGACAAATCCTTGGAATTATTTATCTTGGGGAGATTCATACGCTTTATATATCAATTTTATTGAATATCAAGAGTTTTTCTGATTTTGTTGATATGATTGATGTTTGTTTATTGGATTGACAACCTAGTAACTTGCATGAAATCTAACGCTAAATTAGATATCAAATACGGAATCGTTTGATCCCTCTAATTTACGAAGCAACTAAGATTGATGAATTTCCGCTTGTGAGTTTGTTAAATTCTTAGGAAGAACACTTGACTAGATTAAACATAGACGCTTGGATTATGTTGTTTAGCTTCATCGATCTCACTAGTTCATATGCTATCATCGATTTAAATCTTAATCGCTTGTATTTTGATTGATTGTTTGATAAGGGTTAAACTAGAACGCTTGGGCTACTTAACTAAACGTAAGGTGAGATAGGACTTTGATTATTGGATTAAACGTCCAACGATGAATATTCATATGAAAAATTGAGTCTTTTGTGAATCGATGAAATAGATGATAATTCTAAGGAAGAGTCGACCGATACCAAGAATCGCTTTCATTAGTTTAATCTTTAATTTTAATTTAAGTAGTATAATTCAATCACTCACAACCCCATCTTTTGTTATTCTTTTGTTTTGATTTTCATTAACACAAAGATTCACACCTCCTCGTGGGATCGATCCCTACTCACGCTACTACATTATTGTTATCAATCTTGAGGATTGAGTGGGGTTAATTTGGGCGTACACGATAAACGCACACCAAATTTTGGCGCCGTTGCCGGGGAGGCGTTGTATATTTTTGTGTTAATATTTTCTATTTTTTTTTCTCTATTTCGTTTTATTTCTTTCTTTCCCCCACACCGCTACTCTTGTTTGTTCGTGCTTACAGGTTGATTTCTTAAAAATTGGATCTTTTCATGGAGGACTATAGGCGACTAGACGAATTGGCGTATCTTGTGCACCAACTTGGCGTAGGGAGTGGACAAAGAACATACAACTCAAGTTGGATTGATCATCCCAATCTCAACTATGACAATCAATGGATGAGCCCACCTCCACCTTACATGCAGTCCTATCTACCGCCATACATACCACAATATTCGCCATGGCCGCAACAACCTCAATATCATACCCCTGGTGAGTCTTTAGAGGATCTTCTTTCAAAACTTAATGATAGTACTTTGCAATTTCAACAGGAATTCAGGGCTAGCACTCAGAATTTGGGTAACCAAATGGAGCAAATAATAAGATCAGCCGATCGGATAGCAGCACAAAAGGAGACCATGATTGCATTCGAATCATGGAGTGATGAAGAAGAGGAGACTATGGAGAAGGTGGTACTGATGCCACCCGAGCAAGAAGTGGAGATACATGTGCCAATAGAAGAAAAGGAGCTTGTATATCCTACAACTCCGCAAGGTAAGTTTCCAACTGAGAGCTATGTTGAATACTTAGATGAATCAAGTGATGTGGAAGAGGAGTCGGTGATAGAGTACTGTGTTGAAATGGATCCTTGGGACTATTTTTTCGAAGACAACACCTTGGACAGTGGCAAAGAGGTAGAAACTCCAGAAACGATGGTACTGATGCCATCAATACTTGAAGAACAAACAGAGGTCGATGTGGATAACAAGGAATCTTACCAGAATGAGATTCCCAAAGGCGAGCATAGGGGACGACAAGTTAAAGGATGCCATGAGGTAGATCTTGATCGACCTCAACTGACTTCTTTGGAGGAAGGCGACATAGTGAAAAGACAAAAACCCTCCAAGAGGTTCAAGGCAAATAGGCATCGTCTTAAGCGAGAAGATTGGCGTCGGGCCACCGACATTAAACAGAGGCGCTGCTTGGGAGGCAACCCAAGGGGAGTTAGTTTCCTTTCTCCCTTTTACTTTTATTTTTTATTGCTTTAGTAGTTAGACTTTTCTCTTTTCTTGTATTTTTGCCTTACATTGGGGACAATGTAAGATTTAAGTATGGGGGAGGGATTAGTGGTGTGTTATTGCTTTTATATTACAAAAATAAATAAAAAAAAATCGAAAAATTTAAAAATTTTGAGTTCATAGTTAGTAATGAGCACATGCTTAGAATCACTAGCCCATGATGAAACCTAATTGATATCATGCATGCTTTTGAACATAGGTGAATTGTTAACCTTGGAACACTTTGAACTCTAATGCAAAGTTTACTTTAACTTAGTAGTTGAATATTTTGAGCACATTATTGTCATGGCTTGTGAAGTGTGCATAGCTTAGTGAAGATTGTGTAACTTTGTGATAGTCTTAAGAAGTCTCTAATACATGCTAGAACTTAACTACATGCTCTTTGAGGCGTATGTCTAGACTACTTGCAAACATGAAAGTGATATAGGCAATCTTTGATGCGTTTGAGCCTTTCAAGCCTACCATGTAAACAAAATCAATCTCTAGTACCCTTTCTGAGCCTTAATGTAAAAGAATGGGAGTATGCTAAGCATACTCAAGACCCCCATTCAACATTCCTTGACTAGCTTATCATCTTTCCCTAATGAGCCTAAATGTGATTTTAATCCATACCTTTTAAGGGAGTATGATGTATTTCATTCAAATGCACTTGGGAATCATTGAAGTATATTTGTGAGCTTAATTGTCAAAAGAATGGAATGCATGAAAGAAAAAGGAATGCCTTGAGAAAATAGATAAAAATATGACTCCAAGGGGAGCCAAGGCACAAAAGAAGAAAAATGTTGAAACAAAAGTTGAAAAATTCAAGCAAGAAGAGAAGCTTTTAGTGTGCATATCATCATACTCTCTTACTTGATATATCCTTACCTTTCTTTCATAAGCCAATACATAGGCCACACTACAAGCTAATAAAGACCTACTTGATTTATGTTTGCAAAGTGGCTAAGATAGTGGAGAAGAGTGTGCAAGTGAGCTTATACTTGTGTTAGTGTATGACTTGAACTATTGTGGGTTTACTTCTTTTGGATCTATAATTTGTACATGACACTTGTTTATGACCACACACACACGTTCACTACTTTGTTGGGTACGAATTGTTTAGGGATTGAACTTGTTCCATTATTAACTTTTCACCGCCTTTCATTACTATGCATGTTTTAAATTGTTGAGGCATAAAAGTGAGGACAAGTTAGTTTGTTATGACGCTATGAGCCAAGCAAAAAAATAATATAGTTTTGTCTGATTTACTCGAGGTCGAGTAAAGTTTAAGTATGGGGGTGTTTGATGTGACTAGAAATAGACACATCTATTGCACTTAGTTGTCTACGATTTGGTATATTTTGATGGATAAATTGATACATATGCTACCTAATCGTATATTTGTGTAAATGTAGGGAAAGGTGAAGAAATCAAGCTAAAATGATGAAAGAAGCAATAAAGTTGAAGAAAAGAGGAAAAAACCAGAATCAAAGACACATGTTGCTCTTTTTTCCTCCAATTTCTATGTATTCCAGCCAAGTTTTGGGAATGTGGTCCATATAAAAGTTGTAGAACTTTGAGTTATCTTCGCGTGGACAGCTGACTCGTCGAATTCGGAGTTCGTATGTGAAAGTTATGGCCAAAATACAAAACTCGCCAGAAAAATGATGGACAGGCGTAATTACGCCATTCACAGGCGTAATTACGCCAACGCTACGGCATGGACAGGCGTAGCTACGCCATTTTAGGCGTAATTACGCCAATAGAATTTTGGAAAATTAAAAAACTTGATTTCTTTCCTTCCCACATGGATTCTAACCTACTCCATCAGCCTCCCAATACATATATACTCGAAATTCAGACCTTTTAACCATCTAGATAGTTAGGGTAGAGTAGTTTAGGATAGTTTTATATTTTCTTTTCAATTTTGTTGAAGAACGGCTACGAAGATCGAAGCGAAGGCGGGATTGACACTTCGACGAGCGGAGATCGGATTAGTATTCTTTCCCTTGCTTTTATTTATTGTTTTTATTAGATTATGTCTAGCTAGTTTTTAATTCTTGGTTGAGGAAGACAAATCCTTGGAATTATTTATCTTGGGGAGATTCATACGCTTTATATATCAATTTTATTGAATATCAAGAGTTTTTCTGATTTTGTTGATATGATTGATGTTTGTTTATTGGATTGACAACCTAGTAACTTGCATGAAATCTAACGCTAAATTAGATATCAAATACGGAATCGTTTGATCCCTCTAATTTACGAAGCAACTAAGATTGATGAATTTCCGCTTGTGAGTTTGTTAAATTCTTAGGAAGAACACTTGACTAGATTAAACATAGACGCTTGGATTATGTTGTTTAGCTTCATCGATCTCACTAGTTCATATGCTATCATCGATTTAAATCTTAATCGCTTGTATTTTGATTGATTGTTTGATAAGGGTTAAACTAGAACGCTTGGGCTACTTAACTAAACGTAAGGTGAGATAGGACTTTGATTATTGGATTAAACGTCCAACGATGAATATTCATATGAAAAATTGAGTCTTTTGTGAATCGATGAAATAGATGATAATTCTAAGGAAGAGTCGACCGATACCAAGAATCGCTTTCATTAGTTTAATCTTTAATTTTAATTTAAGTAGTATAATTCAATCACTCACAACCCCATCTTTTGTTATTCTTTTGTTTTGATTTTCATTAACACAAAGATTCACACCTCCTCGTGGGATCGATCCCTACTCACGCTACTACATTATTGTTATCAATCTTGAGGATTGAGTGGGGTTAATTTGGGCGTACACGATAAACGCACCACCATTGGCCACTGCCTCTCGGCGATCGGTCGCCCCATATTAGGCGATCGATCGCCTAACCCGTAAAAATGCCACTGTCTCTTGGCGATCGGTCGCCTCTTTTCAGGCGATCGATCGCCTCGCGCAGACATGCGTTTTTCACCATTTTTGTTCCCAAAATTTCTTCCAACCCATTCCAACACTTAACCAAACAAACCAACAACAAAAATAACAACTTAAACCACCAAAATATACCTTAAAACAACCATAAATCCAACCCTTAACCAAAACCACAACAACCCAACAAAACCCATTTCAAAATCATTAAAAACCCTTCCAAAACTAAACCAAACACAATAAAAATGATAATGAGGCATCCATACCTCTTGGGGACCTCAAATCACCCAATAAACATCACAAATCAAGACTTTTGGAAGGTTTTCTCCCCACCTTTTTGTTCCAACTCGAAAATGGAAAGGGGGGAAGGGTTTGGGTGGTGATTTTGGTAAAGTAAGAGTGAGAGTGGATGAGGTGGGGTTGGGTATAAAAGTGTTGGGTTTAATAAAATGCATACCAAAATATTCCATGGTGTATAAAACACCCCAACATGATATTTTTCAAAGCATTTACTCAAAATGCACCAAATATCAATTAAACACATGATTTCCAATTAATTGCTACCAAAGGCAAATAAATCATGCTTCCAATAATATTTACCCCACATGCACCACATGCACCCTGAAATGCAACCCCGGGTCACCCTATCCACATGACCATGCATTTCCATAAGGTAAATAAATTCCAACACATAATTAATTACCACATAATTAATCATAATAATCGTAATTAATGCCCAAATGCAATTAACCATTTCGGGGATATCACAAGGTGGATCAACCAAAGTCCATACTTGGTTGCATACATGGATTCCAACTCAGATTTCATGGCCTCTTGCCATTTCTCAGAATCATTGCCCATTATAGCTTGTTGATAAGATGACAGCTCATCCTCATCAATAAGTAGTAAGTCACCTTGTTGAGTCACAAGAAATCCATATCTCTGTGGCTCCCGGTGTACTCTTACAGACCTACGCTGGGCTTGTGTCTCTTGAGCAGGTGTTTCTTCCACAACAGCTTGCGGTGCCTGCTCTGTTTTCATCTCAATCTCAGGTTCAGTGTTTTCTTGTGGTGGAACTTCACTAAGTTCTATTTTTCTCCCACTGGTTTTTCTAGAAATAAATTCTCTTTCAAGAAATACACCAGTCCGAGCAACAACTACTTTGTTCTCGGTGGGATAATAGAAATAGTATCCTTTCGTTTCCTTAGGATACCCCACAAATAAACACTTATCAGATTTGGGTCCAAGTTTGTTAGTGGCGTGACGTCTAACGAAAGCCTCACAACCCCAAATCTTCATAAAAGACATACTAGGACGCTTCCCAGTCCATATCTCATATGGTGTCTTTTCCACTGATTTAGATGGAACACGGTTCAGTAAGAAAATCGTTGTTTCTAGAGCGTGTCCCCAAAACGATATCGGAAGATCTGCATGACTCATCATTGATCTAACCATGTCTAACAAGGTTCGATTTCTCCTCTCGGATACACCATTCCATTGTGGAGTATACGGAGGAGTGAGTTGTGAGACTATCCCACACTCTTTTAGATAGTCATGAAATCTTGGCTTAAGTATTCTCCTCCTCGATCTGATCGAAGGATTTTGATACTTTTGCCAAGTTGGTTTTGTACTTCATTCTTGAAATCTTTGAACTTTTCAAAGGTTTCATGTTTATGTTTCATTAGGTACACATACCCATATCTACTGAGGTCATCACTAAATGTAACGAAGTATTGAAAACCACCTCTAGCTTGTGTACTTATTGGTCCACATACATCACTATGTATTAGTCCCAATAAAACATTTGCCCTTTCAATTTGTCCCTTGAAAGGGGCTTTAGTCATCTTGCCCATTAAACAAGATTCGCATGTTTCATATGATTCAAAATCAAATGAATCTAATACTCCATCCTTATGAAGTTTAGATATGCGGTTCTCGTTTATGTGGCCCAAGCGACAGTGCCAGAGATAAGTCGGATTACAATCATTATTTTTAATCCTTTTAGTATTTATGTTATAGATAGGCATATCAAGATTTAATACATAAAGACCATTCACCATTTGTGCACTAGCATAAAACATATCATTTAAAAAAATAGAACAACAATTGTCCTTTATTATAAATGAAAAACCATACTTGTCCAAACAAGAAATAGATATTATGTTTTTAGTAATAGAAGGCACAAAATAACAATCTTTCAAAATCAGTGATAAACCAGAAGGTAAAGCTAAATGATAATCTCCTATAGCTAATGCAGCAACTCTTGCTACATTTCCAACTCGGAGATCAACTTCACCTTTTGCCAACGTCCTACTCCTTTGAGATCCTGCACATTTACACAAATGTGAGATCCACATCCAGTATCTAATACCCATGATGAAGAAGTAGATAAATTGACTTCTATAACAAAAATACCTGAAGCGGAAGTCACACTTCCTTTTTAGATCCTCCAGATATACTTTGCAGTTTCTTTTCCAATGGCCGGTCTCACCGCAATGGAAACAGTTCCCTTCCTTTGCTATCCCTCCCTTTGGCTTCAGTGCAGAAGACTTTGGCTTAGATTTAGCAAAGACCTTCTTTGCTTTCTTGTTGCCTTTAGCTTTGGCCCTTCCTTCGCCCTTATTCACAATAAGGACATTTGTGGCCTTAGTCTTCTTAGTATTTGCTTCATATGTTCTCAACATACCAAGCAATTGTGGTAGAGTCTTTTCCATGTCAGTCATATTGTAATTTACTACAAATTGACTGAAGCTCTCAGGCAACGATTGCAAGATCACATCGGTTGCCAACCTCTTGGTCCAATGGAAACCTAGCTTGTCCAGATTCTCAATGTACCCAATCATCTTGAGTACATGAGTTCCAACTAAGCTTCCTTCTACCATCCTACACTGAAATAACGCCTTAGAGACGTCATACCTCTCTTGTCTTGCTTGCTGTTGGTACAACTGCTTTAAGTGTTCGATCATATCGAACGCCTCCATTTCCTCATGTTGCTTCTGAAGCTCAGAGTTCATGGTGGCAAGCATGAGGCACCCAACATCAAGTGCGTCACTCTGATGCTTCTTGTAAGCATCTTTTTCAGCTCTTGTAGCTGTTAGGGGAGGTTCCTCAGCGGGTAAGGGTTCCTCTAGGACATATTGTTTCTTTTCTTATTTGAGGACTATCCTCAAGTTCCTATGCCAGTCTAGGAAATTCGTCCCATTTAATTTATCCTTCTCAAGGACCGATCGCAGTGATAAAGTGCTAGTAACGTTGTTAGTTGCAATGGATATCTACAATATAAATATGCAAAATAAGTTTATGATTTAAATCATTTAACATGGTCTTATATTAAATGATACTCCCACTATTTTGTTTGAAAAATATCAACCCTCGAAACCTTTAGTGGGCCAAGATCCATATTTCACCTAATCTTGAGTTAGCTTTGGCTAATCGCCCAAGACTCGGTTATTTAGGTAGACAACACTTTGTCAATTACATCACATATAATTCTTGGATAGTTGGACGAACAACACTTTGTTCAATTCATCAAATGAATTAAAATCCAACCCATGCATCTAGGTTCCCAATCCTATTGAGATAACCTAGTTAAGTCGTACCCAATTAAAGTATAACGGATATCACTTTTATCCTTTCGCGCCTTACGAAGATTGCCACGGTGCTTTGCTTTGGCAAACCCACACATGTACAATCGAAGTTATTGACGAGTACTTTTATTTTGGAAGGCATCTAAAACTTAATATTTTAGAGGGATTTATTGATCTCATGATTAATTTGATAATTTAAAATATGTCCACTACATATAGTTGTATACATATCTACATATATGTGAATACTATTATCAAACTAAAACATAAGATAAATCATGCATCAACATACATAATAAAACGTGACATGGTTATAGCCCCTACTAATGATTTTCTCAAGCCAATGAGAAAATCCTATGAGTCAACCTAAGGTAACTTCACAAGCACCTTCCTTTGGCTCCAATTTGTGAATGGCCTCCTCATCCCGGCACGATGCTCCATCTTCATTGATCACCATCAATAAAATAAACTACACTATTTACAAGATATAGAATTCCTCGATTCACATTCGAGGGGAACATAGGGGAGGGATTACATTTAGAATGAAATAGAGAAAGGCACGACACGCAGGTCGTATTATAAATACAAACATCCACAAATCATATCTAATAGGTCAAAGGGCTATAACCACGCACCATGCTCAAACAACACATAAAGCATGCATTAACATTTAATTAATTAAATTCTAAACATTTTAAATTTAATTCTAATTAAAACTGTAAAATAATTTTTGAAAAATTATCGTACGCTCGGGACATCACATGCCACGAACTAAAGCGACTAAGACTCGAACCACCATGGTTCGAACCACAAACACTCGGCTGGACCATAGATGGGCCTAGGGTTCGAAACCCTAGCCCATGGCCGAGCCAAGCTCGAGCGGCGGCGGCGCTAGGGTTCCAAACCCTAGCCGCCTCGCACCCTTTTGGTATTTTATCGAGCCATCTTGTTTTAAACGCTGGAATTTGTTAGCCACGAGTCACGGTCATGCCATGCACGGGGTTCGCTCAACCATCTCGAGCTAAGGGTTCGAAAAACCTTGCTCTCATGTGGTAAAGTTACTAATCCATGCATGCGTGAACCATTATCGAGTCAAAGAGTTCAAAACTCATCCACGTCTCAAAACTTTAGAAAATAAGGCGATGATGGACGAGCCATGCACGGCTATTAGGGTTCGAAACCCTAGCCGTCATGAGCTAGCCGTCACGTCCAATGGGTTCTAAACCCTAATTAATTTTCGACACTTCCATGCACAATTATTAGCCTCAACGACTAAGCCATCTCGAGCCAATGGTTCGAAAACCCTAGCCCTCATGTGGCTAGCCGTGGTGACATTTGTGATGTTGATGGCCGAAAACTTTATGACATATGGTTCGATATTCGCCTAATTATATCAAATACAACTTTACGATGATTTTCGAAAACTAAATATTTATTTCATATCATATATGAATTAAACAGTTTTAATTAGCATGCAATATTAATTCTAATATGATTAACACAATTTAATCACATAAATCCGATATGAGCCTTGTACACGGCTCTGATACCACTGTAAGTAATCCTTAGAGCATACAACGCAGCGGAATAAAATTTTAGGATTACAAACCAGCAGATCTATACATAGGTTATCATATCGGATTAAGGTATACTAAGGTCTCACCCTTGTAGCGTGTTTGAAGCAGAATCCACGGAGCAGCACCACGTCCTACGCCTTCTCCAAGTCAATAGCAAAACTCAATGAGTTTTGCCTCAACGGTATCCACACGATCAAATCGGGTGAAGGGATGGATTAATAACAAGTTGCTAGACAAGTTATTAAACCGATACACGAAGCTAACTCGATTCACAATCGAATGATGGCACGAAAACAATCAAGGATGCCCTTCGACAATGAAGAAGCCGAGAGCAAACTTGAGAGGCGGCCGAGAGCTTCTCACGTGTAGGTTTTTGATATTATGAAGTGTTATATCAAGTCTTAATCTAATTAAAACCTTGTTAACACATTATATATGATTAATTAAAGGCTTTCATAAAGCCTCATGGGCTTAAGCCCATGATTTAATTCAATCATTATGATATTTAATTAAGACTCCTCTTAATTATTTAAATCATCCCATGAATTTAATTTCCCTTCTCAATTTAATCTTTTGTGCGACCCGATAGGATCTTGTAATGTTGGCAGTGACATAAAATCTCATTTTATGTCGCAAGCATTGAGCGGTATCTAGCAACACATCAATGCTACCCAAATTACAAGAATGTCAATGACTCGACATAACCTTTAGAACTTGTGATAATATTAATCATGTAACTTAATCCCTTTGTCCTTTGTGTTTAGATTGAACACGAGTCATGGAATAGTCATACTCGTATATCCAATCTTTATTTCTTGATCCCCAAGTAGAACTAGAATAAACGAATAAGCTCGATATCTCATATCGACTCATTCGAGCATGGCCATGCATTTTAGTTCTCACTTGATCAAGGGCCTAACACATCTCCTGTTATATAGGAGGGACAAATCCTATCTCGATCAGTCAACATCCCTCTACATATGTAAGGCCCCGTTGCTAATTAATGCGGATTAACGATGTTTAAGCAAACCAGGGTGATTGAAAGTTGAGTTTTTGAATTACGGTGTTCCGGGTCACAATACCTTATTATTTATTGAGATAAAATACATCAAAATTATACAAGTTTGGAAGCTATAATCGGCCACCACCATGTCTTTTTCATCATCAAACACCATCAATGCCACTTGGAGGAACCTAGCATGTAAACCATTTAAATAATACCACCTTTCTATTTAATCCTCATTTCCCCCACTATAAAATCTGACTCATTCTCTCCCAAACATTTATCAGATTTTTCCTCTCCAAATTCGAAAACTCCTCTCAAAATTCTTAAGAGAAAGTTAGTCAAATCTAGCATGCAAACATAGATTTGGATAGGGATCAAGAGGAGTATCAAGGAGTTGGGAGTTTGGGAGCAAGAACATGAAGAATTTTCAAGTTTTGATGCAGATTTTCGAGTAGCAGCAGTTTTGGTGTAGGATTTTCGGTTTTGGCTTGGTTTTGTGGATGATCAAGCTTCAAATATTGAAGATAAATGAAGGTATATCATCAACCTTGAGTTTTATCAACTTGCATGTATGATTAAGGGTCGAATTTTGATACTTGGGCATGAGAAATGTAGTGAAAACTTGCTGTCAGAATGTTCTGCAGATTTCAGTATACTGTTGGTCTGGTATTTCGAATTTTGGGTCTAGTTAAGTTTCGACTTTGAAGATGACTCCCCTGATAGAAGTTGTAGTGTTTAGTATTAGCGTTAATTGGCCACAAGAATCAGCTAATTTGGAGTTAATATGAAAACGTTATGGTCAGTTTACCAACATGTGTCAAATCTGGAAATCCACTGCATCCGAGTTTCATGCATTATGTTCTTCGTATTTCTGGGAATAAATGGCTACGAATATGAAGTTTTAGGATCTAATATGTGTTGTAGTATTCGATGTTAGCTTGCATGTGGAATTGGCCTCACTCAATTTGGAGCTCATATGAACGAATTATGCTAATTTTACCAGCATCTATACAATCTGGAAGCAGGGGATATACGAGTTTTTTAGGCTGTACGTTTTTCAGTTAATGTACATGAAGATGAATTGTTTAGCTTAAAGCTCATAAGATATGTTTTGTTTTATGTTGGGTTATCTTGCATTCTAAACTGGCCTTACATGATATGGAGTTTCCGTGTGTAAGATATGAACTTTTCCATAAAACCGCTCACTCTGTCAAAATAGAATATGAGTATTTTTAAAATCTGGCCTACTTTGCTTTGCATGTGCCTCAAGATGAGTGAACTAGCTTATGGACTTCAAATATGAACTGTAGTACATTGAGTTTTCGTGATTTTACCACTAGCCTCAAGTCATTTGGACTTCATATGAATTTATTATGATTTCTATACAAAAATGGGTCAGGCTGGAATTTGGTGAATTGTCCTGTTTTTCCAGCAGATTGTTCTTGGCCATTTTACCTAGGCTAAATGAACGAATTTGAAGATGAGTTGAACTGATGAAATGTTCATTTTTGAGTTAGATTTGAAAATAATTTGGACCCATGTGATTTTATTAAGTATCGGACAAGTTATGAGCCGATCTCTACGGTTGCGCAGGCTGAAATTTAGAGAATTGGTTTTGGGTCTAAGTTTGAGTTTTATTTGATATGTTTAAGGCTAGTATGTGACATTATGTTGTATTTGGAACTGTTATGGCCAGGTTTATTAATCCTGAGATTGGGTCGAGGATCACTTGGTAATTAGCTAACGGTTTGAGGTACGTAGAAAACGGGTTTTATCACAATGTCTGGCAAAGACATGTGATGTTCCCGGGTATGATTTACTTGTCATTACTTGCTCCTTATGTGACTATGTGATAAGTTGATCTGCAGTATGTGAATTACATGGTACATTGACTGCATGATATATGATGACATGATATTTGAGGTGCATCACATGAGATTATGATATTGCATGATGCATTGACACGCATGGACATTGAGCATGTCATGTTGAGCCTATCGATTCGTTTCTTGGTACCTATATATTTTCTTTGGTATCTGTGATGCGTGTCTGGGGATGATGGGCAGCCGTTGGCTCGGCAGGAGTGAGAGTGAGCTGAGTGATGCCGGAGCGACGAGCGTGCCGACGTCGCCCAGACACGAGGATGATGGACCGCCAATGGCTCGACTGAGAGATAGATCGGAGCGCGGAGCGTGTCACATCCTGCTCGAGCACTGATGAGTGATTGATGATCTTCCTTTGGACTCCTGAGATATGGATATTCAAGATTTGATACCCTTCATATGCATTTGCATTCATGCACGGCATGCATCGCATGTTATTTGTCATACACTGTGATTTTATCTGTTTCTCGTACTGGGGTTCTGACCCCCTTCGCGGGGGGCTGTCATGTCTTTGTTGGATGGACATGACAGGTATTGCAGGTGGACGTACTGTGGATGCTCGAGATGAAGCATCGATAGATACCAGAGCTCCTTGAGAGCGAGCTCAGGTATACGATTTATGTTTTGAGTCCCAGTAGTTGATTAGTATTTTTACTTATGTTTTAAATTACCGGGGTATGCCCTGAGTATCTGTATTTTTAAGTATTACTTTACTGAGAATTTATACGTAATGCTTATGCGATGAATATCATGTTAGATGTAAAACTGGAAATACATATTTTCACTATTCGGAAATGTTTTAGAAACAAAATGCGAAAAATTTTGAGGGTCACTTTGATAAAGTTTTTAACTAAATCTTCCGCTGTTTACATTAATATAAGAATCGTGTGTTAATTAAACCTCTGATTAGGACCAGGCCCTCACAGTTGGTATCAGAGCATAATCTGGGATATGCTCGAACTAGAGTTAGGACACTGAGTATAGACACAAATGAATTGTTTGTGCATGTGTCTGACTATCTGATTTATATGCTCGTGCCTGCTATGTTGACATGTTCGATAATGAAGTTTTATACATGTTATGGATTATTGAGCAGGGATAATTAGTGGTCATATCTCTGAATATTTTAATATGCTGAGTTGCATATAATGTAGGGAATTTGATTGCTGAGTTGCATATATTATGCTGAGTTGCATATAATTTTGAGAATTTTATCTGTTAGCACTGACAGTTGCTTTTCAGATGATGATGTAGACTAAGTGATGAGAACATCCCTGACTTGAGATTGTATATGATGATTTGATGAACAGTTAGTGTTTGGACAGGTAGCAGCGATATAGACTTTAAGAGCCATCTATTGAACCTGTAGGCACTGTAAACTGTTAGTTGAATTATATCTTAGTCATAATTATTGAGACTTCTATTTATCACTTTGGGACTTAATCCTTGTGATTAGTGGATGCCACTAGAATTATTTAAAACACTTTTTGTCGATTGGCATCGGTAATTTAAGTCTGAAAGGCCAAGGTTATACGTATGAGTTTACGTCAAAACCTGTGTACGCCAAGATGATAATTTAGAACTTGAGAATATTGAAACTAGCAATATTTCAACTGAAGAATAGAATGTAGTTGTTGTGAGAAACAACGAGAATTGGTTTGAATGAGGACTTGGATATGTGGACTGTCGTAAGTCAGTTCCAGTTTATATGTCCAAATTATGAATAATACTACAATATGAACTCTTCTAGATGAGAGTATCTAGAGAAATTGTAGCGATGGCGAGTTTTCCCTCTTGTTGACACGGGAAAGAGAGAAAACCATGCTCATTATATGGAAAACGTTAATTGATTATCGTGGACTTGAGAAATGGAAATATCTGCTTAATCTCAATAGCTATTCACTAGTGAAGAGATTAGATTTTGACTAAGGAATAAGACACCAATGTGGTTTGAAGTAATTAGAACTGGGTTAAAGATTAATGAAGTGACTATCATTGGGATAATCCAAGTAGTCCTGGAAAAGTTTCAGAAGTATCACTCAAATTTATCCAGCTCTAGTAGTTCTAAAGGGACTATGAGATTGTAGAATACCAAACTTTTCGAGGTCACTGTGGATGTAAATATCTACTGATCCATTTGAAAGAATAATAAGAACTGATATTGATTGTGGCCAGTCAGAGCATGTCTGTTACTTAATCGGGAATAGATGCAACCATAACAACAAATACTCTGAGCTAGAGGTAGATATCATGGTGGTTATTCTTTACGACCACTCAGTTTCAGCAGCAGTAAATTACCTGTAGACCAGAGAGTATACCTTGACAATGGGATTGAGATGTCTCCAGGATATATAACCATTTCGATTTTGGCAATGATAGAGATGCTAGTGATCACAGATACATGTTGTGTATTGGTCACATGGCACGAGTTTGATTTGAGATAAAATCATTGGTTTCATATATTGCATCAAATGTGCATTGATAATGATGATTGGGAAAATACACCAGCAATGATAATTATACTATCCACACTTGTAATAGTGAACTGCAGGTTACAGTTTGATGATAGTGTTGGGGATTTGAATTAATTGGTGTTATCGAAATATGGTTTTGATTGTATCAAGGGCATGTATACTCTGATAAATTTTGAGATATTGCAAGTTGATTTCAGAGTATAATGAATTTTTGATTATATTGTGGCTACAAATGAAATGTATATCGCCACGAATAGCAAGCTAAGATATTGATAGTATCAGCTATGAAAATATTGTGGTTGCAATACTTGGAAAACGAGGGATATTTGATAATAAGCAGTTGATGCTTATCAAAAAGAGTCGAGGTTGACTGATATGATAGAGGTAAGAAAACCTATCAAAATTCCTGAGGAAATGAAAGAATTTTCACTAAAGAAGGAAATTGATTTTAACTATTCGTTGATGACAAGGAATAGATTTGATATCGAAAGAACTGTACGGAATGTCATCAGCAGAGTTGACAGATATATGAATAGTTGCTGAATATCCTCGATACTTGTACATATGTCTGAGTATGTCACCTTGAGGGAACATCAGTATTGTTCGTGAAGAAGAAAGACGATATTATGAAGACGTGTATCGACTAAAGACAGTTGAATCGGGCTACTGTCAAGAATAAATACTCACTGCCTAAGATCGAGAAGTAAATGATCAATTGTAAGAAACTTGGAGTATAAGAAGAACGATTTTTACTCTGGTTACCATCAGTTTGAGTCAGAAGAGAAAATGTTCTCTAGGCAATCGGTCAAACCAGATATAGACATTTTGAATTTTTGGAAATGTCGTGTGGTCTGACAACTATACCGGTAGAGTTATGAATTTGATGAAGAAAATTTTCCGTAACTTTTGTGCGGAAGTGTAATCATATTCATCAGTGGTATACTAGTGTATACGAGATCCGGAAGGAACCACACAGAACACATGTGATTGATTTTTCAGACGCTTCGTGAAGCTCAAAGGGTGTACCAAGTTATTGAAATGTAAATCTTGGTTGAATCAAGTGTTGTTTTGGGATAGGTGATATCATCTCACCGATCCCTGTTGATTCCAGTAAAGTAAAGATAATACTAATTTGGCCAAGACCAATCATTGTACTCAAGATGAAAAGTTTTATGAATTTTGACAGATACTACTTGCTTTTACGGAATGATATTCTAGGATAGCCTGTCTTATGAACTAATTGACCAAGAAGAAATTTGATATTCGTTTGGTCAGATGAATGAGAAAGCGGTTTTCATAACTGAAACTGAAATGGACTACAACCCCAATGTTGTTTTGGTTTAACTAGTTCAGGGAGATATGTAGTTGTGCAAGTACGTATGTCAAAGATTTGAAGATATGTTCTAATGTATCATGAAAAGATGATTGCATATTCTTGAGATATAAGCGATGACTGGATTTATTAAAGAATTTGACTTTGATAGTCAATATAAATCAAGGAAAATGAAACTAGTAGCAGATGCACCGATGTTCGCTTTGCAGTTTGATAACCTCTGATTTTGACGATCGGAAGGACTCGAATGACAGACCCATACAGATATTGAGTTAAGAAATTGGATCTGTCTCATCAACCAAGTAAATTTAGTATGCCATTTAGTGGTGGTTGCGAATGAAAAATCAGTATATAACATCGAATTTTACTGATTTGAAAGACGTATTACAGCAGAAAGCACACTATAGAGAACATAGTGTTATTCTGGGAATGATGAGATGTATCATTCTCGAGATCCTATTTATGATGAGATGGTATAAAGAAAGAAATTTTTGAATTTTGTGGCAAATTGTTTGACATGCCAGCAGGTCAAGATAAAAATACGAGACCTAGTGGGATATTACAGGATTTGTAAGTATCACAATGAATTTGGGAAATTTCTAGTTTTGAGCTTTATAGCTCAAATATTTACAAACAGAGATTGTGAAACAAGTTGAATCGAAATTGATTGACTATTCAATACAAGATATTGATTTCATGTGATAGTCTATATGTCTATGAGAGGACGACATGTTTAAGATATGGATAATGTGGTTTAGTTACAGTGAGTTTCTGTAATAAATGTATCTGTTTGAGATCCGATGATAATATCAGAATTCGAAACTATTTTTAGAATGTAATGGATACTAAGTTAGCAATGAGTATTGCTTAGCATACCCATACAGATGGATCAACTGAGAAAATATCCAGATCTTGGAAGTCATGTCTCGATTAATAGTGGTGATTGACTGAAATCATTATTCACCAGTAGAATATTCCTATAATTTAAGCTTCAGACGACTTTTGGGATGGCATCGGTTCAGGTTTTGTAGAGCCAGAATTACCGATCGCTGGTATGATGATAGAAAATTGATAAGGAATTTTGGCATAACTTAAGAGTTTTGAGAAAAATGCCAGGAACGATAAAAATTTCTGCGAAAACATTGAAATTTGGCTTGAGGTGAGCAGATTTGCTACGCCAAAGAGAATTATATCATTAGACTTCGAGTTGAGAATCAGGTAAATACGAAGATATTACCTTTGCGATGATCGATATGATTCATTAAGTGAGGTATGATATTGCCTCGATATTTTGAACTTTGTGGAATCATAGAGAACTTTGATTAAGTGGTAGATCTATGAATGAGATTGAGACATCTTGTATGTTTTGATTTATTGAGTTATACTCAGTTTTGCGATTTCGAGGACGAAATCTTTTTAAGAGGGGAAGAAGTGTAAGGCCCCGTTGCTAATTAATGCGGATTAACGATGTTTAAGCAAACCAGGGTGATTGAAAGTTGAGTTTTTGAATTACGGTGTTCCGGGTCACAATACCTTATTATTTATTGAGATAAAATACATCAAAATTATACAAGTTTGGAAGCTATAATCGGCCACCACCATGTCTTTTTCATCATCAAACACCATCAATGCCACTTGGAGGAACCTAGCATGTAAACCATTTAAATAATACCACCTTTCTATTTAATCCTCATTTCCCCCACTATAAAATCTGACTCATTCTCTCCCAAACATTTATCAGATTTTTCCTCTCCAAATTCGAAAACTCCTCTCAAAATTCTTAAGAGAAAGTTAGTCAAATCTAGCATGCAAACATAGATTTGGATAGGGATCAAGAGGAGTATCAAGGAGTTGGGAGTTTGGGAGCAAGAACATGAAGAATTTTCAAGTTTTGATGCAGATTTTCGAGTAGCAGCAGTTTTGGTGTAGGATTTTCGGTTTTGGCTTGGTTTTGTGGATGATCAAGCTTCAAATATTGAAGATAAATGAAGTTATATCATCATCCTTGAGTTTTATCAACTTGCATGTATGATTAAGGGTCGAATTTTGATACTTGGGCATGAGAAATGTAGTGAAAACTTGCTGTCAGAATGTTCTGCAGATTTCAGTATACTGTTGGTCTGGTATTTCGAATTTTGGGTCTAGTTAAGTTTCGAATTTGAAGATGACTCCCCTGATAGAAGTTGTAGTGTTTTGTATTATAGTTAATTGGCCACAAGAATCAGCTAATTTGGAGTTAATATGAAAAAGTTATGGTCAGTTTACCAACATGTGTCAAATCTGGAAATCCACTGCATCCGAGTTTCATGCATTATGTTCTTCGTATTTCTGGGAATAAATGGCTACGAATATGAAGTTTTAGGAGCTAATATGTGTTGTAGTATTCGATGTTAGCTTGCATGTGGAATTGGCCTCACTCAATTTGGAGCTCATATGAACGAATTATGCTAATTTTACCAGCATCTATACAATCTGGAAGCAGGGGATATACGAGTTTTTTAGGCTGTACGTTTTTCAGTTAATGTACATGAAGATGAATTGTTTAGCTTAAAGCTCATAAGATATGTTTTGTTGTATGTTGGGTTATCTTGCATTCTAAACTGGCCTTACATGATATGGAGTTTCCGTGTGTAAGATATGAACTTTTCCATAAAACCGCTCACTCTGTCAAAATAGAATATGAGTATTTTTAAAATCTGGCATACTTTGCTTTGCATGTGCCTCAAGATGAGTGAACTAGCTTATGGACTTCAAATATGAACTGTAGTACATTGAGTTTTCGTGATTTTACCACTAGCCTCAAGTCATTTGGACTTCATATGAATTTATTATGATTTCTATACAAAAATGGGTCAGGCTGGAATTTGGTGAATTGTCCTGTTTTTCCAGCAGATTGTTCTTGGCCATTTTACCTAGGCTAAATGAACGAATTTGAAGATGAGTTGAACTGATGAAATGTTCATTTTTGAGTTAGCTTTGAAAATAAATTGGACCCATGTGATTTTATTAAGTATCGGACAAGTTATGAGCCGATCTCTACGGTTGCGCAGGCTGAAATTTAGAGAATTGGTTTTGGGTCTAAGTTTGAGTTTTATTTGATATGTTTAAGGCTAGTATGTGACATTATGTTGTATTTGGAACTGTTATGGCCAGGTTTATTAATCCTGAGATTGAGTCGAGGATCACTTGGTAATTAGCTAACGGTTTGAGGTACGTAGAAAACGGGTTTTATCACAATGTCTGGCAAAGACATGTGATGTTCCCGGGTATGATTTACTTGTCATTACTTGCTCCTTATGTGACTATGTGATAAGTTGATCTGCAGTATGTGAATTACATGGTACATTGACTGCATGATATATGATGACATGATATTTGAGGTGCATCACATGAGATTATGATATTGCATGATGCATTGACACGCATGGACATTGAGCATGTCATGTTGAGCCTATCGATTCGTTTCTTGGTACCTATATATTTTCTTTGGTATCTGTGATGCGTGTCTGGGGATGATGGGCAGCCGTTGGCTCGGCAGGAGTGAGAGTGAGCTGAGTGATGCCGGAGCGACGAGCGTGCCGACGTCGCCCAGACACGAGGATGATGGACCGCCAATGGCTCGACTGAGAGATAGATCGGAGCGCGGAGCGTGTCACATCCTGCTCGAGCACTGATGAGTGATTGATGATCTTCCTTTGGACTCCTGAGATATGGATATTCGAGATTTGATACCCTTCATATGCATTTGCATTCATGCACGGCATGCATCGCATGTTATTTGTCATACACTGTGATTTTATCTGTTTCTCGTACTGGGGTTCTGACCCCCTTCGCGGGGGGCTGTCATGTCTTTGTTGGATGGACATGACGGGTATTGCAGGTGGACGTACTGTGGATGCTCGAGATGAAGCATCGATAGATACCAGAGCTCCTTGAGAGCGAGCTCAGGTATACGATTTATGTTTTGAGTCCCAGTAGTTGATTAGTATTTTTACTTATGTTTTAAATTACCGGGGTATGCCCTGAGTATCTGTATTTTTAAGTATTACTTTACTGAGAATTTATACGTAATGCTTATGCGATGAATATCATGTTAGATGTAAAACTGGAAATACATATTTTCACTATTCGGAAATGTTTTAGAAACAAAATGCGAAAAATTTTGAGGGTCACTTTGATAAAGTTTTTAACTAAATCTTCCGCTGTTTACATTAATATAAGAATCGTGTGTTAATTAAACCTCTGATTAGGACCATGCCCTCACAACATAATTCGTAGTGTATCCAATAGTCGACTTTATAGTATACTCTGTTACGGGTAACGTTTGACGATATCAAGATACATAACTCCTTATGTTGGGATCTCTGATGATCACAAGTCGTAAGGATTACATACATTATTATCACTATGAGAATTGCATATGACGATCATATAACTATCCATGTTGCATTCTCATGGTGGGTCTATCCAGTACATCGTTCTCTAACATGTACCCATGTATTGATTTGATATCTCATATCAATGAACAATTAATCGATCAACACATACTAGTCTCTACGTATTATCATTATCCCTTTCATGATAATACTTGACTAGGGACATCTTTAAGAATAATACAATATTATTCTAAGGACATTAACATATATATTAATTCACAATGCACAGTTAAAAGAATAATATATAATAATGAATTGTCATTCATAAAACCATAAACATTGTATGTCTTAAACAATCATCTAATGACTTGTCTTAGGGCATATCCCATCACAGAAGTGGGTGCAGCCCACTCTAACACAGCTTCAATCTTCCTGGGATCTACAGATATCCCATGGCTAGTTATGACATGGCCCAAGAATACCACGCTGTCCAACCAGAACTCGCACTTACTAAGCTTTGCATATAGCTGATGATCCCTAAGGATCTGAAGTACTATCCTCAAGTGCCTTACATGCTCTTCTTCAGTCCGAGAGTAAATAAGTATGTCGTCAATGAAGACTATGACGAACTGATCCAAATATGGCTGGAACACTCTGTTCATAAAACTCATGAAGACAGCTGGGGCATTCGTCACCCCAAAAGGCATGACCAGGAATTCATAGTGCCCATATCTAGTCCTGAACGCCGTCTTCTGAACATCATCTTCTCTTACTCGAATCTGATGGTACCCCGACCTCAGATCGATCTTACTGTAGAGCCTCGTACCCTGCAACTGATCGAACAAGTCATCGATCCTCGGAAGTGGATACTTGTTCTTTACTGTAGCTTTGTTCAGTTGTCTATAGTCAATGCATAGACGCATCGATCCATCTTTCTTCTTAACAAATAAGACAGGCGCACCCCATGGCGATACGCTAGGGCGTATGTAGCCCTTGTCAAGGAGTTCTTGTAACTGAATCTTTAACTCCCTTAACTCTGCTGGTGCCATCCTATATGGGGCACGAGAAATTGAAGACGTCCCTGGTAGCAGCTCAATCCCAAACTCGACCTCTCTCGTCGGTGGGAATCCGGGAATTTCCTCCGGAAAGACATCAGCAAACTCCGCCACTACGGGCACATCCTCAACCTTTAGCTCTATCCTCTTTTCCGTCATATCAACAGAAAAGATAAGATATCCTGTATGACCTCGTTCCAATAACTGTGCCATCTTGACAGCAGATATCAACGGAATCTTTGGGCGAGAACCATCCCCAAAGAATGTCCACTGGACTCCCATGTCAGACCTGAAACGGACAGTCCTCTGCCTACAGTCTACCACTGCCTGATACTTGTTCAGAACATCGATGCCCACAATGCAATCGAAGTCTGTCATTCCCAGGACAATCAAATCTGATCTTAACTCATTATCCTCAAAATAAATGAGGCCACCATAGACAATCTGATCCGTAGTCAAACTTCTTCCAGCGGGGGTCGAGACCATAAGAGGCATGGGCGACGGAGAAGTGCATATGTGGTGCCTTTCAACAAAATTCGTCGACACAAAAGAGTGTGACGCACCTGTGTCTATCAATATAAGAGGAGGGTGCGTAAATAAAAGACACGTACCCGCTATAACCTCCTCCGGAGCTGCTGTAGCCTGCTCCCTCGTCAAAGCATACACCTGTCCCTGAGGTGGCCCCGTGGGCTGACCTCCATACTGCCTCGGTGCGAAAGGGGGTCGGTGCTGTGCTGCTCTCTCCGCAGGCCTCCCCGTAGAGTTCTGCTGTCTTCCCCTGTTGGGACACTGTCGAGCAAAGTGGCCTCTATCGCCACAGACATAGAATCCTACGCAATCCTTTGCCAAATGTGGTTGTCCACAAAGAGTGCACTGAACCCTTCCAGATCTGTCTCCCTGAGGCTGTCCTCTCCCTGGTGGAACATCATTCCTACGGTTCCCTTTCCATCGATTCTCGGGCCTCTTGCCACTGAATCTCGACGCTGAAGTGTTTCCCCTAGGCTTAAACTGTTCACCCTGGGCTTCAAATTGTCAGAAGTGGATTTCTGAGGGGGTGATGTAGGTGGCACTGCATCAGGATATGCGCCAACTCCCAGTTCGGCTAGTTCAGCTCGTGAAAGCGCATCGTCAAAACAGGCAGAGCCATAGGTAATTACCCTGTCATATAGTTCCGGCCTCAAGCCCTTCATGAAATTCCTCATCTTTGCTTGAGGGTTTGCAGCAATATGGGGCACATATCGCAGTAAGGAACAGTAATGTAGAGCATAATCAGACACAGGCATGGTACCTTGTCTTAAACTGGTGAACTCATCCTACTTGGCTTGTCTTGCAGTGGCTGAGAAGTAGCGGGTCAGAAACCGTGTTCGGAACATATTCCAATTTATTTCCTGCCCCAGAGCCTCTTGCTCAATCACGGTGGTCTTCCACCACATCAGTGCCTTCTTGGCCAGCTGAAATTCTGCCAATCTGATCCAGGCTGTCTTTGCACAAGGCGCTGCCACAAATATCTGTTCAATCCTCTCCAACCACTCTTCAGCTTTTTCCCCTGATTTAGTTCCTTCGAACATCGGGGGTCGGTACATCATAAATTGAGCCAAGCTCAACTCCCCAGGTAGCAACGGTTCTTCGCCCAAGGCTGGTGGTGGCAATGGATTCGTACGCCCAGCACTTGCATTTACACTAACGACGTCACCCACTTCTATATTTGCTGCCATGCTGCAACACAAGGGTTAATAACAACACCAAAAGCAGTTCATAAAGCACATCGTTAGATAATTAAACATGTTGGCATAACATAGGAACTTCATATGCAACATACCTATAAAACATGTTCAAAAGTAAGCACCTAGCCAACTTATTGCTAAGGCTACCCTTCACTCATCCCGAGTTATCTAACCACTGCTCTGATACCACTAATGTGGGGTCTTCCCACCTTAACAGTGATCAATAGATATAAGAAGGACTAATCATGCATTAATAACATTCTAAGGTTCTGGTTGTTACATGAGCTATCAGAATTACAGGCCAAAATAAAGGACTTCAAAAATAAATTCATTACACTTCCAAAAGAATGTTCATGTTTAGATTTATACTACTCCTAGAGTAGATACTAATTCGAGACTTGATTCCTATACATTCCTGTGTTCCTCGTAGCTCACTGCTCAACCCGACCCCTTAGTCCTTTAGTCCAAAAGCGTACCTACAGGGACAACACATCATAAGCATATACAATCTCATTTAACATCATAAAACATCATAGTAAATGCATGAAACATTGGTTAAGTAAATATGCTGGTTATTCATAACTTCTTGTTGTTGTCCCTGATTCATAATCATGCATATGGGCATCTTACCCTGTGGCATCTTACCACATTATAAACATCGCATGGACTCTTACCATGTGGGGCATCTTACCCCATGGCATCTTACCACAAATAGTATCGCATGGCCTCTTACCATGTGGGGCATCTTACCCCGTGGCATCTTACCACAAATAACATCGCATGGCCTCTTACCATGTGGGGCATCTTACCCCGTGGCATCTTACCACAAACAACATCGTATGAATATATGTAGACATCTTATCAATCTCGTAAACATCTTATAAACATCGTAAACATTTTATAAACATCATCATCTCATCATGCATACTCATGCAATAAAAGCATAGTCATAGTGTAAAGATGTGTTTTACCGTCCGATGCCCGTACGTCTCTTACGTACCTTTTCAAAAAGAGGAGGAGTCAACAGACTTTATCTCCTTGATGGTGCCGGTACCTGGGATGGCTCTACAAGACCACACAATACCATATTAGATGCATCAATACCATCTCACATCATAAACTTAACAAAATAAAACATCATTTTATTTTTCAACATTCTGCCTCTCTCGATCGATCGGCCCCGAGGTCTCGATCGATCGAGAAACTGTGCACAACAGTGCTCAACCATTCTGCCTCGATCGATCGATCGAAACATTTTACCGATCGATCGAGGAGCTTCACCGATCGATCGAAAAATCCATCGATCGATCGGCACCTGAAATTCAAAACATGCTTTAAACATTCTGTCTCGCTCGATCGATTGGGACCAAAATCTCGATCGATCGAGAGCTCTGAAAAATCGGGACTTCCCCAGATTTTTGAGCACCTCTTTTCACACCATCATTTCTACTTCATAACATAACATACTTGCTCAATCAAACATGCTAGGAGCATTATAAAACTTCTATGTAAGCACTTAAATTCAAGGTTCAACAAAACCTAAACTAGCATGCAACATAACCTCATCATAATCTTCAACCTCAACCAACTTATTGTAATACCCCCGAAATGTAATATGATTATGTTCTATGATGATGAATTATGATGTGTCTAAGGGTTATGGTGTATTTAAATTGGGGGCCACGAATTATGTTATGATGATATGATGTGGGGAGCATGTTGGGTATTTTAAGGGATGTATTAATTATATGAAGTTAGAAAATATCGAGTGAGGATATTTTAATACATCGTACTATATACCGGGATACAATTAAACACCACATGGCACCCCAACCCACACCACCTACCCTCAACCCATGCTGCAAGTGGCTGGGTGCCCATGCCTTTTCCCCCACTCTTTCACCTCACCTCCATCACTCCTATCTTGCCCCATTTTCGTCCAAAACACATCCAGCTCTAGCTTAGCAGGTAGGAAGGAAGAAACTTCAAAATTCTTTGCAAGAAACCTTCCAAAAATCGGAGCAAAGGAGGGTGAGAAACCACATTCTGTTTGGTTTAAGTTTTGTTTGGGTTAATGTTTTTACTTGGTATAAAAATGGCATGCTAGGTTAGATTTTGTCAAACCTTTAATTCAAGCTCGTTCATGATGTTTTTATGAAGTTCCTAGCATGTTTATATGAGCATGATGTATGCGCTATGTGGTAGATTTGTTGGCTTGAAACTAGGTGTTCGAAAATCTGGGCAAGGAAGTGCTCTGTTTTTATGATACGTAGGGCTTTTATTATGAAGATTTGAAGCATGCTAGCTTAGGTTATAAATAAACCTTTGGCATGATTACATACACGAAAGTTTGGTGAACATGCCAACATATTTGTTTAAGCATAAACTACGGGATATGTAGTAGTTTCATTGCTATAAAGATGTGTGTTCAAGAATTCTGGGCTGTGTATTGTGCCCTGTTTTTCTGAACAAGTTAATTGGGCACTGATAAAGATGGGGTATTTTAATGCATGCCGGTTTAAGTTATGATTGAACCTTTGACTTTAATACATGAATGGAAGTATGAGGAAGTTATTGATATTCTCTTTTTAGGCATCTTATGTATGTTATGAAGTAGAAAAGATGGTGTGAAATGAGGTGCTCAAAAATCTGGGAAATCCCGATTTTTTTCAGAGCTCTCGATCGATCGAGATTTGGTCCCGATCGATCGAGCAAGTCAGAAGGTCTAATCATGTTTTCAAAATTTTGGTGCCGATCGATCGAAGGATTTCTCGATCGATCGGTGAAGCTCCTCGATCGATCGGTAAAATGTTCGATCGATCGAGCGAGGCAGGCACTGTTAGTGCACAGTGCCTCGATCGATCGAGACCTAGGGCCGATCGATCGAGACAGGCAGAAAGTTGAAAAATTTAATGATGTTTTATTTTGTTAAGTTTATGATATAAGATGGTTTTGAGGCATCTAATATGGTATTATGTGGTCTTGTAGAACCATCCCAGGTACCGGCACCATCAAGGAGATAAAGTCTGTTGACTCCTCCTCTTTTTGAAAAGGTACGTAAGAAGCGTACGGGCATCGGACGGTAACACACATCTCTATTCTACAACTATGCTTTTATTGCATGAGTATTCACGATGAAACGACGGTGTTTATACGATGTTTACACGATGATGTTTATATGATGTTTATACGATGAAGTTCATATGATGTTTATTGCTTATACGATGCTTATATGATGACATTTATGTGATGTATTGTGGTAAGACGCCACGGGGTAAGATGCCCCACATGGTAAGAGGCCATGCGATGTATTGTGGTAAGACGCCACGGGGTAAGATGCCCCACATGGTAAGAGGCCATGCGATGTATTGTGGTAAGATGCCACGGGGTAAGATGCCCTACATGGTAAGAGGCCATGCGATGTATTGTGGTAAGATGCCACGGGGTAAGATGCCCCATATGGTAAGAGACCATACGATGATGTTGTGGTAAGATGCCACGGGGGTAAGATGCCCCATATGCATGATTCTAAGTCAGGGACAACAATAAGAAGTGAATGTATAACCAGCATATTACTTAACTAATGTTTCATGCATTTACTATGATGTTTATAATGTTAAGTAAGATTATATATGCTCATGATGTGTTGTCCCTGTAGGTACACTTTTGGACGAAAGGACTAAGGGTCGGGTTGAGGCAGTGAGCTACTAGGGACACGGGAATGCATAGGATTCAAGTTATGATTAGTATCTACTCTAGGAGTAGTGTAAATCTAAATGACATTCTTTTGGAATGTAATGAATTATTTTTGAAGTTTTGTATTTTGACCTGTAATCCTGTTAGCTCGTGTAACAACCAAAACCTTAAGATGTTACCTTAATGCATGATTTGTCCTTCTTATGTCTTTTAAATCACTGTTAAGGTGGGAAGACCCCACATTAGTGGTATCAGAGCAGTGGTTAGATAACTCGGGGATGAGAGAAGGGTAGCCTTAGCAATAAGATAGCTAGGTGCTTACTATTGAACATGTTTTATGCGTATTTTGCATATGAAGTTTCTATGTTATGCTAACATGTTTAATTATCTAACGATGTGCATTATGAACTGCTTTTGGTGTTGTTATTAACCCTTGTGTTGCAGCATGGCAGCAAATATAGAAGTGGGTGACGCCATTAGTGTAAATGCAAGTGCTGGACGTACGAACCCATTGCCACCACCAGCTTTGGGGGAGGAACCCTCTGAACAGCAGTTGCTACCTGGGGAATTGAGCTTGGCTCAGTTTATGATGTATCGACCTCCGATGTTCGAGGGAACTGAATCAGGAGAGAGAGCCGAGGAATGGTTAGAGAGGATCGAACAGATATTTGTGGCAGCGCCTTGTGCAAAGACGGCCTGGATCCAATTAGCAGATTTTCAACTGTCCAAGAAAGCATTGATGTGGTGGAAAACCACAGTGATTGAGCAAGAGGCTCTGGGACAGGAAGTAAATTGGAAGATGTTCCGAACGCGATTTTTGAACCGCTATTTCTCAGCCGCTGCAAGACAGGCCAAGGAGGATGAGTTTACCAGTTTAAGACAAGGTACCATGCATGTATCTGACTATGCTCTACATTACTGTTCCTTACTACGATATGTGTCACACATAGCTGCAAGCATTCAAGCGAAGATGCGGAATTTCATGAAGGGCTTGAGGCCTGAACTGTATGACAGGGTGATCACTTATGGCCCTGCCTGTTTTGATGATGCACTCTCACGAGCTGAGCTAGCTGAACTGGGAGTCGGTGCATATCCTGATGCTGTGCCATCTCCGGCACCCCCTCAGAGATCCACTTCTGACAATTTGAAGCCCAGAGGTGATCAGTTTAAGCCAAGGGGGAACACTTCGGCATCGAGATTCAGTGGCAAGAGGCCCGAGAATCGATGGAAAGGGAAAGGTAGGAATGATGCTCCATCTGGGAGGGGACAGTCTCAGGGAGACAGATCTGGAAGAGTTCAGTGCACTCTTTGTGGGCAGCCACATTTGGCAAAGGACTGCGTAGGATGTTATGTCTGTGGCGACAGAGGCCACTTTGCTCGGCGGTGTCCCAACAGGGGAAGACAGCAGAGCTCTACGGGGAGACCTGCGGACAGAACGGCACAACACCGGCCACCCTTTGTGCCAAGACAGTATGGAGGTCAGCCCGCGGGGCCACCTCAGGGGCAGGTGTATGCTTTGACGAGGGAGCAGGCTACGGCGGCCCCGAAGGAAGTTATAGCGGGTACGTGTCTTTTATTTACGCACCCTGCTCTTATATTGATAGACACAGGTGCGTCACACTCTTTTGTGTCGACGAGTTTCGTTGAAAGGCACCACATATGCACTTCTCCGTCCCCCATGCCTCTTATGGTCTCGACCCCCGCTGGAAGAAGTTTGACTACGGATCAGATTGTTTATGATGGCCTCATTTATTTTGAGGATAATGAGTTAAGATCAGATTTGATTGTGTTGGGAATGACAGACTTCGATTGCATTGTGGGCATCGATGTTCTGAACAAGTATCAGGCAGTGGTAAACTGCAGGCAAAGGACGGTCCGATTTAGATCTGTATTGGGAGTCCAGTGGACATTTTATGGGGATGGTTCCCGTCCGAAGATTCCGTTAATATCTGCTGTCAAGATGACACAGCTATTGGAACGAGGCCATGAAGGATATCTTATCTACGCTGTTGACATGACGGATAAGAGGAAGGAATTGAAGGTTGAGGATGTGCCCGTAGTGGCGGAGTTTCCTGATGTCTTTCCGGAGGAGATTCCCGGATTCCCACCGACGAGAGAGGTCGAGTTTGGGATTGAATTGCTACCAGGGACGTCTGCAATTTCTCGTGCTCCGTATAGGATGGCACCAGCAGAGTTAAGGGAGTTAAAGATACAGTTGCAGGAACTCCTTGATAAGGGCTACATACGCCCTAGCGTATCGCCATGGGGTGCGCCTGTCTTATTTGTTAAGAAGAAAGATGGATCGATGCGTCTATGCATTGACTACAGGCAGTTGAACAAAGCTACAGTAAAGAACAAGTATCCACTTCCGAGGATCGATGACTTGTTCGATCAGTTGCAGGGTACGAGGCTCTATAGTAAGATCGATCTGAGGTCGGGGTACCATCAGATTCGAGTCAGAAAAGATGATGTTCAGAAGACGGCTTTCAGGACTAGATATGGGCACTATGAATTCCTGGTTATGCCTTTTGGGGTGACGAATGCCCCAGCTGTCTTCATGAGTTTGATGAACAGGGTGTTCCAGCCGTATTTGGATCAGTTCGTCATAGTCTTCATTGACGACATACTTATCTACTCTCGGACGGAAGAAGAGCACGTAAGACACTTGAGGATAGTGCTTCAGATCCTTAGGGATCATCAGCTGTATGCGAAGCTCAGTAAGTGCGAGTTCTGGTTGGACAGCGTGGTATTTTTAGGCCATGTCATATCCAGCCACGGGATATCTGTGGATCCAAGGAAGATTGAAGCTGTGATGGAGTGGGCTGCACCCACTTCTGTACCTGAGATAAGGAGTTTTCTCGGTTTGGCAGGATATTACCGACGTTTCGTCGAGGGTTTTTCGAAGATTGCCAAACCCCTGACGCAGCTGACTCAGAAAGAAGTCCCCTTCTTTTGGTCCGAAGCTTGTGAGGAAAGCTTCCAAGAGCTGAAGCGTCGTTTGACTACAGCGCCTGTACTGGTGATTCCGTCCGAGGATAAGAGGTTCGCCTTGTATACGGATGCGTCATTGCAGGGCTTGGGCTGTGTGTTGATGCAAGATAAGCATGTGGTGGCTTATGCATCGAGGCAGCTGAAGCCACACGAAGCCAGGTATCCAGTACATGATTTGGAGTTGGCGGCCATCATATTCGCCTTAAAGATCTGGAGGCATTATTTGTATGGCACGTCTTTCACTATATATACGGACCATAAGAGCCTGAAGTTCTTATTCACTCAAGCAGAGTTGAATATGAGGCAAAGAAGATGGATGGATTTGCTCAAAGATTATGATTGTGAAATTGAGTACCATCCAGGTAAAGCAAACCTGATAGCAGACGCCTTAAGTCGGAAGGTAAAGAGTACTGCAGAGGATGTTATGTGTTTGTCAGCCTTGATGATGTCTTATTGCCAACTGGGCTATGATTTCGATGTAGACACGTCGCCTGTGCGAGTGTCGACCCTATTGGCGGAGCCAGACATATTTGAGGCAATCAGGAAGGCCCAGAAGTCCGATAGTGAGGTTCAGAGATGGACATCATTGATACTTCAAGGCCAACCATCCAAGTTTAGAGTGGCTGAGGATGATTCCTTGAGACTGGGCAACCGATGGGTAGTCCCAGATGCACCAGGACTGCGTAAGGGAATATTGGAGCGGGCTCACAGTAGTCGTTTCAGTATCCACCCAGGGGAAAGAAGATGTACAAAGATCTATGCGATCAATTCTGGTGGAGACGCATGAAGCGTGAGGTAATCATTTTTGTTAAAAGATGTTTGATCTGCCAGCAGGTAAAGGCAGAGAGGCAGAGGCCTGGTGGAGAGCTGAAGAGCTTAGAGGTTCCTGAGTGGAAGTGGGAGCATATATCTATGGATTTCGTGACCCACTTGCCAAGGACGACCTCAGGATTTGATGCGATCTGGGTGATCGTAGATAGGCAAACGAAGACGGCTCATTTCATCCCTTATAGTATGTCGTATACATACTTAAAGATGGCCCAAATGTATATACGGGATGTTGTGAGATTGCATGGTATTCCAGTCTCGATAGTGTCTGACAGAGACCCGAGATTCACTTCACATTTCTGGGAGGGTCTCCAGACAGCTTTGGGCACAGAGGTGAGACTGAGTACGGCCTATCACCCTCAGACAGACGGCCAAACAGAGCGTACCATTCAGACGCTCGAGGACATGTTGAGGGCGTGTGTTTTGGAGTTTGATACTCCGTGGCAGGATTCAGTGCCGCTGGTGGAGTTCTCCTATAATAACAGTTATCAAGCGAGCATTCAAATGGCCCCTTTTGAAGCTCTGTATGGACGACGATGTAGATCACCGATGTATTGGGAGGACTTGACTAGCAAAGCGGTCGGAGGACCGGATATGATCAGGGATATGGAAGGTAAGATAAAGTTGATACGCCTGAAGATGAAAGCGGCCCAGGATAGGCAAGCGGCCTATGCCAATAAGCGGCGACGACCGCTAGAATTCCAGTTAGGAGACAGGGTCTTCTTAAAGATCTCGCCCTTCAGGGGCGTGGTTTGTTTTGGGATGCGAGGAAAGTTATCTCCGAGGTATGTTGGGCCATATGAAGTTTTACAGCATATCGTTTGGCTCTACCGCCATCCTTGTCTGGCATACACGATGTTTTCCATGTCTCTATGTTGAGGAAGTATGAGCCAGACCCGTCCCATGTCTTACAGCCTACTGAAGTTCAGTTAGACTCAGATGTGTCCTACGTAGAACGACCAATCAGAATTCTGGATCGAGAGGATCGCAGACTACGAAGCAAAGTTATACCGATGGTCAAAGTTCAGTGGGATCGTCGGGGTGTCGAGGAGGCTACGTGGGAGACGGAACGGCATATGGTGCAGCACTATCCGGAACTATTCTCTGGTATGTTTTTACGTTTAGTTTCGATACAATGATGCATGTGGATTTCGGGGACGAAATCTTATAAGTAGGGGAGTAATGTAATACCCCCGAAATGTAATATGATTATGTTCTATGATGATGAATTATGATGTGTCTAAGGGTTATGGTGTATTTAAATTGGGGGCCACGAATTATGTTATGATGATATGATGTGGGGAGCATGTTGGGTATTTTAAGGGATGTATTAATTATATGAAGTTAGAAAATATCGAGTGAGGATATTTTAATACATCGTACTATATACCGGGATACAATTAAACACCACATGGCACCCCAACCCACACCACCTACCCTCAACCCATGCTGCAAGTGGCTGGGTGCCCATGCCTTTTCCCCCACTCTTTCACCTCACCTCCATCACTCCTATCTTGCCCCATTTTCGTCCAAAACACATCCAGCTCCAGCTTAGCAGGTAGGAAGGAAGAAACTTCAAAATTCTTTGCAAGAAACCTTCCAAAAATCGGAGCAAAGGAGGGTGAGAAACCACATTCTGTTTGGTTTAAGTTTTGTTTGGGTTAATGTTTTTACTTGGTATAAACATGGCATGCTAGGTTAGATTTTGTCAAACCTTTAATTCAAGCTCGTTCATGATGTTTTTATGAAGTTCCTAGCATGTTTATATGAGCATGATGTATGCGCTATGTGGTAGATTTGTTGGCTTGAAACTAGGTGTTCGAAAATCTGGGCAAGGAAGTGCTCTGTTTTTATGATACGTAGGGCTTTTATTATGAAGATTTGAAGCATGCTAGCTTAGGTTATAAATAAACCTTTGGCATGATTACATACACGAAAGTTTGGTGAACATGCCAACATATTTGTTTAAGCATAAACTACGGGATATGTAGTAGTTTCATTGCTATAAAGATGTGTGTTCAAGAATTCTGGGCTGTGTATTGTGCCCTGTTTTTCTGAACAAGTTAATTGGGCACTGATAAAGATGGGGTATTTTAATGCATGCCGGTTTAAGTTATGATTGAACCTTTGACTTTAATACATGAATGGAAGTATGAGGAAGTTATTGATATTCTCTTTTTAGGCATCTTATGTATGTTATGAAGTAGAAAAGATGGTGTGAAATGAGGTGCTCAAAAATCTGGGAAATCCCGATTTTTTTCAGAGCTCTCGATCGATCGAGATTTGGTCCCGATCGATCGAGCAAGTCAGAAGGTCTAATCATGTTTTCAAAATTTTGGTGCCGATCGATCGAAGGATTTCTCGATCGATCGGTGAAGCTCCTCGATCGATCGGTAAAATGTTCGATCGATCGAGCGAGGCAGGAAACCAAGACACTGTTAGTGCACAGTGCCTCGATCGATCGAGACCTAGGGCCGATCGATCGAGACAGGCAGAAAGTTGAAAAATTTAATGATGTTTTATTTTGTTAAGTTTATGATGTAAGATGGTTTTGAGGCATCTAATATGGTATTATGTGGTGTTGTAGAACCATCCCAGGTACCGGCACCATCAAGGAGATAAAGTCTGTTGACTCCTCCTCTTTTTGAAAAGGTACGTAAGAAGCGTACGGGCATCGGACGGTAACACACATCTCTATTCTACAACTATGCTTTTATTGCATGAGTATTCACGATGAAACGACGGTGTTTATACGATGTTTACACGATGATGTTTATATGATGTTTATACGATGAAGTTCATATGATGTTTATTGCTTATACGATGCTTATATGATGACATTTATGTGATGTATTGTGGTAAGACGCCACGGGGTAAGATGCCCCACATGGTAAGAGGCCATGCGATGTATTGTGGTAAGACGCCACGGGGTAAGATGCCCCACATGGTAAGAGGCCATGCGATGTATTGTGGTAAGATGCCACGGGGTAAGATGCCCTACATGGTAAGAGGCCATGCGATGTATTGTGGTAAGATGCCACGGGGTAAGATGCCCCATATGGTAAGAGACCATACGATGATGTTGTGGTAAGATGCCACGGGGGTAAGATGCCCCATATGCATGATTCTAAGTCAGGGACAACAATAAGAAGTGAATGTATAACCAGCATATTACTTAACTAATGTTTCATGCATTTACTATGATGTTTATAATGTTAAGTAAGATTATATATGCTCATGATGTGTTGTCCCTGTAGGTACACTTTTGGACGAAAGGACTAAGGGTCGGGTTGAGGCAGTGAGCTACTAGGGACACGGGAATGCATAGGATTCAAGTTATGATTAGTATCTACTCTAGGAGTAGTGTAAATCTAAATGACATTCTTTTGGAATGTAATGAATTATTTTTGAAGTTTTGTATTTTGACCTGTAATCCTGTTAGCTCGTGTAACAACCAAAACCTTAAGATGTTACCTTAATGCATGATTTGTCCTTAATGCATGATTTGTCCTTCTTATGTCTTTTCAATCCACATAATATTCAAATTCCACAACCAAGATTATTCATATAACATGCACCCTCATAATACACTAACATGCTCTTAGTTCATTTAGCAATTCCGTATTTAATTGCATGCAAACCATAAATGAATCGAGAAGAGCCGTAGCCCATTTATACATTCCATATACACGTATAATGTACTCACATAAGAGTACTCAATGAACACGCGTGTATCTAATGTATAAAGATTCTACCGGGTACCGTTACTGGCACTTCAATCCTGGAAGCACCTCCCAAGCGCAGCTCGATCTCAACTCTGGATCTATGCACTTATTCAACTAGCTCTGGTACCTCGATCCTGGAAGTACCTCAAATCAACAGCCCGAGCTCAACTCCAAAGCTGCTGCTACACCTGTAACACCTGCCCCAACAGAGACAGCCCCCACACGGGGTGAGCATACCAATACCACCAATCCAATAACCATAACATTGCAATTCATAATTTACAGAATGTAAATGCCATAATTTAAATGATACTCCCTGGATGGTAACACCCTCATCCGGGATCCCTTGTATTGTCCCTGTTCTCAAAATAACCAAACCATTAAATTCCCAAAAGCCAGTTGATCATCTCATTGATCGATTAAAACCATTCATGCTATACCAGTTCCATAACCAAATACGATTAAACCATCAAAATAGAATACTACAGAATCACATATATTTAGCAATTGACTCCATATTTCTATGTCATAGCTCGCTCCGCAATGGCGGCATTTCGACCCCACGCACGCTCAACAATAGCGGCGTCATAACCGATGGTCGCCCAACGGCGACAACATCCAATCCTTGCTCGCTCAAAAGCGGCACCATATAATTCCCAATGTATAATCCATTTGACGCAAATACCATTTACCGCGCATATCGTTATCCATTTATAGCAAGTATCATGCACCATGCATTTCAATACCTATTCGATGCAATTACCACGTGCCACATATTTCAATGTCCATATAATGCAATTAGCACACACCATGTGTTCCAATGCCGATTTAATGCAATTATCACATACCATGTGTTCCAATGCCCATTTAATGCAATTATCACATACCATGCATTTTACAGTTGCAACATTATAATAGGCTATGCTCGTACGTCATACGTACCTTAGAATTCCGTAGTCCATGTCAAGCCTGGCTTGAGTTCCATGCTCCGTGAAACATGTGCTAAAACACATAAACAACCCACAATCAAGCATAAGCAAGCACGTTCAAAACTCCCAAACATATCGTCTATCTATGACGATTACCAAATTATAAAAGTTCCCGGCTAAGCATGTATAAAACCCCAAAAATATTGTCTATCCATGACAATTAACCTTTTAAAAATAACCCGGGGCGAAGCATGCAAGACACCCAAAAAGAGCCAAGAAACAACAAAAGAGGCACCAACAAACTGGCCATCTCGATCGATCGAAATTTCATCTCGATCGATCGAGAATCACCCTCCGATCGATCGGTCAAAATCCCGATCGATCGGTCCACTGTTCCAACGCCACAAAACACATTCTGCCATGCTCGATCGATCGAAAATATTTTCGGATCGATCGAGCAGCCCTGTATGCGCAAGAAACCCCCAAGAATGAGCTTCCAACAACACCCTAACTCACACACCACCAAGATCAACCATCCAACACAACACTAAACCACAAAACAACCTTAAAATACATCCCCCAAACATAAACAACATGTTGGACCAAGATCCACCTTTATAACCCCAAAAACAAGCTACAAGCCCAACCAAAACTCAACAAAACTTTACCATAATGAAAGCTTACCACTTGAGCTTTAAGTTTTCAGCAAAAACTCACAAAAAGACTCATTTTCAAAGCTTTCTCCTCTCCTCTTGTTTCAGAAACGAAAATGGGAGTTCTTAGGTGAAAGGATGGGGTTTTGCGGACAAAAACTGATAGAGAGGGGGGTGATGGGATATAAAGTGGTATGCAAGTGGCCCTTACCATCTTTGGGGTTAAATGTGTGTCATAATATAAGCATGATGTATAAAATACCCCAACATGATATTTTAAAAGCATTTTACTACAATGCATCAAAATCACCATTAAAATCATGCTTTACCAAAATTACAAACCAACATATTTAAACCATTATAACACCCAAACACCCAACATGTATAACATGCACCCCGAAATGCACCCCAGGTCACCCATACCACGTGACTAAGCATTTTTTTACCAAGATAAGTAATTATCACCGCAAGAATCATATAACCACAATTAATTCCTAATTGCCACAATAAAAAAAATCTATTAAAGATCCGGGATTAATACCGGACATCACATCCTAGGCCTCAAATCTTACCAAGAATCACAAAAATAAAGTTTTGCAAGGACTTCTCTTCCACCTTGGAGTCCAACTCGAAAATGAGAGGAGAAGGGTAGGGTTTGAAGAGTGTTGGGGGGGTGAATAATGTGAGGGGGGGTAAAGAGGATAAAAGGTTATAGTGGGTTATGAGAGTTTTAATTAAATTTTGCACCCCACTTCTTATCATGATGTATAAAATACCCCAACTTGGTATTTTGAAAGCATTTCACTAATATGCACCCAAAAACCCAATTAAAACATGTCTCACCAAATAATCAATCACCATCACAATTAAGCCATTAAAACACCCAAATTCCCCCAACATGCATAACATGCACCCTGAAATGTTCTACTGGGTCACGCCCACATGTGACTAAGCATTTCCACATGGCAATTAATTCTAACACATAAGGCAATTATCACCATAATTATTCATATGAACACAATTAATACCTTAAATGAAATTAATCATTTCGGGGACATCACAATATGCAACAACAAGGCATAATAACATGTATCATACTCTTAATGCATCACATTGCATTCATTATGTATCAAATAGACAAACATAAAGTACATGTTACCGTTGGGATGCCCGTACGTCGCTTACGTACCTTTCAAAATGTAGAGGAGTCAACAGACTTTATCTCCTCGACTGTGCTGGTACCTGAGATGGTTCTACATAACCACACAACACAGTATTAGGCACCTCATAATAATCCAAAACCAATACTTAAATAAAAATCACATTTTTAAAAAAAGTCAGGCACTACCGATTGATCGGACCTTATTACCGATCGATCGGTGAACTACTCGAATTGAATAAAAAAGCTACGGCTTTTGCCGATCGATCGGTGTTCTTTACCGATCGATCGGTCGCTCTGTTTCAACCCAAATTTTCCAGAATTCTCTAACACCGATTTTTATGCCCCTCAATCTAACATGTAACACATACAACATGCCAAAACCAACATGCTAGCAGTTACAATACACTACCCTGAGTGTATTCATATCAAATTTATACCCCAAATATAAATCCACATGCATAAACGTCGTCCATTTACACAAGTACTCGATCAACTTTTCTGGAAACAGGACAACATATTTCATTTTCAGATTTCTTGAGCACTTCATTTCATGCTATTAAAGCTACGCATTTATTGCTACTGCACTATTCATTCTAGTTCCCACCGCTTTTCTACTTATCATTTATGTAAAAAACATGCTCGAATAAAAACATCCTGGGCTTTACAAAACTACCATGCATGTACTCAAATCGAAGGTTCACCAAAAAAACCATCTAACATGCATGATATCACCTCCTCAATATTACTCCCAATCCATATTTTTCCAGAAAAACAGGGCAATTATCTACCCAGATTTTCGAACACCCTAATTCTCATGCTTACATCCTTCACATAAAACATGTAACATGCTCAAGGAAAAATACTGAGAGCTTCATAATAACACCATGTAAGCATTTAAATCGAAGGTTTTAAGAAACCTAAGCTAACATGCCATTTTCACACTACTCAAAAGCAAGAACTTAAACAAGTTTAAATCAAAAACAGGGCATGGTTTCTCACCCTACTTTGCTCCGATTTTTGAGAGGCTTCCAAGGAATGAAAAAGGCAAGGCTCCTCAAGATTATGCTTAGCAGATGCTGGAGTTTATTTGGGAGAGAAGGATCGAGATTTGGAAATGGAGGAGAAGGCTGAATGATTGTGCCAAGTGGGGTTATTAATCAGCTTATGCACAGTTGATTGGTATGGCTTGGGGGGGGTGGTTGGGTGTTGGGTGGTATCATATAAACATCATATCGTCTTTACTTATCGTAAACATCATCATAAACTTACTTATCATAATCATCATCATATAAACATCATATCGTCTTTACTTATCGTAAACATCATCATAAACTTACTTATCATAATCATCATCATATAAACATCGTATAAGCCTCATCGTATAAACATCGTATAACATCATCGTATACACATCATCATATAAACATCATCATTTCATCGTGAATACTCATGCAATAAAAGCATAGTTGTAGTATAGAGATGTGTGTTACCGTCCGATGCCCGTACGCCTCTTACGTACTTTCCTTGCTTGAACATTACATAAACAAACGTATTAGTATATTCAATAATAATTGAGACCATACCGAAGTATTCCACTGTCGGTTGTCTACCCAGCCTGTCCTCAGACAATACATCATATCTTTCTTTTCCCTGATTTACTTCCAAAATCAGATTCCTTGGCACGTAGCATATAGAGTGTTAGACATCGCTATTAATGCCATCCTATCGTGTTCCACACGATTCCTGCAACCACAATGGTTAGCAATACCACTTTTCATATCATATAAGCACATAAACAATTAGTCATGTCGTATAACATTAATGCCATCATGCATAAATATGTGCTATCAATAACTTCCTAGGCCCTTAACAGCCCCAATGAGCAACCACTGCTCTGATACCACTAATGTAAGGACCCCAAGCCCTTAACCCTTGATTAGTGTATTAACCACTATGTGTGGTACATGCTTTCTATACAAAGTCAATCGGGAAGCTCAGATGATACTTTACCATTGAATGTCAATTACAAAACTTCCTTTAATACTCAATGTTGTAAGATCATCTTCCTAACAATAAAAGACTCATATGATTGCCCTTTACCAACCTCTTGGTGCCATTTTTCACATTATGAACTTTTATAAAAATTTGGGCAGAGTCTCCCAATAAATAGAGCTATCCCAAAAAAAAGAGCACAGCACATAACATAATTCCCGGCCAGGGAACACATAATACTCATCAGAAAGCAGTAATACACGTAAATTCCCAGCCAGGGAAGACACCACACATATGACGACAAAAGTGGGTTTCAACACCCACATAATACACCAATGACTCTCTTAACATTTAGCAATTCTACCTCTAATTGCATGCAACATAGAATGAAAGAGAGAAAGGCTCATGCCTTTACATACAACCCATATACAAGTATAATCGTGCTCACATGCGAGCATCATGAATATGTATAAAATCATCATGGGTATATAGGTACTCTATACGATACCGTGCTCCATCAAGCCCTGGTACCACGATCCTGGGAGTACATCCAATCAACAGCTCGAGCTCATCTCCAAAGCCATCGATGTACCTGTTCACCTGCCCCAACAGAGACAGCCCCCAACGGGGTGAGCATACCAATTCCACAATTACATAATCATAATGACATAATACATAATTTACGAAAATGTAAATATTGTGGAACATATGTGATACTTCCTGGATGGTATCATCCTCATCATAGCGTACCCCTGTAATAACCCTGTTCTCAAAACAGATAAATCATCAAATCCTGAATATGCAGTTAATCATCACATTGGTTGACCCTAGCCAGTTTCAAATTAACAACATTTCATAACATCTTACTTTAACTAGCAATGATTAGCAACATTTCATAATATCATTTCATAACATCATTTCATAACATCATTTCATAACATCTTTTCATAACATCATTTCATAACATCATTTCATAACATCTTTTCATAACATCTTTTCATAACATCTTTTCATTATCATAACATCGTTTCATAACATCTTACTTTATCTAGCAATTATCATAATTCTAGATATCATATTGGTATTTCCTTAACTTCCGATACTGGTTAATCACTTCTCTGATTAACTACGTCTCTGTTCCTATTATTACCAATAGGGAATAAAATACAGATATCCTAGATATCTAATCAAATACCACATTTTCATTTCTTACTTCAAGGTAACGTCATACTATGGGTGTTTGCTCCTTAGCAACCACACCTCATCATTGGCTCGCTTCATAGCGGCACTGAACATTCCACTATGTGAATCAACATATCGTAACCGAGTCCCGATACCATCATAGTAAAACATTTCATATATCTTAAATCATGCATCATACTTGTAAAACATCATTTAAACTATGCTCGTACGTTAAACGTACCTTAAATCCTCGAAGTCCGAGCCAAACCTTGCTCGAGTTCCATGCCCCGAGAAACGATGTGCTAAAACGATAAATAATTCACAATTATTTACGAACATGTAACCCATGCTCAAGCACATTCATAACCTTCAAAATATTGTCAACACACGACAATAAATCATTTAAAAGACCCGGGGCAGGGTATATGCAGGGAGGGAAAACGAATGCGACATATCGAAAAATTGCCCAAGAACACCTTCAATAATTCGAACCCTAGCATCACAATTCGAACCCAACCAAGCATCATAAATCATCTAAAACATGTAATAAATGATCCCTAACATGAATCATCAACCCATAGCCAAAACCCCCAAATTCGAAATCAAATCCTTACCAAATTAGGGCAAATTCGAACCATAACATCTTAATTCGATCCCACTTAAGCATCATAATTCATTTAAACATGAATAAATCGAATCCTAACAAGCATTATCATCCTCATGCCAAAAATCCCCAAAATCGAATTCCAAGCCCTAAAATTCGAACATAATTTCGAACCACAAATCACAATTAGGCAGGGAAGAACATCACAAACATGGAAAAAGGGGGTAAGGAACGTTACCAAACGAAATCGGAAGAAAAACGACCAAAATCCGATGAACCCTAGAAATTGGGGATCGCCGCTCTTTCTCAAAATTCGACCTCAAATCGCGATGAAACTTTCAATTGCCGGAGGGGAAATGAGCGCCTGGACGAGACGAAGCCGTGGGTAGGTCGGACGCGCCGATCGGCGGCGGGACGGCGGCGGCCGAAGCGCTTTTGCGCGCGGGCAGGGGCTGGCAGACGGGTTCGGCGGGGGAGAGAGAGAGAGAGAGATTGGAGGGCTGAAATGGAATTTTAATGAAATATCTCGGGTTCAACTGGTATTTATAGCAAAATACCCCGAAAAACTAATAACCCCACAAATACATCGTGATTCCTTAAAAATCATCTGTTTTCAAAAACTCTCTCTCTAACTCCAAAACCCTCTACCGGTGCTCACATAGCACCCGAGACTCCGAGACACATCAAAAACCCAACTCTTAGGTTTTACACCGTAATGTGAATACAATCTCAACCTCTGGATCCAACGATCCCAACTACCCAATAAACGAGTCCAGAAGACCCAACACCTCGATTAAACTCCAAATCGCTACGTAAAACCACTTTAGGGATTATTAACATTACGGGATTAACATCTATAATCCCTGGTCATCACAATATCCCCCACTAAAAGAATTTCGTCCTCGAAATTAGCACTGGTGTATCACGTAACACCCAGGCTACACAACAACATGAAGCCATAACCTCGATTCCTGACCATATCAGAATCGTATTAATAAACGTGAGGATACTTACTTCTCTTCAAACTCTGAAACAGAGCGACTTACCAAAATCAACATATCACTTAAGAGGCAAAACGTACCTCGATGCGGGTCATCCTAAAAGTCAGTCCCTCATGACTGCAAAACAACAGATACTTACGACTGTAGATCGGACAGTCATCCTTAGTTCTAATACAACTAGTAAGAACGCATCCTGAATGACACCTCAACCGTGAGAACGTTGACCTCGTGTCAAACTCTGGAGTGGAATAGACTTCCAAATCCATCATAACGTCAAAGAGCGTCAGCACAGCCCAACGCTAATAATCCAAAAGCAGTTAGTCAACTGAAACTGTAAGGATTCGAATCGCTCCTGATTCCATCGTAGATTTCATTCCTTAACATCTCTTATCATGACTCACGATGTCCAACATACATCGTTACGAGGGAAACACTAGTATTCCACGGTGTACACATAACAAACCTGGTTTCCACTTTCAAACCTCCTCTATCGAAGGAGCAGTCGCATCATTGCAACTCAAATACATGGATTCTCAGATCGAATCAACGACGACTTGACGACTCTCTCGTTGGTACTTCACATCATGAGCTGTCCCAGACAAGTCTCCCCAAGATTAAACATAAACATATATACGTTTCAGTGAGGCATACTCAACCTCAACTTCAAATGACGTGGTGACTACCAGAGTCCACCACAATCCACCTCGTATCACCTTACGATTTGCCAAACTTGGTTCCAACGAGCAGTATAACGGCTCTAGCAAGCCCATCATGGTGCTGCACACACGCGGCAGACAAACTAGTCGCTGCCTCACTAGGTTCACCTCAAACCTACCAATCAGATGGACGCTTCCGCACGGCATACCATACCATGGGAAGAAAAATCAATAGAGTAGTGGGTCTTTACCCAACATTCCTCCAATGCTGATATACCCTGGACACTCCAATGTCCCCATATACTTAACATAACCTGATCCTACTCCCTTAGGACCCATCTTACATCCTCATGGGTGGTGTGACCATGTCTACCACATGTCATATCAATAGAAAGCGAGTAATTCCTCCACGATTACTCCTATCGTCAAAAACATGGCCAAAAAGCCAATCCAACGAGCATACCTCAAGGGTATCACCACTCGTAATATGATTACCCCAAACATAAGCTGCGGTACAATCACATGTACGGCGCATCCATCCATTCCTCGAGCAACCCGCTCGGTATAAGGGTCACGTCAATCGGTGACGCACACGCCACCTTGTGCCCGACACTGGCACCCAAGGCATACAACTGAAAACGTATACTCAACGCACCGATCATCGTAACGATGATGCGTGTCTAATAAGACATCTCCTGTACTATCGTCATCGCCATCCCGTGACGACACATGCCCACTTATGGCATCTAAGGTATCGTCAACTAGTGACGATACAAGTCAATGACATCTAAATGACCTAGTCAACTCGTGATGGTCCATGTACATCAACATATGTCATCCATCATCATGCTAGTAAATAGTCATAATAAAACATGCATATCAACGCATACCAGCAATAATAATGCTAATAAAATAGCAATATCTCATACCTCATCGCTAACAAGATAGCGGCATACCTATCTCCGTCGCTCCATAATAATACGTAATCAGCACCCATCGCTCGAAGGCGGCCAAAATCATGTGCTGAATATATAGTGGTACAGTCCATCGCTATAGAATCGACGGCATGATACCTCGTCATATAATAGGTGGCATGAAACCTCGCTATACACCTGAGTATGAATCATCGTCACATAATAGCGAAAAGAGGCATCGTCATCAATACATCTGGCGGAAAGAACCATCGCCAATCAATATAGCGGAATGAGGCATCGCTATCATACATCTGGCGGAAAGAACCATCGCCAATCAATATAGCGGAATGAGGCATCGCTATCATACATCTGGCGGAAAGAACCATCGCCCATCAATATAGCAGAATGAGGCATCGCTATCATACATCTGGCGGAAAGAACCATCGCCCATTAATATAGCGGAATGAGGCATCGCTATCATACATCTGGCGAAAAGAACCATCGCCCATCAATATAGCGGAATGAGGCATCGCTATCATACATCTGGCGGAAAGAACCATCGCCAATCATCATAAAAGAATGAGTCATCGTAAATCCACATAATAATATCGTATGGCCTCTTACAATATGGGGCACCTTACCCCGTGGCATCTTACCACAAATACATCGCATGGCTACTTACCATGTGGGGCACCTTACCCCGTGGCACCTTACCACAATAACGTTACATGGCTACTTACCATGTGGGGCACCTTACCCCGTGGCACCTTACCACAATGATATCGCATGGCTACTTACCATGTGGGGCACCTTACCCCGTGGCACCTTACCACAATGATATCGCATGGCTACTTACCATGTGGGGCACCTTACCCCGTGGCACCTTACCACAATAACATCATGTAAGCATCATCATATAAACATCGTGTAATCATCATCATAAAAACATCGTATAAACATCATCATATACACATCATGTAATCATCATCATAAACATCATATCATATTTACTCATCGTAAACATCATTATAAACTTACTTATCATTATCATCATCATAAACATCATATCGTCTTTACTTATCGTAAACATCATCATAAACTTACTTATCATAATCATCATCATATAAACATCATATCGTCTTTACTTATCGTAAACATCATCATAAACTTACTTATCATAATCATCATCATATAAACATCATATCGTCTTTACTTATCGTAAACATCATCATAAACTTACTTATCATAATCATCATCATATAAACATCGTATAAGCCTCATCGTATAAACATCGTATAACATCATCGTATACACATCATCATATAAACATCATCATTTCATCGTGAATACTCATGCAATAAAAGCATAGTTGTAGTATAGAGATGTGTGTTACCGTCCGATGCCCGTACGCCTCTTACGTACTTTCCTTGCTTGAACATTACATAAACAAACGTATTAGTATATTCAATAATAATTGAGACCATACCGAAGTATTCCACTGTCGGTTGTCTACCCAGCCTGTCCTCAGACAATACATCATATCTTTCTTTTCCCTGATTTACTTCCAAAATCAGATTCCTTGGCACGTAGCATATAGAGTGTTAGACATCGCTATTAATGCCATCCTATCGTGTTCCACACGATTCCTGCAACCACAATGGTTAGCAATACCACTTTTCATATCATATAAGCACATAAACAATTAGTCATGTCGTATAACATTAATGCCATCATGCATAAATATGTGCTATCAATAACTTCCTAGGCCCTTAACAGCCCCAATGAGCAACCACTGCTCTGATACCACTAATGTAAGGACCCCAAGCCCTTAACCCTTGATTAGTGTATTAACCACTATGTGTGGTACATGCTTTCTATACAAAGTCAATCGGGAAGCTCAGATGATACTTTACCATTGAATGTCAATTACAAAACTTCCTTTAATACTCAATGTTGTAAGATCATCTTCCTAACAATAAAAGACTCATATGATTGCCCTTTACCAACCTCTTGGTGCCATTTTTCACATTATGAACTTTTATAAAAATTTGGGCAGAGTCTCCCCATAAATAGAGCTATCCCAAAAAAAAGAGCACAGCACATAACATAATTCCCGGCCAGGGAACACATAATACTCATCAGAAAGCAGTAATACACGTAAATTCCCAGCCAGGGAAGACACCACACATATGACGACAAAAGTGGGTTTCAACACCCACATAATACACCAATGACTCTCTTAACATTTAGCAATTCTACCTCTAATTGCATGCAACATAGAATGAAAGAGAGAAAGGCTCATGCCTTTACATACAACCCATATACAAGTATAATCGTGCTCACATGCGAGCATCATGAATATGTATAAAATCATCATGGGTATATAGGTACTCTATACGATACCGTGCTCCATCAAGCCCTGGTACCACGATCCTGGGAGTACATCCAATCAACAGCTCGAGCTCATCTCCAAAGCCATCGATGTACCTGTTCACCTGCCCCAACAGAGACAGCCCCCAACGGGGTGAGCATACCAATCCACAATTACATAATCATAATGACATAATACATAATTTACGAAAATGTAAATATTGTGGAACATATGTGATACTTTCTGGATGGTATCATCCTCATCATAGCGTACCCCTGTAATAACCCTGTTCTCAAAACAGATAAATCATCAAATCCTGAATATGCAGTTAATCATCACATTGGTTGACCCTAGCCAGTTTCAAATTAACAACATTTCATAACATCTTACTTTAACTAGCAATGATTAGCAACATTTCATAATATCATTTCATAACATCATTTCATAACATCATTTCATAACATCTTTTCATAACATCATTTCATAACATCATTTCATAACATCTTTTCATAACATCTTTTCATAACATCTTTTCATTATCATAACATCGTTTCATAACATCTTACTTTATCTAGCAATTATCATAATTCTAGATATCATATTGGTATTTCCTTAACTTCCGATACTGGTTAATCACTTCTCTGATTAACTACGTCTCTGTTCCTATTATTACCAATAGGGAATAAAATACAGATATCCTAGATATCTAATCAAATACCACATTTTCATTTCTTACTTCAAGGTAACGTCATACTATGGGTGTTTGCTCCTTAGCAACCACACCTCATCATTGGCTCGCTTCATAGCGGCACTGAACATTCCACTATGTGAATCAACATATCGTAACCGAGTCCCGATACCATCATAGTAAAACATTTCATATATCTTAAATCATGCATCATACTTGTAAAACATCATTTAAACTATGCTCGTACGTTAAACGTACCTTAAATCCTCGAAGTCCGAGCCAAACCTTGCTCGAGTTCCATGCCCCGAGAAACGATGTGCTAAAACGATAAATAATTCACAATTATTTACGAACATGTAACCCATGCTCAAGCACATTCATAACCTTCAAAATATTGTCAACACACGACAATAAATCATTTAAAAGACCCGGGGCAGGGTATATGCAGGGAGGGAAAACGAATGCGACATATCGAAAAATTGCCCAAGAACACCTTCAATAATTCGAACCCTAGCATCACAATTCGAACCCAACCAAGCATCATAAATCATCTAAAACATGTAATAAATGATCCCTAACATGAATCATCAACCCATAGCCAAAACCCCCAAATTCGAAATCAAATCCTTACCAAATTAGGGCAAATTCAAACCATAACATCTTAATTCGATCCCACTTAAGCATCATAATTCATTTAAACATGAATAAATCGAATCCTAACAAGCATTATCATCCTCATGCCAAAAATCCCCAAAATCGAATTCCAAGCCCTAAAATTCGAACATAATTTCGAACCACAAATCACAATTAGGCAGGGAAGAACATCACAAACATGGAAAAAGGGGGTAAGGAACGTTACCAAACGAAATCGGAAGAAAAACGACCAAAATCCGATGAACCCTAGAAATTGGGGATCGCCGCTCTTTCTCAAAATTCGACCTCAAATCGCGATGAAACTTTCAATTGCCGGAGGGGAAATGAGCGCCTGGACGAGACGAAGCCGTGGGTAGGTCGGACGCGCCGATCGGCGGCGGGACGGCGGCGGCCGAAGCGCTTTTGCGCGCGGGCAGGGGCTGGCAGACGGGTTCGGCGGGGGAGAGAGAGAGAGAGAGATTGGAGGGCTGAAATGGAATTTTAATGAAATATCTCGGGTTCAACTGGTATTTATAGCAAAATACCCCGAAAAAACTAATAACCCCACAAATACATCGTGATTCCTTAAAAATCATCTGTTTTCAAAAACTCTCTCTCTAACTCCAAAACCCTCTACCGGTGCTCACATAGCACCCGAGACTCCGAGACACATCAAAAACCCAACTCTTAGGTTTTACACCGTAATGTGAATACAATCTCAACCTCTGGATCCAACGATCCCAACTACCCAAATAAACGAGTCCAGAAGACCCAACACCTCGATTAAACTCCAAATCGCTACGTAAAACCACTTTAGGGATTATTAACATTACGGGATTAACATCTATAATCCCTGGTCATCACATACATGCTCATGATGGGTTGTTCCTGTAGGTACACTTTTGGACCGAAGGGCTAAGTGTCGGGTTGAGACAGTGAGCTAAAAGGAGCATGAAAGAAGATAGAATACAGGACTTTTGGATAGTCTCTGCTCTAGGAGTAGTATAATTCTATCGCTTTAACATTCATTATTGAGAATGTATTGAGTTAAGTTTTGAAATTTCATTGTTGGCCTGTAACTTTATTAGCTCAAAACTACAACCGGAACCCTAAGACGTTATTAATGCATGTTTAGTCCATAACTTGTGTATTAAGATGATGTTAAGGTAGGAAGACCCTACATTAGTGGTATCAGAGCAGTGGTTAGATAACCCGGGAATGAGCGAAGGGTAGCCTTAGCAATAAGTTGGCTAGGTGCTTACTTTTAAACATGTTGTGTGCATATATGAAGTATAGGATGCTATGCTAACATGTTTTATTTATCTAACGAGGTATTATATGAACTGCTTTTGGGTATTGTTGTTAACCCTTGTCTTGCAGTATGGCAGCAAATGCTGAAGTAAGTGATGCGATTTCATATGCACTTCTCCGTCGCCCACGCCTCGTGTAGTCTCGACCCCCGCTGGAAGAAGTTTGATAACTGATCAGATTGGTTATGACGGCCTCATTTATTTTGAGGGTAACGAGCTGAGGACAGACTTGATCGTTCTGGGAATGTCAGACTTCGATGTGGGCATCGATGTGCTGAACAAGTATCAGGCAGTTGTGGACTGCAGACAAGGACTGTCCGATTCAGGTCTGATATGGGAGTCCAATGGACATTCTATGGGGATGGTTCCCGTTCAAGGATTCCGTTAATATCTGTTGTCAAGATGGCACAGTTATTGGAATGAGACCACAAAGGATATCTCAGCTATGCTGTTGTTATTACTCAAAAGAGGGAAGAGTTAAGGGTTGAAGATGTGCCCGTAGTGGCGGTGTTTCCTGATGTATTTCCGGAAGAGATTCCTGATGTATTTCCGGAAGAGATTCCCGGATTCCCACCGTATGGGATGGCACCAACGGAGCTAAAGGAATTAAATGTTCAGATGCAGGAGCTCCTTGACAAGGGCTATATACGCCCTAGCGTATCGCTCTGGGGTGCACCAGTTTTATTTGTTAAGAAGAAAGATGGTTCAATGCGGCTGTGCATCGATTTCAGACAACTGAACGAAGCCATGATGAAGAATAAGTATCCGCTTCCGGGGATTGATGATTTGTTTGATCAGCTGCAGAGTACGAGGCTCTACAGTAAGATCGATCTGAGATCGTGGTATCACCAGATTCGAGTTCGAGAGGATGATGTACAGAAGACAGCTTTCAGGACTAGGTAGGGACACTACGGATTCTTAGTCATGCCCTTTTTGGGTTGACGAATGCCCCAGCTGTTTTATGAGCCTGATGAACAGGGTGCTCCAACCATATTTGGATCAGTTCGTCATAAGTTTTCATTGACGATATGCTTATTTACTCTCGAACTAAAGAGGAACACGTGGAACACTTGAGAACAGTACTCCAGATCCTTAGGGATTATCAGACCCTGACACAGCTGACTCAGAAAGGAGTGTCGTTCTATTGGTACGACGCTTGTGAGGAAAGCTTCCAAGAATTGAAACGTCGTTTGATTACGACACCTATGTTGGTGATTCCTTCTGAGAATAAGAGGGTTGCCTTGTACACGAATGCATCACTGCAGGGTTTGGACTGTGTGTTGATGCAAGATGAGCATGTGGTGGCTTATGCATCGAGGCGGTTACAACCACATGAGGACAGGTACCCAGTCCATGATTTGGGGCTGGCAGCCGTTATATTTTGCCTTGAAGATTTGGAGGCATTACTTGCATGGTACGTCGTTTACCAACTACACGGACCATAAGAGCCTGGAGTTTTGTTCACACAGGCTGAGATGAATATGCGACAAAGAAGATGGATGTCATGAATTTATCAGCTATGATGACCTCTTGTTGCCATTTGGGCTATGATTTTGATGTGGACACGTCGCCGGTGTGAGTGTCGACCTTGTTGGCTGAGCCAGACTTATTTGAGGCCATTAGGAAAGCCCAGAGGTCAGATGATGAGGTTCAGAGGTGGTCGTTTTTAGTACTTCGAGGACAGCCACCAAAGTTCAGAATGGCAGAGGATGATTCCTTGAGGCTGGGCAACCGATGGGTAGTCCCAGATACGCCGGAGTTGCTTAAAGGAATATCGGAACGGGCTCATAGTAGTCGGTTCAATATCCACCCAGGAGGAGGAAAATGTATAAGGACCTAAATGGTCAGTTCTGGTGGAGACGCATGAAACACGATGTGATCGCTTTCGTTAAAAGATGTTTGATCTGCCAACAGGTAAAGGCAGAAAGGCAGAGGCCTGGTGGCGAGCTGAAGAGCTTGAAGGTACCTAAGTGGAAGTGGAGGCATATTGTTATGGACTTTGTGACCCACTTACCAAGGACGGCCTCTAGATTTGATGCGATCTGGTGATCGTGGTTAGGCTAACGAAGGTATCTCACTTCATCCCCTACTGTATGACTTTTGCGTATCTATAGATGGCCCAATCATATGTGCGGGATGTGGTGAGGTTGCATGGGGTTCCAGTCTCGATTGTGTCTGACAGAGACCCAAGGTTTACTCCACATTTCTGGGAGGGTCTTCAGACAGCTTTGGGCACAGAGGTGAGACTGAGTACAGATTATCACCCTCAGACAGGTAGTTAGACGAAGCGTACCATGCGGACGCTTGAGAACATGTTGAGGGCATGTGTTTTGGAGTTTAATACTCCATGGCAAGATTCAGTGCCACTAGTAGAGTTCTCTTATAATAACAGCTATCATGCGAGCATTCAAATGGCACTTTTGAAGCTCTTTACGGACGACGATGTAGGTCACCGCTGTATTGGGAGGACTTGACTAGTAAAGCGGTCGGAGGACCGGATATGATTAAGGATATGTAAGACAAGATAAAGTTGATACGCCAAAAGATGAAAGCGGCCCAGGATAGGCAAGCAGCCTATGCCAATAAGTGATGACGACCGCTAGAATTCCAAGTAGAAGACAAGGTCTTCTTGAAAATCTCACCCTTTAGGGGTGTAGTTCGTTTGGTATGCGGGGGAAGTTATCCCCGAGGAATATGAGCCAGATCCATCTCATGTTTTATAGCCTACTGAAGTGCAGTTGGACTCAGATGTATCCTACGTAGAACGACCGGTCAGAATTCTGGATCGTGAGGATCGCAGATTACGAAGTAAAGTTATACCGATGATTAAAGTTCAGTGGGATCGTCGGGGTGTCGAGGAGGCTATGTGGGAGACGGAGCGGCATATGGCACAGCACTACCCGGAACTATTCTCTGGTATGTGATTTATGTTTAGTTTCTTTTGGGGTAAGTGCATCCGATTTCGAGGACGAAATCTTATAAGTAGGGGAGTAATGTGATGTCCCCGAAATGATTAATTGCAATTAAAGCATTAATTATGTTTATATGATGAATTATTACGATGATTAAGTTGTACGTGGAAAAATGAAGTGTTAGCATGATTTAATTGTGTTGATTTTAATTATGAGGAAAGTATGGATTTAATGAAGTTGGTTGCATTTTTTGTAAAAATGCTTTTAAAATACCAAGTTGGGATGTTTTATACATCATATTAAGTTTGGGGTATGATTTTAAATTAGTCCACAACCCCTTTTTAACCCATCACTCATCACTTAAACCCCCACTTTACCTTACTCTTTTTTAAAACCCCCCAACTCATCCTCAACCCTAAACCTTACCACATTTTCGAAATTCTTCAAAGGAGGAAGGAGGAAGCTCCACAAAACTTGAGTTTGTGTGATTTTTACCAAGATTTGGAGTCTTCAAGAGGTATGGAACTCTTCCTAAAGTTTTGATGATGTTTGGATTTGAAATGGGGTGATTTTTGAAGTGATTATGTGGGTTGTTTTGATGTATGTGTTGTATGGGTTTGGGGTATGGTTTTATGAGGTTTTGTGGTGGTAAGTTGTTGGGATGTATTTGGTTTAAGATGTATTGGTTTATTTGGTAGTTTTGTACCAAAAAGATGGAGTTTACTCGAAAAATCGCAGCGACCGATCGATCGGTAGCAGGGCAACGATCGATCGGTGCGTGTGAAGCGAGGACTGAAGTTTCTTTATTTACCGACCGATCGGTGGAAGTGACCGATCGATCGGTGGATGACTAACGATCGATCGGTGGCTTGGACCGATCGATCGGTGAAATGCCGTAGCTTAAATTTTAATTATGAACAGTTACCGATCGATCGGTAAGGATGACCGATCGATCGGTAAAGCAATTTTTGCTGAAGATGTTTTTCTTGGCTTAATTGATGGAATTTTTGGTATTTGGCTATTGTTTAGCTTCTAATACCGATTTGTATGATTGTGTGGAACCATCCCAGGTGCCAACAACATCGAGAAGATAGAGTTCTTCAATTTCTCCACTTTTGGAATTAAGGTACGTAAGAAGCGTACGGGCATCGGACGGTAACACACTCCTAACTATGACTATGTATTGATTGCATAAGTAATTATGATGATGATGATTATGATGATGATGTTTATGATGATGATGCTTACGATGATGATTATGATAAGTAAGTTTATGATGATGATGCTTACGATGATGATTATGATAAGTAAGTTTATGATGATGATGTTTATGATGATGATGCTTACGATGATGATTATGATAAGTAAGTTTATGATGATGATGTTTATGATGATGATGCTTACGATGATGATTATGATAAGTAAATTTATGATGATGATGTTTATGATGATGATGCTTACGATGATGATTATGATAAGTAAGTGTATGATGATGATGTATATGATGATGATGTTATGATGATGATTATGATAAGTAAGTTTATAATAATGTTATACGATGTTCATAAAAGGGTAAGATGCACATATGGTAAGATGCCATACAATGTTATAATGTGGTAAGATGTCACGGGGTAAGATGCCCATATGGTAAGATGTCATACGATGTTATTATGTGGTAAGATGCCACGGGGTAAGATGCCCATATGGTAAGAGGCCATACGATGTTATAATGTGGTAAGATGCCACGGGGTAAGATGCCCATATGGTAAGAGGCCATACGATGTTATTGTGTGGTAAGATACCACGGGGTAAGATGCCCATATGCATGAAGGTAAATCAGGGTTGACAAGAAGAAGTTAACGAATAACCAGCAAGTTACATAACCAAGACTTCGTACATTTACTGTTGTATTTTGTTACGATGCTTAAATCTTAAATGATGATGATGTTATAAGATGATGACGTTATAAGATGATGAAGTTATAAGATGATGATGCTATAAGATGATGATATAAGATGATAATGCTTATATGATGATGATGTTATAAATGATGATATGTATAAGATGATAATGCTTATATGATGATGATGCTATAAGATGATGATATAAGATGATAATGCTTATATGATGATGATGTTATAAATGATGATATGTATAAGATGATAATGCTTATATGATGAGGATGCTGTAAGATGACGATATTTATAAGACGACGATTTTAATCATTCATGTCAAGAATTGATGATTATATGCATGACTATGAAACAGGGATAACCAAAGAGGGTTAATGCAATTAACCAGGAAGTATACGTTACCAATTATTTTCATGCATTTATTTATATGCCATTGCCTTATGATGTTAAGTAACGATGTACATGCTCATGATGAGTTGTTCCTGTAGGTACACTTTTGGACCGAAGGGCTAAGGGTCGGGTTGAGACAGTGAGCTAAAAGGAGCATGAAAGAAGATAGAATACAGGACTTTTGGATAGTCTCTACTCTAGGAGTAGTATAATTCTATCGCTTTAACATTCATTATTGAGAATGTATTGAGTTAAGTTTTGAAATTTCATTGTTGGCCTGTAACTTTATTAGCTCAAAGCTACAACCGGAACCCTAAGACGTTATTAATGCATGTTTAGTCCATAACTTGTGTATTAAGATGATGTTAAGGTAGGAAGACCCTACAATTTTTTAAAAATATCTAAAGGTAAGATGGCGCCTTCAATAATATTTTTTAAAAAATATCTGAAGGCGCCATCTTAGATGATGCCTTCAATAATTTTTTTTCCCCAGAAATGAATACGCCTCTGAAAGTGGTGACTTCAACTGAAGTCGCCAACTGAAGTGGTATTTTAGGTTAGTTTAAAAACATTTTCAAATATTGATTATTTTGTTAAATTAATAATTTTCATCGATTATTTTGTTAAAAAACCCGACTTTTGCGCATGCCTCTTTACCAAAATCTCTCAAAAATTAAGAGTTAAAAGCCCTAGGAAATTACTTAACATCGTAACTTTTAATGAATATGTACACATTATATATACTAGTGCTCTGTTGCACACGTTGCGTGCATATACAGTATTTGTTTTGTAAAGTGATGTGGTAATTATAAATTTAATTTTTAATTTTTGCTTTTGGGATGTAATAAACTTTTTTTAAATTGATTTTGTAGTTTAATATCCTTCCAAATATTTTTTGATGTTATTGTGGTTATCCAAATTAGCAGGGGTCTTGCGGTCATTTAGCACATAATAGTAGGGGTATTTTCGGATTTATAAAATGGTCATACAATTAAGGTGTTTAGCTATTATAAGAGGTAGTAAGATATATATATATATATATATATATATATACATATATAAATATATAACAGTTGTATTACATATTAATTTCATATATAGAACGATTATTATTATTAATTTAATTAACAATATGGTTGTTACAAAGTATTTTCATAATATAAAAAATTGCATTTTAACGAAATTAATATTAAAGTTAAGGTTATAAATAATAATAATAATTGTTATTTGAGAAAAAGGTGAAGTGGGATAATCCACGGAGATAAGTTCGAAACTCCGTCAATGATAAGATATGTAATCATAAAACAACACTCAGAATAACGCCGGAGTGGCTCAGCCCGAGAATGTCGGCGGTGTAACCACATCAAATGTCGCCCACCGCCGCCTTCTTCACTCTCCGAGGCTCCCTTTTCACTCTCTCTGTCATAACACTAGTGTCATTCACTTACATTTCCTTTAAATCCCTCAACTCCCCGTCTTTACAATCCCCCGATTCCCCTCTCACATCTCAATCTAAGGTGCTGCCACTTATTTGATTACCAAATTCTAATCCTCCACACTTTTTTGGAATATGATTTCACCGATTTTCCATTTTTTTTATTTTAAGGTGAAAAACGATGCAGATTTGGCTCCTGCAGACAGATTGATTGAATCAGATAAAGATAGGGATTCCAGTGATGATGGATACGATGACGTTTTCCACAGTCCGAAGGTGTTTAGGTTGAACTATGAGGACATGGAGACAAGATTTAAGGTTTACATATACTCGGATGGGGATCCGATGACCTATTACCGTACCCCGCGGAAACTAACGGGGAAGTATGCGAGCGAGGGGTATTTTTTCCAGAATCTTAGAGAGAGTAATTTCGTGACGGATGATCCGGCTCTTGCGGATTTGTTCTTCATTCCGATCTCTTGTCATAAGATGCGAGGCAAGGTATGCTGACGCCGTAGATTTGATTGAACTTTTGAATTTGCTTATATTTTGTTCTGTTTCATTCTTGATTACTGAATCACGTTTGAATGATGGAAGCGGGATTTCGAGTCCAGGCGGGGAGAGGGGACTGCCCTGTCCTATCCTCACGCTCTTCTTGCCCCTTCATTGGTGGTGAAATGTTTTCGATAGCTCTTCCTATTAGATTTCTTTTGAGGCAGTTCTTACGTACGGATGTGTCCGTAGGCTGACCACAATTGGAACACTGACTGGTTAGGATTCTGTAACAAAACCAAACCGGTTCGATACGGTTTCGGTTCTGGTTCCATTATGGTTATGGTTTGAATCGATTTAGTTTGAAATTTATTACTCCAAACTTTAACCAACAGGCAAAATATAATGGCACAGTTAATGGGGTAATGAAACCAATTATGTTAATTATTTTTAGTAATATATTATTAAATATTATGAATATTTATTTGTACATTAAAAACAAATACAGATAGGGACTAATTTTACTTATATAAAGTAAGTAGTTGAATTATATAAATTAAGTTGTCTATATACCCAGGATTTTTAGAACATCATATTAATTATCTGCCAAGTTCTGGTTCCAATTTCTTATTTTTAGAAGCCCATAACGGAGGGGTATAAGGCTGAGCAGAAGGGTTTTCCATGAAATGAGAAATGCAAAGTACTAGTCCCGCACGAAGTTTGTGAATACGGAATACCCGTCATGCAAATTACTAGTCCCGCACGAAGTTTTTGAATAAGTGGTTGTAGCAAGGAATACCCGTCTTTCTACTAAGCATGATGTATTGAACTCATCCATTTTCAAAAAGGTTTATAGTCAAATGCTCGCAAGACTATTGCATTAGGGTTAATTATGGTTTTGGGTCATTGGGTGTCGTGCTTTGACTTATTTTTATTAATACAAGAGGTTTTTATTTTGGCCTTGGAGGGGGGTTATTGCTGTTTCATCTGCTGCCAAGTATTTGAGCCTCTGAACTATATGCAATTTATCTTCAAATAACATGCAGGGAATATCCTATGAGAACATGACCATAATCGTCCAGAACTACGTGGGCAGCTTAATATCCAAGTATACATATTGGAATAGAACACTTGGTGCAGATCACTTCTTTGTTACTTGCCATGATATTGGTGTGAGGGCAACCGAAGGACTTCCAAATCTAATAAAAAATTCTATTCGTGTTGTTTGCTCTCCAAGTTATAATGTTGGATTCATACCACATAAAGATGTTTCTCTCCCTCAAGTTCTTCAGCCATTTGCACTTCCAGCTGGAGGAAATGATGTGAAAAATAGGTATTCTTGTCGATTTAACCTCCACACTTTGTCCTCCGCCATTTAGTTTTATATATCTATAATTTTGCTTTCCCACCGTATCTGAGAATGTACCTATGAGGCATCAGTATCCTTTGTAATCTTTTAGTAACTTAAGGTAGCAATGATAAATCATTCATCTCCATTTTTTTTTCCATCAATGAAGGAGAATTTTCATGATGAAACCCTGTAGATTCTGGTTATATTGAATTTATATTCCTCGGAGTCAGAATAGGCACCTAAATTTGGTCCTTTGCTACTGTTGGGACAATAATAGAAATGCGCTCGAGATAACTTCTTTATCTGATGAAGTCTCTACCTAGGTATAATTGGGTGATAGCGTGCTTATTATATGTTTGTAAGTCGAATCTTAATCTTCCATGAAATCACATTTATGATCTGAGAGTAAATATTTTTCTTTGTGGAAAATTGTGTTCGTGTCATGTATATCTACACGTAGACTTATGTCAGCAGGTTAGTTCTATACTAATATTTCTAGCAGTGTGTACTTGCATGTATATTATTATTGAATATAATAACTTATGCATAATTTAAATAACTATTACAGTAATATGGTGTTGATAATATCAAAAAATGCAGATAGAAATGTAGGAAATGATGCACAGACATTCCAGAAAATGGACTCATATTGTCGGACTCATCAAGGAGATGACTAGATTATGTTTCAGACATGCCATCTGACGTGTCCAAAGATTAAGGGGAAAAAACTTTGAACACAATAAGTAAATGGCATGGACACAGCTGTTGAGGGTCTCAAATATTTTCTATACAGCGGGATTATTTTTAATATTTTTAAAATTTTATGGTAAAAATTCAACTTTTTCGAAAATTTATTGTTTTTAAATTTCAATAAAAATTTTTATTGGAATATATTCTCAATTCTAAAATATGATAGCTGTTTTGAAATATATTTTATTTTATTTTATTTCATTTTTAGAATTTTGATATGGTACAGAGGCTCGAGACTTGCTTTAGCATACCCTTAGAAGCCTTTATTTCTGTAATTGTTTTTGTAATAACTAAATCCAATACTGAATTTCAGTTTATTATTATATGGTTGTTTGTAAGGTACATATTGGGAATCATGTGATAAATTTTTTCTTACATCTAATTCTAGAACATTTTGCTTAGGCGTGCAATTAACCTTATGCCTTGCACCTATGCTCTTGGAACCTGTATGCCTTTGCGCTTTAGAAACTATGAACATTGTTTGTAAAATTTCTTTACGCTCTAGAACTGGTTAATTATGTTTACTTCTCAGCTTTTTTTCCACCTCTGACAATATTTACTGTGGTGCATGTTGTTTCTTTAGCATTTGATTTTATGAATCCTGATTTCTAGTTTGTGTGAAGTCTTTAGTAGATGTCTGATATTGATGTGCAAGTATCAACTCAAAGTTTCCCTTTATGATTATGATGCAGTTTGTAAATTTGTTTCGACTCTCTCTTCTTTATAATCTTCTTCTTGGTTATTAGAAATCTTAAGAGATGAAATTTACTCCTCTTGTTGTGATGTTTTTTTCTTAATGCCCATTCTCTTTTCTACTTATTTTCTTGTAGCTTAAAGCTTTTATTTTCAGGACAATTCTCGGTTTCTGGGCCGGGCATAGAAACTCTAAAATCAGGGTAATTCTGGCGCGTGTATGGGAAAATGATACAGAACTTGATATTTCAAATAACAGAATTAACAGGGCGACTGGACATCTTGAGTATCAAAAGAGATTCTACAGAACTAAGTTCTGCATTTGTCCTGGTGGCTCTCAGGTGAATAGTGCCCGACTAGCAGATTCTATACATTATGGATGCATACCTGGTGAGAACTTTGTCCTTCTGACAACCGAAAATGTGCCTTTTACACTCTCACTATCCTCCACTACTTTAAAGTTCAGCAGGAAATGCTAATTTAGTTTTTTCATATCTCATGTGCTAACTTCAACACATCCAAGAAAACAAAACAAAAAGCTACAAACAACTGACTCTGGTTACCGTTTATAGCCAACTGCACAAACTATTCTTGGTTATTGTCCAGTGGATGATATCTACTCAATTTTGGAAGGCATGATCATCTACGAAAACATATCGTTGTGCTTAACTTATGAATGTAGTTCAAGAAAATCAAGAATTTGATGCTCATCGTGTTATGAACTGTACACATTGTTATTTTTTAATTTATCCACGACTCAGGTACGATTGCTTTCTAATTTTTTCAATTGTTGTTGCAGTGATACTTTCTGATTTCTATGACTTGCCATTCAATGATATTTTGGATTGGCGAAAGTTCGCGGTGGTGTTAAAGGAGAAAGATGTCTATCAACTTAAGCAAATTCTTAAGAATGTAACACAAGAAGAATTTGTCACACTGCACAACAATTTGTCCAAGGTATGAATCTAAACTTACCGCAGAACCTTCAGCCAATCTGTTACGTTCTATATGCTATAAAATATATTGTACGGTGCTTTCTTTTTCCTCGAGTAACCATATTCTGTTTCTTCCTTTGTAGAAGTTTTGTGAGTTTAGTTAGACTCTAATTACAGGGCTGTTTCATGCTTTTGTTATACTCTATTATCAGGTCCAGAAGCACTTCCAGTGGAACTCGCCTCCCATGAAACACGATGCTTTCCATATGGTCATGTATGAGCTTTGGTTACGTCACCATGTGATAAAATACTAACTCTTAAACCAACTAGTGAGTTGAGCAGTTAGGTTAAGGTACGTCTGTTGTGAATATGAAAGCTGGTAAATTATCACGTGATAGTCGCAGCTGGTTCATTTATTCTTATTACTCTTTTCGAAATGCTGTAGCTGAAGATAGGATAGAGAAACTATGGTGCTTCTCTACTGATTTGTTGTGGAGCTCTTGTTCGAGGCATCAAAGAGATTTTAAATTAGTAGAACTTATTAATAACATCATTAAAATAATATTTTTTGTTAATTCGACTTAGGGACAACATACTAAATAACTCATTCGTTAACTTTATTAGATGATACACATACAAGAATTCATATGGACCTCATACAATATATAAATTAATAAGGGTAGAGCCGCACCTCATCTACCAAATTTAAATGTGTAGCAGCAAACAACAATAAAATAAATAAATACCATGTGAGCTCATCTCCAAATTTAATGTGTATGTCTAAGATGATGCAAATAATGTGAAAGAAGGTGCATATGTTGGAATGAAATTGATAGGCATCTAATTTATACACAATTAGCCATATGAAATGATGTCAATTTTCTCCTTAAAAACCGAAAGAACTCATTCGCAGTAGTAGACCTAAAATACTCGCAAACCCATCAGCTTTGCAAACAGAATCTGTTCCAACAAGGAATTTTGAAGTCTTCCCAGTAACTCAAATCAACTCTAGTCATTTAAGAAAGCATCTATATAATTTGTAAACTGAGCTTTTATTATATTATCCTTTCGTTTTTGAAAACATATGTATGCTTGAAAAATTCAATTGAATATATTTTAAAAGTATGATGTAAAGAAAATTCGAAATACATGGAGATAAGTGATATGCGGACCAACGTGCTATGATAAGTGTCGTTATTACACTTATTTAGATGTGATTTTTTAATGGTTTTCGTATTGATTCTTGGATTATTTTACGTTTTTGGTATATATTTCTATATTTCAGGAATCAATGTTGAAATGCATAAAAGTAGAGGAAATGAGCCAAAAATGATGAAAAATGACGGAACCGAGTGAACGCGTCAAAAAGCCAAGGAATAAAGGAAGGAAAGAAAAAAATAAAAAATAAAAATAAAAAGCAGCTCGATCGATCGAGACTCAATCTCGATCAATCGGAGGTCCCAGAAAGTTCTCGATCGATCGAGCAGTCTGCTCGATCGATTGCCCGGAAGAGTTTTTTGAAAAATAAATTCATTATAAAGTTTGTGTCCAACAACGAAGTCCATGATTCTCTTCCCTCTATATATTTGGACGAAAATCACAACCAATTGGAGATTTTACAACATAGGAATAGCCTCCATTCATCCATATTCCATATCACCATCATCCACCATCACCTCTTCATCCTAGGAATTGGAACAAGCCAACAAGAGAATCGAGGAGCACGATCGAGAAAGAAGCGAGGGAAGGATCGAGAATCAACGAACGAAGTTGACTTGGGAGTTTGCTTTTACCTTTCTATTATTGTTTTGAATGAATATTGGATTTATTATGTTTTTGATGATTGAGAGATATCATAAACATAATTTTTCCTATTGATATTGAGATTGAATTCATACATCTTCTATGCGCATGTGTTATTGTTTTTAATGCTTATGAATGATTGATCCCCTTTGAATGATAATTTATTATAATTGAGATCGAGAGATAAAATTATAATACAATATAGTAATTCATGTCATATGTTAAAGATTGGATCGAGAGATAAAATCACATACGAGTGATAGTTTTAAGTTAATCTAAAGTTAGTGGTTTTCAAGCGCATTAAATATCGAATTGTTAATTAAATGAATGAGAGTTACTTGTTGCAATTTGATTTTAGATTTAATATAGCTCAAGAGAGTATATCGAATAAATTCGGAAAACCAGTCACCTTAGAGATGTATGGAGAAAAGAATTGTAAGAGTTGGGTTAGGTGGATCATTGTCTTGATAATTCTTTCTTGTGGACTTTATCGTGATTGTCGATTGTTTTGGTTGGATTAGAGTAGTTTAATTTAGTTTAGTTAGTGTATTAATTAATTATCGTAGGTTAAATATAGTTTAAAGAAATCTTATTTGGTACTTGATTGTTAGTCCCTGTGGGTTCGACAATCCGTATTCTTCTTATCTATACTAAAACTTGACACCGTGCACTTGCGGTATAATCACGCTGCTTTGATATTTATTTTTTAAATAAAACGCGATCATGCTACGTGTGTGCGAGCCACCTCTTGAACCGGCAGGGCAAAGTACTACACGTACGAGAGCCACCTCTTGAAACCGTAGGAGCACCTTTATAATCCTTGTATTTTATAGATCGATCCAATCTGATTAGTATATGATATATGTTCGGATATGATGTATTTTGTTTTGGCTCAGATGAGCAAAATTCTGTTCAGTTATATATATAGTTTCATCTCACCTTATGTTTTAATACATGTTTGAAAATTTGCATATATAAGTATTTCTTTTTGGCATATTCGATTGAATGCCGAGTGCTGAGTATTTTCCCAAATATTCACCCCTTACATCCTCTCCCCAGATGTGATGACCAGGGATTATAGGTGTTAATCCCGTAGTGTTAATAATCCCTAAAGTGGTTTTACGTGGCGATTTGGGATTTAATCGAGGTGTTGGGCCTTCTGGGCTCGTTTATTTGGGCAGTTGGGATCGTTGGATCCAGAGGTTGAGATTGTATTCACATTACGGTGTAAAACCTAAGAGTTGGGTTTTTGATGTGTCTCGGAATCTCGGGTGCTGTGTGAGCACCGGTAGGGGGATTTTGGAGTTAGAGAGAGAGTTTTTGAAAACAGATGATTTTTAAGGAATCATGATGTATTTGTGGGGCTATTATTTTTTCGGGGTATTTTTGCTATAAATACAAGTTGAACCCGAGATTTTAGTATTAATTTCATTTTCAGCCCCAATTCCTTCCCTCTCTCCCGCGTGCGATTTTCCCGCTGCTACAGCGCTGCCGCGCGCAAAAGCGCTCCGCCCGCCGCCGTCCGGCCGCCGTTCGGGGCGTGCGACCTACCGCCGTCTTCGTCTCGACGAGGCGCTTCTTTCCCCTCCATCAATTCGAGGTTTCGTCGCGTGTGGAAGTCGGATTTTGCTGGTAAGCGTCGATCCCCAATTTCTAGGGTTCTTCGATTTTCGTTTGTTTTTGCTTCCGATTTCGTTGGGTAATCTCCCTAACCCCTTGTTCGTCTTTTTCATGTATTTCCATGCCTTTATTGTTTCGAATTTCCCCAATTTCGTAGGGATTAAATTTCGAATTATTGGGGGTTTTTGGCAAAGGTGATGATTCTTGCCATTGATGGTTTAATTCACATCTTAGGTGTATTATGATGCTTAAGTGGGATCGAATTAAGATGTTATGGTTCGAATTTGAAGAATTGTTAGGGTTTGAATTTAAAGGCTTGTTTGGATTTCGAATTTTAGGGATTTGGATTTCGAATTTGGGGGTTTGGCATGTGGGATGATTATTCATGCTATGGATTGATTAATTGACATTTTAGATGAATTATGGTATTTAATTGGGTTCGAATTGTGAGATTAAGGTTCGATTTTTGTAGGGCATTCTTGAACAAATTTCGATTGTCTCATTTATTCCTTCCCTGCATGTACCCTGCCCCGGGTCTTTTAAGAGGTTAATTGTCGTGTGTTGACAATATTTTGAGGGATATGGGTGTGCTTGAGCATAGGTTACATGTTCGTAAATAATTGTGAATTATTTTATCGTGTTAGCACATCATTCCTCGGGGCATGGAACTCGAGCAAGGTTTGGCTCGGACTTCGGTAATTTAAGGTACGTGCGACGTACGAGCATTACTATATATATGTGAAATGCATAAGGTGTTTTTGATTGCATTGAATGTTTTACGTATGGTTATACATACATGTTGATATAGCCAAGGAATGACCCAAATCTTGATATCGCCGCTTGTAGCGTGCGTGACACTAGAGTAGGATGACTCTTGCATGATATATGGGGTACTGGATTTATATGACTATATTATGAGACATTTGAGATGTCTAGGTTTGTAGAATCATGCATTCTTCGTAAGACATTTGAGATGTCTAGGTTCGTAGAATCATGTATTCATTATGAGACATTTGAGATGTCTAGGTTTGTAGACTCATGTATTCATTATAAGACACTTGAGATGTCTAAGTATAATGAAGGAATGGTAAAATAAATGCTAAGGCATTTGAGCTATCTGTGATTGATAGCAAGGTTGTGAAATCAGTATTAGATATTGTGATATCTGTAATTGCATGTTTAATGAATTTGTAATCACTATATGTTGATATTCGAGGATCAGGCATGCGATGTGTAAATCAATGTGTTGATTTACTGATTTATGAGATTTGATGAGTTTGATGTTGTGAGAACAGGGACAGTACACGGAATCCCGGATGAGGATGTTGCCATCCAGGGAGTATCATTTAAATTCATTAGCATTTACCTTTGTTGTAAATTATGAATTTCATTATTATGATTATGGGATTTTGTGTATTGGTATGCTCACCCCGTTGGGGGCTGTCTCTGTCGGGACAGGTGGACAGGTACATCGATGGCTATGGAGCTGAGCTCGAGCTGTTGATTTGAGGTACTCCCAGGATCGTGGTACCAGGGCTTGATGGAGCACGGTATCGTATAGAGTACCTATATATACACCTGAGGATTTATACATATTCATATTCATGATGCTCGCATGTGAGCACGATTATACTTGTATATGGATTGTATATAAAGGCATGAGCCTTTCTCTCTTTCATTTAAGATTGCATGCAATTAGGTTGAATTGCTAGAATGATATGAGAGTCATTGGTGTATTATGTGGGTGTTGGAACCCACTTTTGTTGACGTATGTGTGGTGTCTTCCCTGGCTGGGAATCTACTTGTATTACTTACTGCTTTCTGTTGAGTATTATGTGTTCCCTGGCCGGGAATTTTGTTATGTGTTGTACTCTGTTTTTGGGATAGCTCTATTTATGGGGAGACTCTGCCCAAATTTTTGTAAAAGTTTACAATGTGAAAAGTGGCACCAAGGGGTTGGTAAAGGGCAAACATATGAGTCTTTTATATTGACAGGCAATGATTAAGTATCATCAGAGCTTCCCGATTGACATTTTATAGAAAGCATGTACCACACATAGTGGTTAATACACTAATCAAGGTTTTAAGGGCTTGGGGTCCTCACATTAGTGGTATCAGAGCCAGGTTGCTCATTGGGGCTGTTAAGGGCCTAGGAAGTTATTGATAGCACATATTTATGCATGATGGCATTAATGTTGTATGACATAACACATTGTTTATGTGCTCTTATGATATGAAAAGTGGTATTGCTAACCATTGTGGTTGCAGGAATCGTGTGGAACACGATAGGATGACATTTATGGGGATGTCTGGCACTCCGTGTGTTATGTGCCAAGGAAGCTGGTTTTAAGAAAATCAGATAAAGGGATATTTCCGAGGTAACATGTATTTTACGTTGTCTTGTTGACACATGATGAATGCAAAGTGGTGCATTGAGGTTATGATATATGTTATTGTGCATTGTTTTTGCATATGCATGTCTTGAGTCAAAGTTATCTTAGTAAGGATTTTAATGGCTTATGCTAAAGTCCATATGAAGCGATGAAGAGTCCCGCTTATATGGAGTAGCAACGCTAAAGTCCATTGGAAGCGATGAAGAGTTCCGCTTACATGGAGTAGCAACGCTAAAGTCCAGTGGAAGCGAGGAAGAATTCCGCTTTCCTGGAGTAGCAAGAAGCATTAAAATGTACTAATGATAAGGGCTCAGGATGAAATAAGGATTTAAAGAAGGATATCATGACATTTATTTGTGAACCATACATTCTCATAATGTGTTTTTATTATGAATTGAATGTGGATGCATAGCGTATATGGCTATTGTTGTTAACCCTGATGGTTGCAGGTTACAGGAAATATGGAGTATAAAAAGGAATGATGATTATGCATTCCAGGAGTCCTGCTTATGACAGTGAGAATTTTTATACTTATGCTTGACCGCTAAAAATGTGGAGCGGGCGGGGATGCTCGCTTGCACATGGAGGCGGGGTATTCCATACGAAGCGAGGATGATATACCGCTTGTGTGAAGAAGCTTATGCTTGTACCGCTAAAAATGTGGAGCGGGCAGGGATGCTCGCTTGCACATGGAGGCGGGGTATGCCATACGAAGCGAGGATGAGATACCGCTTGTATGAAGAAGCGAGGATGAGATGCCGCTTGTTAGGATGATGATTCATTCCTATGTGATGACACGGATGATAGCGGTGATGTGTCCCGCTGTGTCGATTTATATTCATTTCCCTATGAGGACACGGTTTATAGCGACGGTTCATTCCGCTATATCTATTGGCGATGGTTCATTCCGCCAGGAGTATTGATAGCGATGGTTCATTCCGCTATATCTATTGGCGATGGTTCATTCCGCCAGGTGTATTTATAGCGACGGTTCATTCCGCTATATCTATTGGCGATGGTTCATTCCGCCAGGCGTATTTATAGCGACGGTTCATTCCGCTATATCTATTGGCGATGGTTCATTCCGCCAGGTGTATTGATAGCGATGGTTCATTCCGCTATATTGATTGGCGATGGTTCATTCCGCCAGGAGTATTTATAGCGATGGTTCATTCCGCTATATCTATTGGCGATGGTTCATTCCGCCAGGTGTATTGATAGCGATGGTTCATTCCGCTATATTGATTGGCGATGGTTCATTCCGCCAGGAGTATTTATAGCGATGGTTCATTCCGCTATATCTATTGGCGATGGTTCATTCCGCCAGGTGTATTGATAGCGATGCCTCTTTCCGCTACTATGTGGACGATGATTCATGCTCAGGAGTATAGCGAGGTTTCATGCCACTTATTATATGACGAGGTGTCATGCCGTCGATTCTATAGCGAGGGATTTTGCCGCTATGTACTCAGCACAGGATTTTGCCGCCTTCGAGCGATGGGTGCTGATTACGCACTATTATTGAGCGACGGAGACAGGTATGATGCTATATCACTAGCGATGAGGTATGAGATATTGCTATTTTATTAGCTTTATTGTAGCTGGCATGCATTGATATACATGTTTATTATGCCTATTTTACTAGCATGTTAGTGGATGACATACGCTGATGTACATGTATCGTCACTAGTTGACAATGTTTTAGATGCCATGAGTTGGCATGTGTCGTCACGGGATGACGATGACGATGGTGTAGGAGATGTCTTATTAGACATGCATCATCGTTACGATGATCGATGCGTTGAGTATACGTATTCAGTAGTATGCCTTGGGTGCCAGTACCGAGCACAAGGTGGTGTGTGCGACACCGATGGACGTGACCCTTATACCGAGCGGGTTGCTCGAGGAATGGATGGATGCGCTGTACATGTGATTGTACCGCAGCTTATGTTTGGGGGTAATCATTTTACGAGTGGTGATACCCTAGAAGTATGCTCGTTGGAATGGCTTTTGGCCATGTGATTTGACGACAGGAGTAATCATGGAGGAAAGTACTCGCTTTCTGTCGATGTGACATGTGGTGGACATGGTCACACCACCCTTGAGGGTGTAGGATGGGTCCTAAGGGAGTAGGATCAGGTTATGTTAAGTACATAGGGACATTGGGTTGTCCACGGTGTATCGGCATTGAGGAATGTTGGATAAAGACCCATTACTCTATTGAGTTTTTCTCCCATAGTATGTTATACCATGTGGAAACGTCCGTCTTATTGGTAGGTTTGAGGTGAACCTAAAGAGGCAGAGACTAGGTTGTCTGCCGCGTGTGTGTAGCACCATGATGGGCTTGCTAGAGCCGTTACACTGCTCGTTGGAACCAAGTTTGGCAAATCGTAAAGTGATGCGATGTGGATCGTGGTGGACTCTAGTAGTCACCACATCATTTGAGGTTGTGCGTGCCTCGCTGAAACGTGTATACGTTTATGTTTAATCTTGGAGACTTGTCTGGGACAGCTCAGGATGTTGGAGTACCAACAAGAGAGTCATCAGGTTGTTATTGACTCAATCTAAAGGAACCCGTGTATTGGGATACAATGGGTGTTATTGTATCCAGTTTTTCCGAACGATGGTTCGAGACTTGTGGATCTCGAGTTCGATGGCATTTCCCTTGCGAGGAAGGAGGTAGTATTATACCTATTTGGGAATCTTGAAAGATTCGGTAAGTTGGTGCAAGTGGTGTTGATTTTGGGAATCACACCGTGTATTGTTAATCGTCGATTTTCATCCTCCACTGAGTAAGGAATGACTCAGAATTGACGGTTGTGTTTGGGGCTTAGGGATATGTGGTAGATACCCGAGCCGAGTGCATTGAGTATGCATGCGACATCAGTGCTTAGGCAGGTATACCGGTGAGTATACGGATGCCAGTTATTGATTTCCTCTCTGTTAAGCATAGAGTTATGCTATTTTTGGATGGTTAAATCTCTGATGAGAGATATGGAACACCTTGAGATTGGGAATCTCCATGGCACGATGATTATGAGGAATGATCGTGAAGTTAGTTGACTCCCTTGAGGAGGGATTTTCTTGTGAGGGTTAAGGTATTTCCCTTGTTGGTGTTTTCCTTCGAGTTATGCGACAGCCTTCCCAAGTTTGGATTGTTAAATCCGAGGATTTTCAAGGGATGGCAGGATTTCGGATTGGTTGAGTGTCGCTGACGACACAAGCGTTGAGGATGCAATGGGTTTATTGCATGCCCCTTAAGAATTTTAAACTCTGCGGAGTCTCGGTTGTTATTTATGATTAGGACGTGATTCTTGGAACATCCGTAGGTGGACATCTTGCGAGATGTCTTTTGTTTGAATTTGTGGCCGTGAGTTGCCCAAATTAAGTTGCAATGAGGCGACTACTCCTTCGATGGAGGAAGTTTGAAAGTGGAAACCAGGTTTGGTATGTGTACACCGTAGTTGTACTAGTGTTTCCCTCGTAACGATGTATGTTAGACATCGTGAGTCTTGATAGAGATGTCATGGAATGATATCTACGATAGAATCAGGAGCGATTCGAATCCTTGCAGTTTCAGTTGACTAACTGCTTTTGGACTGTTAGCGTTGAGTTGTGCTGACGCTCTTCGACGTTATGATGGATTTGGAAGTCTATTCCACTCCAGAGTTTGACACGAGGTCAACGTTCTTACGGTTGAGGTGTCATTCAGGACGTGTTCGTACTGTTATATTAGATCGAAGGAGGACTGTCCGATCTACAGTCGTAAGTATTGGTTGATTTGCAGTCATGAGAGGCTGACTTTTGGGATGACCCGCATCGAGGTACGTTTTACCTCTTGGGGTGTTATGTTGGTTATGGTATGTCGCTCTGTTTCAGAGATTAGATGAGAGGTAAGTATCCTCGCGTTTTTTTAATACGATTCTGATATGGTCAGGAATCGATGTTATGGCTTCATGTTGTTGTGCAGCCTGGGTGTTACGTGATACACCAGTGCTAATTTCGAGGACGAAATTCTTTTAGTGGGGGATATTGTGATGACCAGGGATTATAGGTGTTAATCCCGTAGTGTTAATAATCCCTAAAGTGGTTTTACGTGGCGATTTGGGATTTAATCGAGGTGTTGGGCCTTCTGGGCTCGTTTATTTGGGCAGTTGGGATCGTTGGATCCAGAGGTTGAGATTGTATTCACATTACGGTGTAAAACCTAAGAGTTGGGTTTTTGATGTGTCTCGGAATCTCGGGTGCTGTGTGAGCACCGGTAGGGGATTTTGGAGTTAGAGAGAGAGTTTTTGAAAACAGATGATTTTTAAGGAATCATGATGTATTTGTGGGGCTATTATTTTTTCGGGGTATTTTTGCTATAAATACAAGTTGAACCCGAGATTTTAGTATTAATTTCATTTTCAGCCCCAATTCCTTCCCTCTCTCCCGCGTGCGATTTTCCCGCTGCTACAGCGCTGCCGCGCGCAAAAGCGCTCCGCCCGCCGCCGTCCGGCCGCCGTTCGGGGCGTGCGACCTACCGCCGTCTTCGTCTCGACGAGGCGCTTCTTTCCCCTCCATCAATTCGAGGTTTCGTCGCGTGTGGAAGTCGGATTTTGCTGGTAAGCGTCGATCCCCAATTTCTAGGGTTCTTCGATTTTCGTTTGTTTTTGCTTCCGATTTCGTTGGGTAATCTCCCTAACCCCTTGTTCGTCTTTTTCATGTATTTCCATGCCTTTATTGTTTCGAATTTCCCCAATTTCGTAGGGATTAAATTTCGAATTATTGGGGGTTTTTGGCAAAGGTGATGATTCTTGCCATTGATGGTTTAATTCACATCTTAGGTGTATTATGATGCTTAAGTGGGATCGAATTAAGATGTTATGGTTCGAATTTGAAGAATTGTTAGGGTTTGAATTTAAAGGCTTGTTTGGATTTCGAATTTTAGGGATTTGGATTTCGAATTTGGGGGTTTGGCATGTGGGATGATTATTCATGCTATGGATTGATTAATTGACATTTTAGATGAATTATGGTATTTAATTGGGTTCGAATTGTGAGATTAAGGTTCGATTTTTGTAGGGCATTCTTGAACAAATTTCGATTGTCTCATTTATTCCTTCCCTGCATGTACCCTGCCCCGGGTCTTTTAAGAGGTTAATTGTCGTGTGTTGACAATATTTTGAGGGATATGGGTGTGCTTGAGCATAGGTTACATGTTCGTAAATAATTGTGAATTATTTTATCGTGTTAGCACATCATTCCTCGGGGCATGGAACTCGAGCAAGGTTTGGCTCGGACTTCGGTAATTTAAGGTACGTGCGACGTACGAGCATTACTATATATATGTGAAATGCATAAGGTGTTTTTGATTGCATTGAATGTTTTACGTATGGTTATACATACATGTTGATATAGCCAAGGAATGACCCAAATCTTGATATCGCCGCTTGTAGCGTGCGTGACACTAGAGTAGGATGACTCTTGCATGATATATGGGGTACTGGATTTATATGACTATATTATGAGACATTTGAGATGTCTAGGTTTGTAGAATCATGCATTCTTCGTAAGACATTTGAGATGTCTAGGTTCGTAGAATCATGTATTCATTATGAGACATTTGAGATGTCTAGGTTTGTAGACTCATGTATTCATTATAAGACACTTGAGATGTCTAAGTATAATGAAGGAATGGTAAAATAAATGCTAAGGCATTTGAGCTATCTGTGATTGATAGCAAGGTTGTGAAATCAGTATTAGATATTGTGATATCTGTAATTGCATGTTTAATGAATTTGTAATCACTATATGTTGATATTCGAGGATCAGGCATGCGATGTGTAAATCAATGTGTTGATTTACTGATTTATGAGATTTGATGAGTTTGATGTTGTGAGAACAGGGACAGTACACGGAATCCCGGATGAGGATGTTGCCATCCAGGGAGTATCATTTAAATTCATTAGCATTTACCTTTGTTGTAAATTATGAATTTCATTATTATGATTATGGGATTTTGTGTATTGGTATGCTCACCCCGTTGGGGGCTGTCTCTGTCGGGACAGGTGGACAGGTACATCGATGGCTATGGAGCTGAGCTCGAGCTGTTGATTTGAGGTACTCCCAGGATCGTGGTACCAGGGCTTGATGGAGCACGGTATCGTATAGAGTACCTATATATACACCTGAGGATTTATACATATTCATATTCATGATGCTCGCATGTGAGCACGATTATACTTGTATATGGATTGTATATAAAGGCATGAGCCTTTCTCTCTTTCATTTAAGATTGCATGCAATTAGGTTGAATTGCTAGAATGATATGAGAGTCATTGGTGTATTATGTGGGTGTTGGAACCCACTTTTGTTGACGTATGTGTGGTGTCTTCCCTGGCTGGGAATCTACTTGTATTACTGCTTTCTGTTGAGTATTATGTGTTCCCTGGCCGGGAATTTTGTTATGTGTTGTACTCTGTTTTTGGGATAGCTCTATTTATGGGGAGACTCTGCCCAAATTTTTGTAAAAGTTTACAATGTGAAAAGTGGCACCAAGGGGTTGGTAAAGGGCAAACATATGAGTCTTTTATATTGACAGGCAATGATTAAGTATCATCAGAGCTTCCCGATTGACATTTTATAGAAAGCATGTACCACACATAGTGGTTAATACACTAATCAAGGTTTTAAGGGCTTGGGGTCCTCACACCAGATAAGAACGAAGAAGGAATATAAGACGATGAACAAAAACACTTTTGGTGTTGGTGATCTGCTATCGCTGTTACGAATCAACATAAAAGCTTAAATTCAATTTATGCTTCCGTTGATGTTTTAAGATATTTGGAACAATATTTTTTTTTTGGATTTCAGTTGTAAGATATTATTATTGTATGAAATATATAGACTAGTTTTATTTCAAAATCTGTACTACGAGACTTGTTGTCTCCAATTTTATATTTGGATTCAACGCTGGTGTCACACGTTCCGATTTTGGGGTGTGACATTTTAAGTAGTAAAAGAGCTAAATCATGTTTCTATGATTCGGTTGTGAAGAGCTTTGATTGACAATTTAATAATTATCAATATTAAAAAGCTATGTGTGTTTGACAAGCTAAGCATGAGTTAGAAAGACATACCAGATAATAGGACAAATTTGTAGCTACTGTCTGTACAGTCAAGAACCTTCACGAATAATTACTGAGGTTAGATCAGAATTATCAGGAACAACTTATCAATCATAAAGTTGTAAAACTATCTGTAGGGTCCTCGTTACTTAATCCATTATGTATCAGTTCATTATACATATGTGAGTCAGAATTAAGTAATTCATACACTGATTAAGAGTTTACTAATGTAGGTTGTTACAATTCTTACACAATCCTGTCATAATATACATCACTTGTACTGTAAAATAACCTAGACTCGTACTCCTATGCAGTGGTTCAACTCGCAGCGGAATAGACTCACAATCCCGTCATCCCACGTCTATGAGTCCGTACAGAAACAATCACACAACATGAGTATAGATAAACAACTATCCCAGTGCAATATCAATAAAAACATAAACGATAAAGCACTATAAACATCCAATGTGATTGTTCTGTATCATGCATCATCAACTCCAAATATGTCATGACATGTTTTATTCCTTTCCTGTTATAACCAGACCAATATGATATGCCTATCTCAGCTCAATATGTTAGTGGAACCTCCTCACATCTTCATATTAGCAGCACATATCATAGTACCGTCCTCACATGTTATAACAGCTAGAGCATATACCCAACCGGCGTATATCTCTCATGCCAAAGAATATGTAGCATACCTATCGTGGCACCAATCCAGCCAAAGCATATGCCCCACATTGGCATATCTATCGTGGCAATGATCTCAGCCAAAGCATATGCGACATATCTATCGTGGCATCCCTCTCAACATAATGAATCTCATGAATGTATATGCATATGACCACCAATCATATGGTACAATATTCACATCATCATCATACCAATCATATGGTACAATATCCACATCATCATCACAATCATATCATATACTCGTACGTCAATACGTACCTGTCGTGCGACACAAAAGATATAATCAGGCGTCAATGTCTAACCACCTCGGTGCCCCGTCCCCTGTGATGATGCTACAATAATATCAACAATATATCATGTTATCATAGGCTTAAAAATCAAATTCCACAAAAATAACATATTTTCAAAATATGCATCCTTGCGATCGATCGCCATTTGCCCCGATCGATCGCCAACAAGTTCTGTTTCCTTGCGATCGATCGCCACTATCTCGCGATCGATCGCCAAAATGCCATGTTCCTCGCGATCGATCACCATGTTTTCACCGATCGATCGCCAAGCCATTTCACCGCCTTATATTTTTACTCTGCATCGGTGATCGATCGCCATAATGCTCGCGATCGATCGCCGATGTCTGAAGTTTTCAGAACATGGCGATTTTGAGTATATCTTCATGTTCTCAACCTACACCTCAATTCATACTCTCAAACATTTATACACCAACACTATATCATGATCTAAACATGTTTTCATAATATTACTACTTAATTCATTGAATTCAACAACATATGAATTCAATCTTCCTTCAAATTAATCACATGCTTCTTGAATGGCATAACAAACACCATAACTAAGTTAATACACCAACTCACTACATAAAGTAGAGCATGTAAGTTCTCCTTACCACATACTTCAATTACCATGATTCCAAGCTAGAACCAAGAAAAGAAAGCAAGAAGAAGCAATGGTTTGGAAGAGAGCTTTGTAGAGATTTACTAGGTGAATTATGATGTATTATGTGCATTGAGAGCTGAAATCAATTTTATATACTTGGCTTAATCTGAAATGCAAAGTCACCTGACATTCCTAGCAAATTCAAATGCCAATTCATATGTATATGCAACTCTCATATCAATTCAAATGCATACCAAATCATGTAGGGTTATTGTCCACCTACATGTAACTCATATCCCTCCTAGTCATCACATAACTCTCTCTCTTGCTACATGTTAACCAAACCATGTACCTCCATTTCATTGTTTTAACTATGTTACATTCATTTCAACATGAATCTTGTCACTAGTCACACCCGGTTCCACCTAAATCCGAGTCCACAACATACCGTATTCATTTCATTTACGCTATAATCTTATTACATATGTATACGTCATATCGAGGCATTACATTTCTCCCCTACTTGTTGAATTTCATCCTCGAAATTGCATATACAGACATGCACAACATAAACAGATACTCAATCTGACAACCCTACTGCAATAAGGCAAGAAACAAAATCATATCTGCAACACTATGCCTTATGAGAACAAATGAATCTGCAGTATATACTTATTTATTCACCTTGCAGTAGTAAAAACAAACTTACCCGCAGTATAACAAAACGTAAATAACATACCAGACAATCACTTCAGATTCTGCTGTATCATATACTTACTCTGTCATACACATACTGACTTGATATCATAAGGACCACTGTACCGAGGAACTGACAAGCTGCACCCGGTAAGATTCCGAACTTATCATGTCATACACATACAAGACATATGTCTCTTCCTAAACATTATGATTCATATATCTGTCAAAAAACTACATGACAGATACCAATCACTACAAGTCCATATATCGGTACAAGACCCTTTCACAGAACACTGTGCCATACATCAAGGACACGACAAAGAATATACATGCGATTGGTACTGCGTATATATATATATATATATATATATATATATATATATATATATATTCCCAGTTTTCATGTACTCCTACCCAACAACAATCCGAAACAAGAATGAGTGTAAGGACCCTAGCTCCTTAAGCGCGGATTAAAGGCATAATTAGAGCAAACATACATTATCAGAGTATAAAAGTTCGTGTTGAGACTTTGAGCTTTAAGAATTACATGCCAAGTTAAGGACTTTCCAAGATTAATTACATTCTCTAACAAATGAATGTTATTCACTATAACTTTACACTACTCCTAGAGTAGACACTATACAAAATAATCATGTCCTTCCTTATCAAAAGCGTTCTTGACAAGCTCCCCGCCTCAACCCTCCTTAGCCCCTTTATCATGCCGAAATGTACCTACAATGACAACCCCCAAAACATGAGCATATAATAATCCATATTCAACATGATATGAATATAAGGCGTAAATGCATAAACCGCAATAAAACACTTCATGTTTTTCCCATGCATTTTAAACACTCCCTTTTTGGTTGTCCCTGTACCATTACTCGTGATTATAATCAATAGATTATTTAATGGTTCTACAAATGTCATGACATAACACCATTTCATTATCACCAATCACCAATCCCTAGTTCCCTTTTTGGTTGTCCCTGTACCATTACTCGTGATTATAATCAATAGATTATTTAATGGTTCTACACATGTCATGACATAACACCATTTCATTATCACCAATCACCAATCCCTAGTCTGTTATAATAGTGTATTTTAATGCACATCGCTTGTCATGACAGCGGCACTAATACCCCTCGCTTCGACATATTAGCGGCATTGAATAACCTCGCGCAAATGCGACATGCGGCAATACCCTCGCTTCAACATTTGGCGGCAAATATTCTTTCCTCGCTACAATATGACAGCGGCAAGTATTATATCATCGCTTCAAGTGACAGTGGCAAAGCATTAAAATCATCACTCTATATAACCATGACTCATGGGATGTGCACCAAACAATCATCATATACATATGCAATCATAATGCATAATTCAACATGTATTTGCATCCACAATGCACAATTCCATATATACTTGCATCCACAATGCATATCAAGTGAGTATATAAGATACATGTACCGTTGGTTGCCCGTACGTCTCTCTACGTACCTTTCCAAAAGTAGGATGTGGTAGGACTTCAATTCCTTGGCTGTGTTGCCACCTGGGATGGCTCTACACATTTACACAAACCAATATTAGAACCCAATAATAGTCCAATACCAAAAATCCCACAAAAATAACTAAAAACACCCTTTTTGGTGTCTCACGATCGATCGCCGCAAGGCCCCGATCGATCGCGAGATCACACTGCCCGAGTGTGAATTTTTCTGCACTTGGCGATCGATCGCCACTTTTGCACGATCGATCGCCAGCCCCACCGATCGATCGTACAAATGTGGCGATCGATTGCCAAGCGCTTCTGGAGCGCACTGGTTGCGCGCGATCGATCGATCGCTTCGGGCGATCGATCGCCGCTGCCTGGGCTACGAAAACCACCATTTTTGCACCATATTTTCTTCCCCAACTTCACCAACACATATACCAACAAAGCAATAACATCAAAACACCATGAACCTTCAATATACACCTTTAAACAACCAAAAAAATCTAACACCCAACCAAAACCAATACCAACCCAAAACAAACCCATTTCAAAACAACCAAAACCATTTCAAACCCAAACCAAACACCATAAAAACATCAAGAAGGTATCCATACCTCTAATGGACTCCAAATCCTACCAATAATCTCACAAACAAAGCTTTTGCAAGGATTTCCCCTCCACTTTTAAGCCAAAATCGAAAATGGTGAAAGGGGTTAGGGTTGGGAGAGTAATTGGGGATTGTAAAAGTGAAAGGAAAAGTGGGGGTAGTGGGGTATAAAGGTGGGGGTTAATTAAAAACATGTACCCCAATTATTAGCATGATGCATAAAATACCCCAACATGGTATTTTAAAAGCATTTCTCCAAAATGCCAAGCCTGCTATCATACAGATGATCCAACATTCGGTCCAGTTTGGGGGAGCAGCTACTGACGATCCAAATGCCCACATCTCCAACTTTTTTGAAATTTGTGATACATTCAAGCATAATGGCGTTACTGACGACACCATCAGGTTTCGTTTGTTTTCCTTTTCTTTACGTGATAAAGCTAAATATTGGTTACAATCGTTGCTTGCAGGGTCTATTACCATGTGGGATGGAATGGCGCTGTTGTTCTTGTCAAAATTCTTTCCACCATCCATGACGGCTAAGATGCGGAAGGATATCATAACCTTTGCCCAATATGATCCAGAGACATTGTATGAGGATTGGGAGCACTTCAAAGATCTACTGCGGAGATGCCCACATCATGGCCTCTCTATCTGGCTGTAGGTACAAACATTTTATAACGGTTTATTTTCTGATAATCGTTATATGATTGATGCAGCATCAGGGGGAACGGTGATGAGAAAGACGCAGGAGGAGGCTTATACGTTGTTGGAGGAGATGGCTGCTAATAGCTGTCAATGGCAGTCTGAAAGGAACGTGCCAAAGAAGCAAGTCGGAGTGCATCAGGTGGGTGAAGTCACTGCCCTAGCTGCCCAGTTGGAACAAGAAGATCGATAGTTTGAGCATGCATGCAATGCAAGTTCAAACTATTACATGCGATCTTTGCCAAGGAGATATCCGGGCACTGAATGCCAAGTAGGTAACCCTTTCCTTACAATTAATGAAGCTGTTAAATTTGTAGGGAACCGACCACCACAGATGTCATGCCTCGATATGACGTATACATGTGTGATATGGTTATGGTGTAATTATGATTAATGACAGTACGATGTGGACTAGGGTTCGGTTGAACCAAGTATACGTAATGTCATGCATGAATAAAATGTGGAACACAAGTACTAAAATGACTATGGATATATCAAAGCAAGTGAAGTGAGGTTATAACATATACTTGTGTGAGGGGTTGAACATTGGTGGGTTAAAGTGGAAAAGAGACTTGAAATGTAATACATAGTTGGAATTTATATTTGGCATGCATTCGAGAGGATTTGTATTTGTATTTGTATGCAAGTGGGAGAGGATAAAGAGCATGTTAATTCAGATTAGAATATATTCGTAGACCGGGTCGACTGATCCGTTCTAATGTAACCATCGCTGGAATTGAGATCTTATTCAAAGAGAAAGATATCAAATATCTGGAGTTTCTTTTTGTATATTATATGGATGATCCCATCCGCAAGGACCATGATTGGGAATTGTTTGATCATCTTTTCCAAACACATACAACACCATTTCTCACCTTCAAATCTCTACACAAACACCTCTCCAAACCCTTGGTAGTTCTTGCATCTTTTGCTTGGATTTCACTTGGTAATCAAGCTAGAAAGTAGAGTGAAGGGATTTCATAACTTCTTGGTAAGGAATTTATGATTTCAAGCTTGGATATGTAGTTAGCTATGAATGATATGAATTGAAGTACCAAGTGTTCTTGGTTGGAATTCATACTTGTTATTATGCAAAGAATTGAGTTCCATGATCATACAAACATGTTAATATGATATTAGAGATTGCATGAAACATGTTTGAATGTTTATTTTCGAGTTTTAAGAGATACACCATGAAGATAAGCTCAAAATCGCCATGTTCTGAATTTTCTGGACATAGGCGATCGATCGCGAGCCATATGGCGATCGATCGCCGCGAACAGAGAAACCATAAGGCGGTGAAAACACATTGGCGATCGATCGGTGGAAATGTGGCGATCGATCGCGAGGAAACATAACACATTGGCGATCGATCGCGAGATAGTGGTGATCGATCGCGATGGAACAGAACAGTATGGCGATCGATCGGTGAAATGTGGCGATCGATCGCTAGGGTCCAGATTTTGAAAAATGTTATATTTTGTAGAATTTGAATTTGAAGCCTATTGTAATATGTTATATTGTACATGTTGTTGTAGCATCATCACAGGTGACGGGGCAACGAGGCGGTTAGACATTGACGCCTAATTGATATTGTTTGTGTCGCGGAACAGGTACGTCTTAACGTACGAGTATATGATATGATTGTGATGATGATATTGTAAGGAATCCAACAAGCAAATACGCAGCGGAAATAAAAATATGGATTCCTAACCGAGGACCTATACAGAGTATTCATATCGGAATGTTTAAAGAGTCTCACCCTTGTAGCGTGTTTGATGCAGAATCCTTGTTGTAGCACCACGAGTCACAAACAAAAGTTTACACCTTTGTCTCTACGGTATCCACACGATTAAATCGAGAAGGGATTTAAGAACAAGTTGCTAGACTCGTTCTTAAACTGGAACAAGACTCACGGTTCTATAACCGATCGACGACCACCGTTAAACCACCAAGAATCACGGCGGCGACCGTGAAGGACACGGCTTGGAGGAGGCGGCCGAGTGCTTGAGTAGGTTTTAGGTTTTTATGAATTGTGTTGTCCAACAATTAATTATAACCGTGTATTTATATTATAAGACTTTAATTAAGGTTCAAGACTTTAATAGAAAAGTTCTAATTGTAATGTTGGCAGTGACATAAAACCTCATTTTATGTCACAAGCAATGAGCGGTATCTAGCAACACATCAAGGCTACCCAAATTATAAGAATGTCATTGACTCGACATAACCTTAGAACTTGTGATAATATTAACCATGTAACTTAATCCCTTTATCAATGTGTTTAGATTGAACACGAGTCATGGAATAGTCATACTCGTATATTCAATCTCTATTTCTTGATCCCCAAGTAGAACTAGAATAAAGGAATAAGCTCGATATCACATATCGACTCTTTCGAGCACGACCATGCATTTTAGTCTTACTTGATCAAGGGCCCAAACACTTCTCCTATTATATAGGAGGGACAAATCCTATCTTGATCAATCAACATCCCTCTACATAATTCGTAGTGTATCCAATAGTTGCCTTTATAGTTTACCCTGTTACAGGTAACGTTTGACAATATCAAGATACATAACTCCTTATGTTGGGATCTCTGATGATCTCAAGTCGTAAGGATTACATACATTATTATCACTATGAGAATTGCTTATGACACTCATATAACTATCCATGCAGCATTCTCATGGTTGGTCTGTCCAGTACATTGTTCTCTAACATGTACCCATGTGTTGATTTGATATCTCATATCCATGAACAATTCATCAATCAAAACATACTAGTCTCAATGCATTATCATTATCCTTATTTATGATAATACTTGACTAGGGACAATCTTTAAGAATAATAAAATATTATTCTAAGGACATTAACTTATATATCAATTCATATTGCACAGATATTCGAATAATATATAATAATGATTTGCCATTTATAAAATCATAATACATTGTATGTCATAAACAATCATCTAATGACTTGTCTTAGGGCATATCCCAACAAATCTCCCACTTGCACTAAGACCAATCAGACATATACTTAATGCCTAGAGATCTAGTATGACGATCATGCTTCTGCTGTGACAGTGGCTTCGTCAATGGGTCAGATACATTATCATCTGTTGGTACTTTGTATATCTTTGTATCTCCTCTTTCAACGATTTCTCGAATGAAATGAAAACGCCGAAGTATGTGCTTGGATCTTTGGTGAGATCTAGGTTCCTTAGCCAATGCGATGGCTCCATTGTTGTCACAATAGAGTTCAATCGGATCTAGAATGCTAGGCATCACCCCAAGTTCAGAAATGAACTTCTTGATCCAAACAGCTTCCTTTGCTGCATCTGAGGCAGCAATATACTCAGCTTCAGTTGTAGAATCGGCTACTGTCTCTTGCTTTGAACTCTTCCAGCTTACAGCACCTCCATTTAGGCAGAACACATATCCTGATTGCGATCGAAAATCATCTTTGTCGTTTTGGAAACTTGCATCAGTGTAACCTATTACATTGAGCTCTTCCTCGCCTCCATAAATCAAGAATGTATCCTTAGTTCTTCTCAAGTACTTCAGGATGTTTTTGACTGCAATCCAGTGACATTCACCTGGATCAACTTGATATCTGCTCGTCATGCTTAAAGCATACGAGATATCGGGACGAGTACATGTAATGCCTCGATTTGTGTTATACACGTGTGAGATGATTATGGTGTAGTTATATCAATTGGCGGTATGATATTGGGGGTTTGGGTGGAACCAAGAATGACTTAACATGTAGCAACTGATATATGACAATGAATGAAATATAGGACAATACATGTATAGTAGAATATAACATTGGTGTACATGTAGCATGCATTTGAAAGTGCATTAGAATGTACATGTGAGTTGCATTCCATAAGATATTTGACATGAGTTTGAAGGGAATTACATGTGCATGTGAGTTTGGAATTAAAGGTGAGTATTTAGATGTAAAATCAGATTTTAAACACACAACTCACCTAAACTCACCTACAAATCTCTACATGTTCTTTGGAAGCTTTTGAGGGTTTGATTTAGAGTTTCACTTGCAAAGATCTTTATACACTAAGAGGAAGTGATTTACTTGGTAAGGAGGCTAAACATATCATGCAAATTAGAAGTTCTTTGATTTTGTTTGAAGTTGGAAGCATGAAAGCATGTGAGGAATCATATCATGGTTTTATGCTAGTAATTGGATTCTAAGATGGTGGAAACATGTTGTTGTGTTAGTAGAGAGTGCATGAAACATGTTTTAATGTTGAATTTCGAGTTGTAGGAGAAGAGCTAGGAAGATAAGCTCAAAAATCGCCATGGTTTCAAAATTTTGTCATCGACCGATCGATCGCTAGGATCGGACCGATCGATCGGTAAAACAGGGGAAAGTAAGGCGGTTCATGTACCGATCGATCGCTGAAAGCGACCGATAGATCGGTGAAATGTCGTAGCATTTTTGAGAAATTCAACCATTGAAGCGATCGATCGCTAGCTTTGACCGACCGATCGCTAGGGTTACTTGTTTGGACCGATCGATCGCTAGAAAGACCGATCGATCGGTAGACTTCAAATGTTATATTTTTGTAGCTTTTGATATTGAAGCCTCTTATAACATGGTCTATTGTTCATGTGCTTGAAGCATCATCACAGGGGACAGGGCAAAGAGGCAATTAGCCATCAACGCCTGATTTATCGCTTTTGTGTCGCAATACAGGTACGTGTTGACGTACGGAGTATAGATATGATGTGATGATGATGTTATGGTTTTGATATCATATGATTTATGTTAGCTTGTATCATATGATTGGTAGTATCATATGCATGTACATACATGGATTTCATATGATTGGGATGGATGCCTTGATAGATATGTGTATATGCTTTGGTAAGATCAGTGCCTTGATAGATATGCCTGGTGTGGTATATGCTTTGGCTGGGATCGTTGCCACGATAGATATACTACATATGCTTTGGCTTGAGAGATATACGCCTGGTGTGGGTATATGCTCTGGCTATTATCACAGATGAGTATGGTAATGATATGTGCTGCTAATATGAAGATGTGATGTGGTTCCACTGACATATTGAGCTGAATAGGCATATCATATGGGGCTCGTGATAATAGGGTGATTGTTGAGACATGTCATGACATAGTGCATTTGTTGATGCATGATATAGAACATTCACATTAGATGAATTATTGTGCTTTATCATTGATATTGATATTGTGTTTTGATATCGCACTGAGATAGTTGTTTATCTATACTAACAGTGTGAATGTTTCTGTAGGGACTCATAGACGTGGGAAGACGGGATGTGAGTCATTTTCCGCTGCGAGCTGAACCACTGCCTAGGAGTTATCTTGTAATAGGTTGTTGTTAGTACATATGATGTGTAGTTGGTAGGTTTTGAGAAACCATGTAACAACTAACTAATAAGATACTCTTAATCAGTGTATGTTCTTACTTAATTCAGACTCACATATGTATGTTAACATGATACATAATGGATTAAGTAAAGAGGACCCCACAGTACATATCATGGCATACATGATAGATCCAATAGCTGACGCATATGGAATCTTACTCATGCGTTGTCTCTCATCTGGTGTTGAAGGACACTGATCCTTCGAGAGATGTATTCCATGCGTCATAGGCACGAATCCTTTCTTAGATTCTTGCATGTTAAACCGTTTAGCACTTTGTCTATGTATGTACTTTGACTTAGGCCAAGTAATCTTCTCGATCTATCTCTATAGATCTTGATTCCTAATACATAGGTGTCTTCACCCAAGTCTTTCATAGAAAAGCAATTCCCTAGCCAAATCTTTACAGATTGTAAGGCAGGGATATCATTCCCAATTAGAAGTATGTCATCTACATACAATATTAGGAAGATAATTATGCTCCCACTGACCTTCTTGTAGACACAAGGTTCATCTACGTTTTTTGATGAAACCAAACTCTTTGACTGCATCATCAAAATGAAGATTCCAACTCCGAGAAGCTTGCTTCAATCCATAAATGGATCGTTGTAGCTTGCATATCTTTCCAGCATCCTTTGGATCGACAAAACCCTCGGGCTGTGTCATGTACACATCCTCAAGCATATTTCCATTAAGGAAAGCTGTTTTGACATCCATTTGCCAGATTTCATAATCATGAAATGCAGCTATTGCAAGTAAGATCCTAATGGATTTAACCATGGCAACTGGTGAAAAAGTTTCAGCATAGTCAATACCATGAATTTGTTTGAAACCTTTTGCTACCAGTCGACATTTAAAGGTTTGTACATTACCATCCATGTCGGTCTTCTTCTTGAAAATCCATTTGCACCCTATGGGTCTCACCACTTCAGGTGGGTCAACCAAAGTCCATACTTGGTTTGCATACATGGATTCATTTCAGATTTCATGGCTTCTTGCCATTTCTCAGAATCAGTGCCCATTATAGCTTCTTGATAAGATGACTTATCATCCTCATCAATAAGTAGTAAGTCACCTTGTTGAGTCACAAGAAATCCATATCTCTGTGGCTCCCGTTGTTCTCTTACAGACCTACGCTGGGCTTGTGTCTCTTGAGCAGGCACTTCATCCATAACAGCTTGTGGTGACTGCTCTTTTTCCATCTCAATATCATGTTCATTGTTTTCTTGTGGTTGAACTTCACTAAGTTCTATATGTCTCCCACTGGTTTTTCTAGAAATAAATTCTCTTTCAAGAAAGACACCAGTCCGAGCAACAACCACTTTGTTCTCGGTGGGATAATAGAAATAGTATCCTTTCGTTTCCTTAGGATACCCCACAAATAAACACTTATCAGATTTGGGTCCAAGTTTGTTAGAGGCATGACGTCTCACGAAAGCCTCACAACCCCAAATCTTCATAAAAGACATACTAGGACGTTTCCCAGTCCATATCTCATATGGTGTCTTTTCCACTGATTTAGATGGAACACGGTTCAGTATGAATATTGATGTTTCTAAAGCATGTCCCCAAAAGGATATCGGAAGATCTGCATGACTCATCATTGATCTAACCATGTTTGATTTCTCCTCTCGGATACACTATTCCATTGTGGAGTATACGGAGGAGTGAGTTGTGGGACTATCCCACACTCCTTTAGATAATCATGAAACTCTTGGCTTAGGTATTCACCTCCTCGATCTGATCGAAGGATTTTGATACTTTTACCAAGTTGGTTTTGTACTTCATTCTTGAAATCCTTGAACTTTTCAAAGGTTTCATGTTTATGTTTCATTAGGTACACGTACCCATATCTACTGAAGTCATCAGTAAATGTAACGAAGTATTGAAAACCACCTCTGGCATGTGTGCTTATTGGTTCACATACATCACTATGTATGAGACTCAATAAATCATTTGTCCTTTCAACATGTCCCTTGAAAGTAGCTTTAGTCATCTTGCCCATTAAACAAGATTCACATGTTTCATATGATTCAAAATCAAATGAATCCAATACTCCATCCTTATGAAGTTTTGATATGCGATTCTCGTTTATATGGCCCAAGCGACAATGCCAGAGATAAGTTGGATTAGAATCATTATTCTTAATCCTTTTAGTATTTATGTTATAGACAGTCATATCAAGATTTAATACATAAAGACCATTAATCATTTGTGCACTAGCATAAAACATATCATTTAAATAAATGGAGCAACAATTGTCCTTTATAATAAATGAAAATCCAAACTTGTCCAAACAAGAAATAGAGATAATGTTTCTAGTAATTGAAGGCACAAAATAACAGTCTTTTAAATCTAAAGATAAATCGGAAGGCAAAGATAATGAATAATCTTCTATAGCTAATGCAACAACTCTTGCTCCATTTCCTACTCGGAGATCTACTTCGCCTTTTGCCAATGTCCTACTCCTTTTAAGATCATGCACATTAACACAAATGTGAGATCCACATCCAGTATCTAATACCCATGATGAAGAAGTATATAAATTGACTTCTATAACAAAAATACCTGAAGTGGAAGTAACACTTCCCTTCGTCTTCTTAAGATCCTCCAGATAAACTTTGCAATTTCTTTTCCAATGTCCGGTCTCACCGCAATGGAAACAGTTCCCCTCTTTTGCCACTCCTCCCTTTGGCTTTAGTGCAGCAGTATGAGGCTTAGATTTGACAAAGACTTTCTTGTTCTTCTTTAAGCCTTTTGCTTTAGCCCTTCCTTTTCTCTTATTCACAATAAGAACATTTGTAGCTTTAGACTTCTTGCTGTTAGCTTCAAAAGTTCTCAGCATGCCAAGCAACTGTGGTAGAGTCTTTTCAATTTCAATCATATTGTAATTCAAGACAAATTGACTGAAGCTTTCAGGAAACGATTGCAAGATCACGTCAGTGTCCAACTCTTGGTCCAAAGGAAAACCCAGCTTCTCCAGATTCTCAATATACCCAATCATCTTGAGTACATGAGTTCCAGCCATACTTTCTTCTACCATTCTACACTGCAATAACACTTTAGAGACGTCATACCTCTCTTGTCTTGCTTGTTGTTGGTACAGTTGCTTTAGATGCTCGATCATATCGAACGCCTCCATTTCCTCATTTTGCTTCTGAAGCTCAGAGTTCATGGTGGCAAGCATAAGGCACCCAACATCAAGTGCGTCATTTTGATGCTTCTTGTAAGCATCTTTATCGGCTTTAGCAACCGTCAAATGGAGGTTCCTCAGTAGGTAAGGGTTCCTCTAGGACATATTGCTTCTTTTTTTTGCTTGAGGACAATCCTCAAATTCCTATACCAGTCTAGGAAATTTGTCCCATTCAGTTTGTCCTTCTCAAGGACCGATCGCAATGATAGTGCATTTGTAACGTTGTTTGTTGCCATGTATATCTACAATATAAATATGCAGAATAAGTTTATGATTTTAATCATTTAATATGGTCTTATATTAAATGACACTCCCACTATTTTGTTTAAAATTATCAACCCTCGAAAACTTTAGTGGGCCCAGATCCATATTTCACTTAATCTTGAGTTAGCTTTGGCTAATCCCCCAAGACTCGGTTATTTAGGTAGACAACTCTTTGTCAATTACAACCACATGCAATTCTTGGATGGTTGGACGAACAACGCTTTGTTCAAATTCATCTAATGAATTATTTTCCAACCCCATGCCTCTAGGTTCCCAATCCTATTGAGATAACGCTAGTTAAGGCGAACCCAATTTTAAAATAACACGGATATCACTTTTATCCTTTCGCGTCTTACTAGATTGTCACGGTGCTTTGCTTTGACAAACCCACACATGTTCAATCGAAGTCTTGACGAGTATTTTTAATTGGAAGGCATCTTAAACTTAATATTATAAGAGGGATTTATTGATCTCATGATTTTATTAATATTGAAAATATGTCCGGTACATATATGAATATATACATATCTACATATATATATATAAGCATCAATATTAAATAAAATATTAAACATGCATCTCATACATCAACATAATGAAAACGTGACATGGTTATAGCCCCAACTAAAGATTTCTCAAGCCAAAGAGAAAATCTAAAAGGTCAACCTAAGGGTAACTTCTCCAAGCACCTCTTTGGCTCCCTTTTGTGAATGGCCTTCTCATCCGGCACCATGGTCCATCTTCATTGATCTCCATCAATAAAACTCTAACTAAACTATATAACAATTACATGATTTAGAGAATTCCTCGAGTTACATTCGAGGGGGAGCATAGGTGAGGGAATACATTCAGAAAAATAGAGAAGGCACGACTCGCAGGCCGTATTAAATTACAAACATTCACAAAATCCTATCTAATAGGGCATAGGGCTATAACCATGCACCATGCTCAAACAACACATAAAACATGCTATAACATTTAATTACTTAAATTCTAAATATTTTAAAATTTAATTCTAATTAAAACTGTAAAATAAATTTTATGAAATTATCGTACGCTCGGGACATCACATGTCACGGAACTATAACCCAATGGTTGACGTCCAACCATGAGGGTTCGAAACCCTAATAGTTGGCGACGGCGGCCGAGACCCATGCACGGCTGCTACGGTTCGAAACCCTAGCCGTCATGAGCCACAATGGTTCGAAACCTTTGTTTCAGCTCTCGGTCTTTCATGCACGATTCATGACGTTGGCGGCTTGACCATCTCGAGCCAATGAGTTCAAAAACCCTAGCCCTCATGTGGCCTTAGCCGTCAACCTTCATGCGTCGTGAACCATGATCGAACCAGGCGCCGCTAATCAATATTATCGAGCCAAAAGGAGGGTTCTATACCCTAGCCATGTTTCGACACCTCCATGCACAACCATGAGCCACAACGGCTAAACCATCTAGAGCCAAGGGTTCAAAAACCCTAGCCCTCATGTGGCAGCCGTGGGTCAAGTTCGGTGATGGTGGTGGCCGAACCATCAAGAGCTATGGGCTCGGTTTTCCCTTTTGTGTATCGTATACATAAAGAGTCAATTATATCATATATAATTTTACGATGATTTCACAAACTCAATTTATTCCATATCATATATGAATTATACAGTTTTAAAGCATGCAATATAATTCTAATATGATTAAACGATTAACCACATAATTCCGATATGAGCTTTGAACCTGGCTCTGATACCACTGTAAGGAATCCAACAAGCAAATACGTAGCGGAAATAAAAATAAGGATTCCTAACCGAGGACCTATACAGAGTATTCATATCGGAATGTTTAAAGAGTCTCACCCTTGTAGCGTGTTTGATGCAGAATCCTTGTTGTAGCACCACGAGTCACAAACAAAAGTTTGCACCTTTGTCTCTACGGTATCCACACGATCAAATCGAGAAGGGATTTAAGAACAAGTTGCTAGACTCGTTCTTAAACCGGAACAAGACTCGCGGTTATATAACCGATCGACGACCACCGTTAAACCACCAAGAATCACGGCGGCGACCGTGAAGGACACGAGTTGGAGGAGGCGGCCGAGTGCTTGAGTAGGTTTTAGGTTTTTAGGAATTGTGTTGTCCAACAATTAATTATAACCTTGTATTTATATTATAAGATTTAATTAAGGTTCAAGACTTTCTTAAAGTCTCATGGGCCCAAACCCATGATTTAATTAAACCCTTATAATCATTTAATTAAGACTCTTCTTAATTATTTAGTTCATCCCATGAATTTAATTCCCTTTATCGATTTAATCTTTTGTGCGACCCGATAGGATCTTGTAATGTTGGCAGTGACATAAAATCTCATTTTATGTCACAAGCAATGAGCGGTATCTAGCAACACATCAAGGCTACCCAAATTACAAGAATGTCATTGACTCGACATAACCTTAGAACTTGTGATAATATTAACCATGTAACTTAATCCCTTTATCCATGTGTTTAGATTGAACACGAGTCATGGAATAGTCATACTCGTATATTCAATCTCTATTTCTTGATCCCCAAGTAGAACTAGAATAAACGAATAAGCTCGATATCACATATCGACTCATTCGAGCATGGCCATGCATTTTAGTCTTACTTGATCAAGGGCCCAAGCACTTCTCCTGTTATATAGGAGGGACAAATCCTATCTTGATCAATCAACATCCCTCTACATAATTCGTAGTGTATCCAATAGTTGCCTTTATAGTTTACCCTTTTACAGGTAACGTTTGACAATATCAAGATACATAACTCCTTATGTTGGGATCTCTGATGATCTCAAGTCGTAAGGATTACATACATTATTATCACTATGAGAATTACTTATGACACTCATATAACTATCATTGTAGCATTCTCATGGTGGGTCTGTCCAGTACATTGTTCTCTAACATGTACCCATGTGTTGATTTGATATCTCATATCCATGAACAATTCATCAATCAAAACATATTAGTCTCAATGCATTATCATTATCCTTATTTATGATAATACTTGACTAGGGACAATCTTTAAGAATAATACAATATTATTCTAAGGACATTAACTTATATATCAATTCATATTGCACAGATATTCGAATAATATATAATACTGATTTGCCATTTATAAAATCATAATACATTGTATGTCATAAACAATCATCTAATGACTTGTCTTAGGGCATATCCCAACAGATATGGACATTATAACATATGAATTGTGGTATCATATGCATGTATATTCATAATGTTCATAGTGTTGATGGATGCCACGATAGGTATATAGCATATGCTTTGGCTGAGATCAGTGCCACGATAGATATGCCAGTGTTGGGCATATGCTTTGACTGGGATTGTTACCACGATAGATATGCTACATATGCTTTGGCATGAGAGATATACGCCGGTTGGGTATATGTTGTGGCTGTTATAACATGTGAGGATGGTACTATGATATGGGCTGCTAATATGAAGATGTGAGGAGGTTCCACTGACATAATTGAGCTGAGATAGGCATATCATATTGGTCTGGTTATAACAGGATGAGGCTTGAGACATGTCATGACATATTTGTATTTGATGATGCATGATACAGGACAATCACATTTGTTATTCATAGTGCTTTATCGTTTATGTGTTTATTGATATCGCACTGGGATGATTGTTTATTTGTACTCATTTTGTGTGATTGTTTCTATAGGGACTCATAGACGTGGGAGGACGGGATTGTGAGTCTATTCCGCTGCGAGCTGAACCACTGCTTATGAGTTTTTGGTCTAGGTTGTTGTGATGTATATATGATGTGTATTATGACATGTTTTGTCAACTTGTAACAACCTACATAACTAAACTCTTAATCAGTGTATGTTTTTACTTAATTCTTACTCACATATGTATAATGAACTAATACATAATGGATTAAGTAACGAGGACCCCACATTAGTGGTATCAGAGCAGTGGTTCGAGAACGGGGTGAATAAGGGTAGAGGAAGGTATTAGGGAGTTACCTAATACATTGAAAGCATGTTATGAGTCATGATATACTGTTATATTGACATGCTTTATATATTTGTTGTTGTTGGTAACCTGTAATTGCAGTAATGGCAGACAGAGTACCACATGATGAGGTTGGGGATGCCATGAGTGGCAACGCTAGTGTTGGATTGGCGCCTGTGCCACCACCACCATTTGGGCAAGGGCCAGTAGAACAGGTACTGTTGCCTGGGGAGTTGACTTTGACACAGTTTCTGAGTTATCAGCCACCTCGCTTTGAGGGTACGGAATCAGGAGAACAAGCAGAGGAATGGTTGGAACGTATTGAACAGATCTTTGTGTCAGCACCATGTGCTAAGTCCGCCTGGATACGGTTGGCAGAATTCCAGTTGGAAAAGAAGCTGTGATGTGGTGGAAAGCCACATTGATTGAGCTGAGAGCTCAAGGACAGACAGTGAACTGGGATGTGTTCCGAACTCGGTTTCTTGATCACTATTTCTCTGTGGCTGCAAGGCAGAGGAAAGAAGATGAGTTCACAAATCTGAGACAGGGATCAATAACAGTGTCTGATTATGCGGTGCAGTATTCTTCATTGCTACGGTATGTGCCGCATATTGCTGCAAACACAAAGGCAAAGATCAGACAGTTTGTAAAGGGTTTGAGTCCTGAGTTGTTTGATATGGTGATTTCTAATAACCCTACATCATATGAAGAAGCATTGACTAGAGCTGAGATGGCTGAAATTGCCGTTGGAGTGTATAAGGACGTAGGACAATCCCAACTACCTACATCAGAAAGTATGAGACCGAGAGAACCATTTAAATCATCACGAGGTGGTGCATCTTCCTCTAGATTTAGTGGGTAGCAATTTGTTCAACGAAAGGGTGGTGAACGAGGTACCAAGGGACAGTCTGAAGGTAGTTGTAGTAGCAGTGGTCGAGGGTTACAATGTTTTAAATGTGGAGGGCCGCATTTTAAACGAGATTGTCCACAACTTGATACTCCAGTTTGTTTCCGCTGTGGGAGGACAGGACACATGATTAGAGATTGTCCTCAAGCTGGGGGACAGCAGATAAGAGGGAACATATCAGAGAGTACAGTGCAGCAGAGACCACATGGTGTTCCATGGACTGGTGGAGGACAGAGAGCAGGACCACCTCAGGCTCAGGTGTATGCACTAAACAAGGAGCAAGCAGAGGCAGCTCCTGATGATGTGATTGAGGGTAAGTGTAGTTTATTTACTTATCCTGCTTTACTTTTGATTGATACTGGTGCATCGCATTCATTTATTGCCACAAGCGTTCATTGACCGGTATCATATATGCTCGTCTCCACGATTGATGCCTCTCTATGTTTCGACACCCATGGGAACTACTGTGATGGCTTGTCAGAGTGTATCTGATTGTGTTATTCAGTTTGATGCTGAGTATGGAATACAGGCTGATTTGATTGTGTTAGACATTATGAATTTTGATTGTATTCTGGGTATTGATGTGTTGAGCAGATATAAAACTGTCGTAGATTGTTGTCAAAAGACAGTGAGAATTCAGTCTGATAGGGGAAACCAATGGATCTTTTATGGACAAGTATCACGTGCCAAGATTCCATTGATATCGGCTCTTCGAATGTCCCGTTTGTTAGAACGTGGACATACGGGATATGTGATATATGCGATAGATGTCACAGATAAGAAAGTAGAAAGAAGAGTGGAGGATATACCAGTGGTTGCAGAGTATGCAGATGTATTTCCAGATGAGATTCCTGGATTCCACCAAGTCGAGAAGTAGACTTTGGTATTGAGTTAGTACCTGGTACTTCTGCAATCTCACGAGCACCATATCGAATGGCACCTTCGGAATTGAGAGAGTTGAAAACTCAATTGAGGTCTTGTAAGGACCCTAATCCTTAAGTGCGGATTAAAGGCATGATTAGAGCTAATATAAATGATCAGAGTAAATTAATCGCGTTGAGTCTATGAGCGTTAAGAATTACATGCCAAAATGAGGACTAATAATGGATTAGTTACATTCCCAATCTAAATGAATGTTATCAATTATAGCTTTACACTACTCCTAGAGTAGATACTATACAAAATTAATCATGTCCTTCCTTCCTCAAAAGAATTCTTCACAAGCTCACCACCTCAACCCGTTTTAGCCCCTTTTATCATGCCAAAAGTGTACCTACAAGGACAACCCCCAAACATGAGCAATGATATCATTCATATACAACACAATATGAATATAAAGCGTAATGCATAAACCACAATAAAACACTTCCTGTTTTCCCATGCATTTCAACGCTTCCTGTTTGGTTGTCCCTGTACCATAACTCATGAGTATAATCAATAGATTATTTTTAATGGTCTACACATGTCATGACATAATACCATCTCATCGATATCAAATACCAATCACCACTCCCTAGTCTGTCCATCACAATGTATTTTAATGCCCCTCGCTTATTTACATATAGGCGGCATAGAATAACCAATGGACATGCGGTACTCCCACCCCTCGCCTCACATTGAGCGGCAAATATCCTTTCCTCTCCCTATATGATAACCACGCTCAAATGTGACATGCGGCGCTCCCACCCCTCGCTTCACATTTAGCGGCAACAAATCAAATAACGGCAAGCATTAAAATCATCAAGGGATGACCACGACTCATGGGATGTGCACCAATAACCATATGCATCTACAATCATTATGCATAATTCAACATGTATTTGCATCCACGATGCACAATCTCATATATACCCGCATCCACAATGCATAAACAATGAGTATATTAGATACATGTACCGTTGGGTGCCCGTACGTCTTCTACGTACCTTTCCAAAAGTAGGATGTGGTAGGACTTCAATTCCTTGGCTGTGTCGCCACCTGGGATGGTTCTACACATTCACACAAATCAATATTAGAACCCAATAATAGTCCGATATCAAAAATCCCACAAAAATATCCAAAACATCAATTTTGGTGTCTCGCGATCGATCGCCATATAGCCCCGATCGATCGCGAGATCACACTGCCTCGCCCAACAAAATTCCTCAACTCGTGATCGATCGCCGAGTTTGCGCCGATCGATCGCGACCTCGCCGATCGATCGCGCCAAACTCGCGATCGATCGCTGAAGGCTACTGCCTTCAGCCCTTGCAGCTCGCGATCGATCGCTGGAGGCGCCGATCGATCGCCGAGCTCTGCACACCCAATTTTCGGGCACTATTCACCCATCTCCTTCCCCAACTCAAACAAACTCATATTTTAAAACACCAACCATACCAAATCACTACAAATCTTCAATAAACATCATCATACAACCATAAATCTAACACTCATCCAAAAATAACACCAACTCATACAAACCCATTTCAAAACCCTTCAAAACCATTTCAAACTCAAATAAAATACTACAAAATCAACAATGAGGTATCCATACCTCTTGGGGACTTCAATCTCCCAATAAACTCCACCAATCAATGTTTTTGGAAGGATTTCTTTCCACCCTTAAGCACAAAAACGAAAATGGAAAAAGGAAGGGTTTGGGAGGTGTAATTTGGGAAAGTGAAAAGTAAGAATGAATGTGTGGTGGGGGTTTGGGGTAATAAAGTGGGTTAATTTAAAATAGAGAGCATGCCACAATCCCATGGTGTATAAAACACCCCAACATGATATTTTTAAAAGCATTAATCCAAAATGCATCAAAATACCAAGTAAACTCATGATTTCCAATTAATTGCTAACCATGGCAAATAAATCATGCTAACAACAATTTTCCCAACATGCACCCTGAAATGCACTCCCGGGTCACCCTTTCCATGTGACCATGCATTTCCATAAGATAATTAAATCCAACACAATATTAATTACCACCATAATTAATCATATAACACAATTAATGCCCAAATTGCAATTAATCATTTCGGGGATATCACAGATCTAATGGACAAGGGGTACATGCGTCCTAATGTATCGCCTTGGGGTGCTCCGGTATTGTTTGTCAAGAAGAATGATGGTTCAATGCGACTTTGCATTGACTATAGACTTGTGTGAGGGATTGAACATTGGTGGGTTAAAGTGGAAAAGAGACTTCAAATGTAATACATAGTTGGAATTTATATTTGGCATGCATTTGAGAGGATTTGTATTTGTATTTGTATGCAAGTGGGAGAGGATAAAGAGCATGTTAACTCAGATTTCCAAACACATACAACACCATTTCTCACCTACAATTCTCTACACAAGCACCTCTCCAAACCCTTGGTAGTTCTTGCATCTTTTGCTTGGATTTCACTTGGTAATCAAGCTAGAAAGTAGAGTGAAGGGATTTCATAACTTCTTGGTAAGGAATTTATGATTTCAAGCTTGGATATGTAGTTAGCTATGAATGATATGAATTGAAGTACCAAGTGTTCTTGGTTGGAATTCATACTTGTTATTATGCAAAGAATTGAGTTCTATGATCATACAAACATGTTTATATGATATTAGAGATTGCATGAAACATGTTTGAATGTTGATTTTCGAGTTGTTGGAGATACACCATGAAGATAAGCTCAAAATCGCCATGTTCTGAATTTTCTGGACATCGGCGATCGATCGCGAGCCATATGGCGATCGATCGCCGCGAACAGAGAAAATATAAGGCGGTTAAAACACATTGGCGATCGATCGGTGGAAACGTGGCGATCGATTGCGAGGAAACATAACACATTGACGATCGATCGCGAGATAGTGGCGATCGATCGCGATGGAACAGAACAGTATGGCGATCCATCGGTGAAATGTGGCGATCGATCGCCAGGGTCCAGATTTTGAAAAAATGTTATATTTTTGTAGAATTTGAATTTGAAGCCTATTGTAATATGTTATATTGTACATATTGTTGTAGCATCATCACAGGGGACGGGGCAACGAGGCGGTTAGACATTGACGCCTAATTGATATCATTTGTGTCGCAGAACAGGTACGTCTTAACGTACGAGTATATGATATGGTTGTGATGATGATATGGACATTATAACATATGAATTGTGGTATCATATGCATGTATATTCATAATGTTCATAGTGTTGAGATGGATGCCACGATAGGTATATAGCATATGCTTTGGCTGAGATCAGTGCCACGATAGATATGTCAGTGTTGGGCATATGCTTTGGCTGCGATTGTTGCCACGATAGATATGCTACATATGCTTTGGCATGAGAGATATACGTTGGTTGGGTATATGCTCTGGCTGTTATAACATGTGAGGATGGTACTATGATATGGGCTGCTAATATGAAGATGTGAGGAGGTTCTACTGACATAATTGAGCTGAGATAGGCATATCATATTGGTCTGGTTATAACAGGATGAGGCTTGAGACATGTCATGACATATTTGCATTTGATGATGCACGATACAGGACAATCACATTTGTTATTCATAGTGCTTTATCGTTTATGTGTTTATTGATATCGCACTGGGATGATTGTTTATCTGTACTCATTTTGTATGATTGTTTCTATAGGGACTCATAGACGTGGGAGGACGGGATTGTGAGTCTATTCCGCTGCGAGCTGAACCACTGCTTAGGAGTTTTTGGTCTAGGTTGTTGTGATGTATATATGATGTGTATTATGACATGTTTTGTCAACTTGTAACAACCTACATAACTAAACTCTTAATCAGTGTATGTTTTTACTTAATCCTTACTCACATATGTATAATGAACTAATACATAATGGATTAAGTCAGTACCCCACGATTATTCCTCAGAATACACCGTGCCATCGAGATTACCAGTCTCAAGGTGCCACAATCTCACCGGAGGCCCATTCATCAAAGCATAAAAATTCGATGCTCGACGAGTACCGAAACACGGGCATTCGTATACACGTACATGCCCAAGTACCAACACAACATGCATACTCAATGCAAAAAAAACTCGGGTATCACCAATCATACCCAAAGTCCCAAAACCAACTGTCAATCCCTAGCTATTATCATCTCGCAGAGAATAATGATCGACAGACAAACGATCAATGGCGTGATTCCAACATCAACACCTCACAAACCGACCTATTGAATCTCCCAAAGATTCCCAATCGGTAGGTATATCAATACCGCCTTCTTCACAAGGAAAGTGTCATAAATCCATGACCCTACAACCTCAAACCACCGTTCGGAAGACCTGGATATATTTATACCAAAATATATCCCGGAACCCAGAAATACACAACTGGTTAGAATAGTGCATCAATGCCACTATTACCAAATCAAAACCCGCATACGCCATGTATACACATCCCAACGATGCTTTGTACCAATGCCATAGTACTCCACAATCGAGCATCTCCCCGGAGACGTCTCCTCCAACGTCTCACCGAGGTAAGAAATCCATTACTCGGTCCAACACCAGTAATGCTTACCATGGCTGATTTTCAATCAATCCACGACCGATGAAAGTTGTCTCCAAGACAGCACAATCCAAAACTCTCCAAGAGACAAAATCAACATAGTAGTGTTACCCCACTAACTATATCCCACAATTCCAATTGTGACTCCTGTTGCATTCCACATGCAAGGATGCTCAGCCCGAGCTAATAACAACTTGTCGACACTCACGTTGGTATTCCCAACAAAAGTGAGCTGTCCCAGGACAAATCCCTTAACATCGACGCATAAACGTCCTTGTGAGGCATTCCCTGCCTCAAACCTCATACGACATAGAGACTACAAGAGTCTATCATCAACCCTCATCGTATCACCGTGTGATACACCAAAATTCAGTTCCAGCGAGCAGTGTAATGGCTACAACAAGCATACTATATCACTGTAAAAATACCTGGCTAGCAATGCGTTGCCCCCATGGGCTTACACCGAGCCTACTAACGTATCATACGTTCCATCCGGTATGCCATACCTTACAAACCATTAGAGTAGTGGGTCATCACCCAATATTCCTCTAGAACACCAAAGCATAATGGACATCCCGGTGTCCTTGCTCAACCACGGTGCAATCCTGATCCAATAGTACTTATTACACACCCTCAGGGTGGTGTGACCAAGTCTACCACACATCACAATCACAAGCGAGTAGTTTCCAATGACTACTCTTACCACCAATCACTTGGCCTTAGCGATCCCAGCGAGTATACCCAAAGGTATTACTACTCGACAAATATTTACCTCTATTACACGATGCGGTACACTCACCGGTACAATGCATCCAATAATCCATCGAGCAATCTGCTCGGCATAATGGTCTCGTCAACTAGTGACCCAGACACCATCCTGTGTTCGCCATCAGCACTCAAACCATATGGCTAAATACGTACACCCAGACATATTATTCATCAAAACGACACTACATGTCTACATAGAATATCCACTATGTCATCGTCATCCCGTGACGGTATATTCCAACACATGACATCCAAAATCCCATCGTCAACTCGTGACGGAACATGTCGATACATGACATCCATATTCTCACCGTCAAACATATGACATTATATAACCACGTATGGTATTCACAATAATGCTAATAAAGCAGTAATATAACATACCTCATCGCTCTCAAGATAGTGGTATACCTGTATCCCTCGTCCACCAGCGGTACACCAGCAGCACCCATCGCTCGTATAATATAAAATCTCAGTTAATTAAAGTTCCTTACAACTTGATCAGTTACTTTTCGATCTTAGGCAGTGGGTATTTATTCTTGACAATAGCCCGATTCAACTACCTTTAATCGATACACATCTTCATCATATCATTTTTCTTCTTCACGAACAATACTGATGTTCCCTCAAGGTGAAATACTCAGACATATGTACCAGTATCGAGGATATTCAGCAACTATTCATATATCTGTCAACTCTGCTGATGACATTCCGTACAGTGCTTTCGATATCAAATCTATTCCTTGTCATCAACGAATAGTTAAAGTCTATTTCCTTCTTTAGTGAAAATTCTTTCATTTCCTCAGGAAAATCTTGGTAGGTTTTCTTACCTCTATCATATCAGTCAACCTCAACTCTTTTTGATAAGCATCAACATCTTATTATCAAATAACCCTCGTTTTCCAAGTATTGCAATCTTAGCTTGCTATTCGTGGTGATAAACATTTCATTTGTAACCACAATATAATCAAAAATTCATTATACTCTGAAATCAACTTACAATATCTCAAAATTTATCAGAGTATCCATGCCCTTGATACAATCAAAACCATATTTCGACAACATCATTTAATTCAAATCCACAACACTATCAACAAACTGTAATCTGCAGTTCAATATTACAATTGTGGATAGGATAATTATCACTGCTGATGTATTTTCCCAATCATCATTATTAATGCACCTTTGATGCAATATATGAAACCAATGATTTTATCTCAAATCAAACTCGTGCCGTGTGACCAATACACAACATGTATCTGTGATCACTAGCATCTCTATCATTGCCAAAATCGAAATGGTTATATATCCTGGAGACATCTCAATCCCATTGTCAAGGTATACTCTCGGTCTACAGGTAATTAACTGCTGCTGAAACTGAGTGGTCGTAAAGAATAACCACCATGATATCTACCCCTAGCTCAGGGTATTTGTTGTTATGGTTGCATTTGTTCCTGAGCATGTAACTCACATGCTCTGACTGACCACTATCAATATCAGTTCCTATTATTCTTTCAAATGGATCAATAGATATTTATATCCACAATGACCTCGAAAAGATTTGGTATTCTACAATCTCATAGTACCTCCAGAACTACTAGAGTTGGATAAATTGGAGTGATACTTCTGAAACCTTTCTTAGTACTACTTGGATTCATTAATCTTTAATCCAGTTCTAACTACTCGCACCACATCAGTGTCTTATTCTTCAGTCGATATCTAATCTCTGCACTAGTGAATAGCTATCGAGATTAAGCACATACTTCCATTTCTCAAGTCCAGGTTAATCGTTTATCATTTTCCATGTAATCAGCATGGCCTTCTCGTAAACATATTTTCCCGTATCAGAAAGAGGAAAATAAATCGTCATCCGTCACTACCATTACTCTAGATACTATCATCTAGAAGAGTTCATATTGTAGTATTTATTCATAAGTTGGACATCTAAACTGGAACTGAATGACAACAGGCCATATCCAAGTCCTCATTCAAACCAATAATCGTTGTTTCCTCACAACAACTAAACTTTATTCTTCAATTGAAATATTGCTAGTTTCAATATTCTCAAGTTCTAAATTATCATCTTGGCGTACACGGGTTTTGACGTAAACTCATACGTATAACCTTGGTCTTTCAGACTTAAATTCCCGATGGCAATCGACAAAATGCGTTTTAACTAGTTCTAGTATCATCTCACTAATCACAAGGATTAAGTCCCAAAGTGATAATAGAAGTCTCAATAATTATCACTATGATATAATTCAAGTAACAGTTTACAGTGCCTACAGGTTCAATAGATGGCTCTTAAAGTCTATATCACAGCTACCTGTCCAAACACTAACTGTCCAACAAATCATCATATACAATCTCAAGTCAGAGATGTTCTCATCACTTAGTCTACATCATCATCTGATAAGCAACTGTCAGTGCTAACAGATAAAATTCTCAACATTATATGCAACTCAACATTATATGCAACTCAGCATATTAAAATATTCAAAGATATGACCACTAATTATCCCTGCTTAATAATCCATTACATGTATAAAACTTCATTATCGAACATGTAAACATAGCAGGCAAGAGCATATAAATCAGATAGTCAGACACATGCACAAACAATTCATTTGTGTCTATACTCAGTGTCCCTAGTTCGAGCATATCCCAGACTATGCTCTGATACCAACTGTGAGGGCCCTCAAAATTTTTCGCAGTTTGTTTCTAAAACATTTTCGAATAGTGAAAATATGTATTTCCAGTTTTACATCTAACATGATATTCATCGCATAAGCATTTCATATAATTTCTCAGTAAAGTAATACTTAAAAATACAGATACTCAGGGCATACCCTGGTAATTTAAAACATAAGTAAAAATATTAAACAACTACAGGGACTCAAAACATAAATCATATACCTGAGCTCGCTCTCAAGGAGCTCTGGTATTTAACGATGCTTCGTCTCGTGCATCCACCGTACGTCCACCTGTACCACCTTTCATGCCCATACAACAAATACATGACAGCCCCCCCGCGAAGGGGGTCAGAACCCAGTACGAGAAACAAATAATATCACAGTGTATGACAAATAACATGTGATGCATGCCGTGCATGAATGCAAATGCATATGAAGGGTATCAAATCTCGAATATCCATATCTCTGGAGTCCAAAGGAAGATCATCAATCACTCATCAGTGCTCGAGCAGGATGTGACACGCTCTGTGCTCCGATCTATCTCTCAGTCGAGCCATCGGCGGTCCATCATCCTCGTGTCTGGGCGACGTCGGCACGCTCGTCGCTCCGGCATCACTCAGCTCACTCTCTCTCCTGCCGAGCCAACGGCTGCCCATCATCCCCATACACGCATCACAGATACCAAAGAAAAGATATAGGTACCAAGAAACGAATCGATAGGCTCAACATGACATGCTCAATGTCCATGTGTGTCAATGCATCATGCAATATCGTAATCTCATGTGATGCATCTCAAATCTCATGTCATCATATATGATGCAGTCAATGTACCATGTAATTCACATACTGCAGATCAACTTATCACATAGTCACATAAGGAGCAAGTAATGACAAGTAAATCATACCCGGGAACATCACATGTCTTTGCCAGACATTGTGATAAAACCCGTTTTCTACGTACCTCGGACCAATGCTATATCTACCGAGTACTCCTCGAATAAATCTCGAGATCTGTTAACCTGGTCATTTACACCTCAATTATATCATCAAAGTGAACACTTATTTCCAATATCAAATTTATAATCCAAACATTGACCCTTATCAAATTTTCTTAATTTTCAGCTTGACCCATTTTCGTATAAAAATCATAATAAATTCATATGATGTCCAAAAGACTTGAGGCCAGTGGGAAAATCACGAAACCTTAAAGTACTAGAGTCATCTTCAAGTCCAGAAGCTAGTTCACTCATCTTGAGGCACATGCAAAGCAAAGTATGCCAGATTCAAAAATACTCATATTCTGTTTTGACAAAGTCAGCGGTTCTAGGAAAAAAGTGCATATCTTACACAAGTAAACTCCAAATCATGTGAGGCTAGTTTTTAATGCAAGATAACTCAATATTCTACAATACATCTATTATGAGTGTCAAGCAAAGGAGTTCATCTTGAGGTACATTATTTTTAATTCATTTGATGTATTGTGGAATCCATGTGTCCATACATCATTACTTTGCAAGATTATTGGTCCAAAATCATGTATTAAACATGAGTTACATTAATTAGTGGCATGCATTTTCCAAGTGCCATGTGATCATGCATATTCTCATGCACTAAACATGTTCCACTAGTTGGACGACTCATCGTAGTCCAAAATTCCTTATTTCAAATTTGCACTTTTAATTATACGGGTTTGCTTAATCATCGTTAATTCGGATTAATTAGCATTGGGGCCATACATCAGCAGTACTCTTCACCTTCCTACTTAAGGCGTCTGCTATCAAATTTGCTTTACCAGGATGGTACTCAATCTCACAGTCATAATCTTTGAGTAAATCCATCCACCTCCTTTGCCGCATATTCAACTCAGCCTGTGTGAATAGAAACTTCAGGCTCTTATGGTCCTTATAGATGGTAAACGACGTACCATACAAGTAATGCCTCCAAATCTTCAAGGCAAATATAATGGCCGCCAGTTCCAAATCATGGACTGGATACCTAGCCTCATGCGGCTTCAACTGCCTCGATGCATAAGCTACCACATGCTTATCTTGCATCAGCACACAGCCCAAACCCTGCAGTGACGCATCCGTGTACAAGAAAAACCTCTTATTCTCAGAAGGAATCACCAATACAGGTGCCGTAGTCAAACGACGCTTCAATTCTTGGAAGCTTTCCTCACAAGCTTCAGACCAATAGAACGGTACTCCTTTCTGAGTCAGCTGTGACAGGGGTCTGGCAATCTTTGAGAAACCCTCGACGAAACGTCGGTAATATCCTGCCAAACCGAGAAAGCTCCGTATCTCAGGTACAGAAGTGGGTGCAGCCCACTCCATCACAACTTCAATCTTCCTGGGATCCACAGATATCCCACTGCTAGATATAACATGGCCCAAGAACACCACACTGCTCAACCAGAACTCGCACTTGCTAAGCTTTGCGTATAACTGATGATCCCTGAGGATCTGGAGTACTGTCCGCAAGTGCTCCACGCGCTCTTCCTCAGTCCGGGAGTAGATGAGTATATCGTCAATGAAAACTATGACGAACTGATCCAAATATGGCTGGAACACCCTGTTCATCAGATTTCGATGTGGACACATCGTCGGTGCGAGTGTCGACCTTATTGGCCGAGCCAGACATATTTGAAGCTATCAAGAAAGCCCAGAGGTCGGATGATGAGGCTCAGAGATGGTCGTCGATAGTACTTCAGGGTCAGCCATCAAAGTTAAGAGTGGCTGAGATGATTCCTTAAGACTGGGCAACCGTTGGGTAGTCCCAGATACGCCGGAGTTACGTAGAGGAATATTAGAGCGAGCTCACAGTAGCCGGTTCAGTATCCACCCAGGAGGAAGAAAAATGTATAAGGACCTAAGTGGTCAATTCTGGTGGAGACGCATGAAGCGTGATGTTATAGCTTTTGTCAAAAGATGTTTGATCTGCCAGCAGGTAAAGGCAGAAAGGAAGAGGCCTGGTGGCGAGCTGAAGAGCTTGGAAGTACCCAAGTGGAAGTGGGAGCATATATCTATGGATTTCGTGACCCACTTGCCAAGGACGGCCTCAGGATTTGATGCGATCTGGGTGATCGTAGATAGGCTGACGAAGATGGCTCATTTCATCCCTTACTGTATGTCTTTCACATACCTTTTGTAGTATTTATTCAATAAAACACTTCAAATTCCAATTACACATGCTTTACCAAAATGAACAACACCCACCCCAAAATAATCATGTCGTAACCCAAATTCCCAACATATATCACATGCACCCTGAAATGCATTACTAGGCCATGACCACCACATGACTAAGCATTTCCCAATATTAATAAATCATCACCAATAAATTAACACCATAATCCTCACATAACGTAATTAATGTTCAATTACACATAATCATTTCGGGGATATCACACTGATCGTGGTGATAACCTTGGAATTTGGTTCTTGGCAGAACCTGGGGTCCGAAGTACTTTGTACTGGGGTTGGTAATGGGAATTAAGGTTAGAGAGATGATTTTTTTGAAAACAGATGTTTTTTAATGAATCATGATGTATTTGTGGAGCGTTGGAGCTATATATACCAGATAGACTCGGTATTTCGTCATTATACGGAATCACTTCCCTCTCTCATCTCCCTCGCGCCTCTCTCACCCCAAACCCTTCCCTCTTCCCCTCTTGGAAGCAAATCGTTGGGGACTCGCCTTGGGAGCCCGATTTCTTGAAGAAAGGCTGGTAATCTTCTTCTCCTCACCTTTAGCTTCGATTTGATTGTAGTTTTGTGCTAAATGGTTGAGTTTTGGGTTGGATTTGAAATATGGGGGTTTTGGTTAAAGATCTAAAATGTTGATTTTAGTGTTTTTATTGAGTTTAAATGGTGTATTGGAGGTGTTGAGGAAGTTAGGGGTGTTGGTTTTGAGTTTGGGTGTGAAAAACACCATGGAAGCTCGAATTTTTTTGGAAAATCGCAGTTAGCGATCGATCGCCGAGGAGGGGCGATCGATCGCGATGAGCAGCTCGATTTTTGGTGACGATGAACAGTGCGGCGATCGATCGCGTGGCCCTGGCGATCGATCGCGAATGAGCACTGGTTTGGCATCTGGATGGAGGCGATCTATCGCGATGTTACAGGCGATCGATCGCCGCTTGCAAATTTTTATTTTTTTTTGAAAATTTTGGAAAATGTTGGGATTTTGAAATTGAGGTTTAAATGGCCCGTTTCCGGGGCAATGTCTACATTCCAATGGGAATGCTATACTTTTAAAATGGATTGGTTGGAGCCAAAGTTAATATAACGGATTTCTCGATTAAGTTTTTTGGCTATCTTTTAAACATATAAATTGGAATATTTTGGGTATTATGTATGCTTAGCCAAGGGGCCTTTATTTTTGTAATCGTCATGGATGGACGATAGGTTTGGAAGTTGTGAACGTGCTTGGGCACGTGGTTGCATGCCTATGTTTAATTGAGAGTTATTTGCATGTTAGCACTTAACTCATCGGGTCGTGGGACTCAGGCAAGGTTGGACTCGAACTACGGAATCATGAGGTACGTATGACGAACGAGCATAGCCCTTTATCATAATTGCAATTGTTGAGTGCTTGGTACCCTGTATTGCAATGAATGTGTATGGGAATGAATGATATATGGTATTAGCAATAAACGGTTATTGAAATGCATGGTTTATGATATTTGCTACAAATGTATATATACGCATTGGGATTTATATGGTGCCGCTTTTGAACGAGCAATGATTGGTTGTTGTCGCCTTTGAGCGAACATCGGTTATGACGTCACTGCTGTTGAGCATGCGTGAGAATGAAATGTCTCTATTGTAGAGCGATTAATGGAATAGAACTATGGAAGCATAAGTGAGGTATTTGGAATATCTGTAATTATTATTTAATGATTTGGTATTATTGATTATGATATCGTTATATAGCAAATGGACTCGTTAATCAATGTAATGATTAACTGGCATTTGGGAATTTGATGGTTTCAGTTGTTTTGAGAACATGGACAGTACAAGGAATCCCGGATGAGGGTGATACCATCCAGGGAGTATATTTGTATTTCATAGCATTTACATTGTTGTAAATTGTGAATTGCATTATTGTGATTATTGGATTTGGGATATTTGTATGCTCACCCCGTGTGGGGGCTGTCTCTGTTGGGGCTGGTGATTAGGTACATCGATGGCTTTGGAGACGAGCTCGAGCTATGGATTGGAGGTGCTACCAGGGATTGGAATACCAGTGACGGTATTGAGCACCGTATTTTATACATTTGATACACGCATACCTATTTGATGCTCGTATGTGAGCACTATTACGTGTATATGGCATGTATAAAGAGACAAGGGCCTTTCTCTCTTCATTTATGAGTAGCATACAATTATTTATTGAACTGCTAAATGAACTGAGAATATGTTAGTGTATTATATTGGTGCATGAGATGTATGTGGACTTGGTTGGGGAAAGCTAGACATCATATGGAATAATGTAAAGAATATTTATTACATGCATGATTGGCTATGATGATAAGTGGTTTTTCCCCTACATGTATGATTGTATGCACTAATGGCATGGATTAATACACTAATAATGGGTTAAGGGCACGGGGGTCCTTACAGTTAAAGGGGGGAAAAGGGGTGTAAGTGGGTTAAAGATTAAAAATGGTACCCCATTAATTAGCATGATGTATAAAATATCCCAACATTATATTTTAAAAGCATTTTACAACAATGCACTATAATCTCAAACAAAACATGCTTCACCAAAATAATCTTTATCCACCACAATAACCAACACCCGAAATCCCAACATGCATCACATGCACCCAAAAATGCATTACCAGGCCACGCCCACCGCATGACTAAGCATTTCACCATATTAATTAATTCCAACACTAATTTAATTAACACCATAATTACCACATAAACATAATTAATGCTCAAAAACATAAAATCATTATCACAACATGCATAGTTTAGGGGCAGAGTTTTTGTATGCATGGTTTGAGGGGGAGAGTTGTTTGTATTATACATTACATGGTAATCTTGTACGTGGTATGCAATTGTTAAGGGGGAGTCTTGTTTACTCACATTTCATGCATATTACTTATTCAAGTTATCAAGTTTTGTGATCATAAAAAAGGGGGAGATTGTGGAGCCTTAAACGCATGGTTGAGTTTAATGCTTAATGTATCCCTGGATTATTTTTGAGTTTTGATGATCAACAAAACTTGTGTTTGTTATACTAATGTGTCTACTTAGTGTACAGGTTTATTGATTGAAAAGTGGATTGAATGAAGAAAATCAAGTGTGCAAAATCTGGGCTGGATCACCCCAGGCGATGGTGACCATCGCCCCAGGCGATGGCAGCCAGGAAGGCATCGCCACGCACATCGACAGAGGCAACGTCGAGGCTCACGCGCAGGGGGAGTTCGCCTGAGGCGATGCAATGAACGCCTAAGGCGATGAAAGATTTTGAGCAACCGAGGCTACGTCATTGATTTGAGGTATTGATCGCCTGAGGCGATCGGCAGATCGCCTGAGGCGATGCGTGCATTATGGTGACCGTTGGGGCGCGGCGATGGTGATCGCCCGAGGCGATGTCCAAGGCGATCGAGGAGTGATTCAAGCCTTGAGTGTAGCAACGGCTAGTATGAGCCTTGGGGGCCTCCTACACTATAAATATGGATGTTTTGGAGCATTTTGAAGACTAGGAACAAGACTATAAACTACAAGAAAGCCTTGATCAATTCAAATTACTTTAGCATTGCAAATTTCATACATTTGTGTTGTATTGGAGTTTGTATTTTATTTCTTGTTGTGTGAGTTTTGATTCTTCATGTTGGTACACCGTGAAGGTGTTTGTTGAGTTATTGTAAGGTCCTCCAACACCGACGCAAGTTGGAACTTGTAAAAGTCATCAACAAGTAAAGTTGGTGCATGTGTTGTGGATATCCTTGGAGCCCTTAAGGCCAAGAAGACTCGTGAAGAGTGTTGGTAACTCAGGAAGAGTTTTGTGTGGCTATCCTTGGAGCCCTTAAGGCCAAGAAGACTCGTGAAGCACTTTTTGTACTCGGAAAGAGTGTGTTGTGGCTAACTTGGAGCCCTTAAGGCCAAGGTCCTTTTCGTTCTAGTGGAACCTCGGTTGGAAGTTATCTAGCCGGGAAGAGGAGATGTAGGCGATTCATCGCCGAACTTCTATAACAAATTCTCTTGTCTTTTTTCGCTTGATTTATTACGCATTTATTTACTTCTTTATTTTATTTATTTATCGATTGACTTGAAGTCTTCTGCAGCGATTGATCGGTGAAAACTTGGCAATCGATCGCGAGGAAACAGAACATTTTGATGATCGATCGTGAGATAGTGGTGATCGATCGTGATGAAACAGAACATGTTGGCGATCGATCGGGACAAATGGCGATCGATCGACAGGGTTAAAATGTTGAAAAATGTTGGATTTATTGTAGAATTTGATTTTGAAGCCTATTGTAACATGATATATTGTTCATATTGTTGTAGCATCATCACAGGGGACGGGGCAACGAGGGTGTTAGACATTGACGCCTAATTTATATCTTTTGTGTCGCATAACAGGTACGTTCTAACGTACGAGTATATGATATTATTGTGATGATGATGTGGGCATTATAACATATGATTAGTGGTATCATATGAATGTGCATTCATGAGGTTTATATTGTTGAGATGGATGCCACGATAGATATGTCGCATATGATTTGGATGAGATCATTGCCACGATAGATATGCCAGTGTGGGGGCATATACTTTGGCTGGGATTGTTGCCACGATAGGTATGCTACATATGCTTTGGCATGAGAGGTATACGCCGGTTGGGTATATGCTCTGGCTGTTATAACATGTGAGGACGGTACTATGATATGTGCTGTTAATATGAAGATGTAAGGAGGTTTCATTGACATATTGAGCTGAGATAGGCATATCATATTGGTCTGGTTATAACAGGATGAGGGATGAGACATGTCATGACATATTTGCATTTGATGATGCATGATACAGAACAATCACAACTGATCAATTATAGTTCTTTGTCGTTTTATATTGATTATTGATATAGCACTGAGCTGGTTGTTTATCTATACTCATGTTGTGTGATTGTTTCTGTAGGGACTCATAGACGTGAGGACGGGATTGTGAGTCTTATTCCGCTGCGAGTTGAACCACTGCATAGGAGTTGTACGAGTCTGGGTTGTTTTACAGTACATAGGATGTATATTATGACATGATTTTGTAACTAATGTATCAACTTATAACTCAACTCTTAAACAGTGTATGATTTACTTAATTCCTACTCAAATATGTATAAGAAACTGATACATAACGGATTAAGTAACGAGGCACAATATGAGTGGGAGATGTAGATGTATATGGGTTGGGCTTATGGCCTAAGACCCAATATGCATCCATTGGGTTGGGCTTATGGTCCAAGGCCCAATATGCATTAAGAGTTGACTCAGAGTCAAAAAATAAGCCCATATGCGCATCTAGGGTTGAGCTTGTGGCCCAAGACCCATGACGCATATAGGGTTAGGGTTTGGTCCCTATATATAGGGGTCTCCAATTCAAGAACTGAGACACAAGAAATACGCTTGTTCTTCTATCACGATGCCCCCCTCTTGGAGAATCACCAACAACTCCAAGGGTTTAAGGTGTGCAATTAGAGTAGATTACTCTAGTAGTAATCTATCAAGCCAACGAGAGGTTGTACTACGACCGGGGCTAGTAGAAGAGCGCAACTATCTGGAATAATATTCCGCTGCAATCAGGTATATCGAATACCCGATTATTTATTGTATTAATTCCAACACTTATGATACAGTGAATTTGATTCAATTGCACATGAAGATGGATTGCATGGTATCATCTATATGTAATGGTAAGTGTATGTATACAAGATTTGAACTTTGGTCTTGTAATTTATGGAGAACTATAGTCAATAAGATGCTATTATTCACTTGAATTGGTTTCCAGTGAAATCATGAACAAGATTTTTAGCATGTTCAAGGATCACAAAGCAATTCGATAAATATTTGCTAATATCCCGAAAATATACATCAATTTACACACACATATAGCTGATTGTGCAGGATATGATATATTTGAAGATACCAGCACTTATTAAAGTATATTATGAATTGTCATAGCTAATGATCCTGATCAAGATAAGAGATCAAATCAATCTATCTAACAATAGTGGGATTATATAAAGTTTAGCATTAATATATTTTCCTGTCAAATTTCAAAATATTCTCTAAACATCGAAAACCACAAGTGTAAATATTCTCAAATTTTCGAAAACTAGATTTTCCTGGGATGTTGAAGGAAATTTAATTCGATTTTGTGTGCTGAAAAGCAACTCAAATACTACGGTACATTTCGTTCTGCACCAAATTTTTTTTGAAGAAGTTTGGCTTGACTTACTGAAGGGACAATATCATTGCTGTAACTAATTGGTCGACTGACATTCACTTCTGTCCCATAAAAGAAGATGTCACTTGTTCAAACTCTCGTCCGAGGCAAAACCACGGCTAAATCATATCACCGAAAAATCATAAAAATCAATTATGTAAAATTAAAGATATTTTTAAAAACCTCGCATTTTTTAAAAGCCAGACATATTTGTAGGCGATTTTAAAATCATTAGTTTTATTGAAGGGATTACATATTTTTTGGGCCTAAATGCTACTTCACCACAAAATTATTGATGACGAAATTACAAGAAGGTATCACTTTTCAAAACATCTTTCAACTAAATCTCCTCAAAAAATTTTCTTTCAACTAAATACATCTTTTAGAAAATTTATTTCAAATAAGTCCATTTTATCAAACCCTAAAATAATTAGTCCATTAATTATGATTAAAATATTCTTGCTCTACACCTTCATCCCCAAGCCTTTGCCCACTTTCCACCATTCGCGTCGCCCTCTGAAGCTTCTGATTTGTTTCTGAGTTTTGTTTTCCGCAATTCTGCAAAGGATTCTTCGAACAAATTGAGATAATTTCATTTGGAATCACTTTATTAGGTTGTGTTGTGTGATCGATTACAATTTGTGTTGTGATTGTTGTTGATTCTTTGTTCCCTCTCAGTGAATTGTTTCTAATTCTCTGAGTGTTTGCTTGAATTCTGGTGTAGCGACTAACTTCTGATCAAATTTCAGTTGTTCTAGCATCGGGTTCTTCGATCGTGATTTCTGAAAAATATTCATTTATCCTCATTCTCGTTGTTTTGAATTTCTTTCCAATTCGTGCATTCGGTTTGCATTCCCGTTGCTTATATTGTTGAATCGGTCATTTGATACAAGAACGATTTGGTGGTTGATTCATCATTCAAACTTTCGAAATGTGTAGATTGTTTCTTCGAACCATGTGAAACTTTCATAAATCAGATATATATCTATATATTTTTTAGCGGTGCATGTAAATTGAGCGGTGCATGTAAGAATTGGCTCTTGCGGTGCATGTAAAAATTACTAATGCGGTGCATGTAAAAATTACTCATGCGTTGCACGTAGAATTACTCATACGGTGCATGTAAAATTGACCGGTGCATGTAAAAATTACTCATGCGGTGCATGTAAAATTACTCGTGTGATGCACGTAAAATTGAGTAATGAGATGCATGTAAAATTCTAATGCGGTGCATGTAAAATTACTAATGTGGTGCATGTAAAATTACTAATGCGGTGCATGTAAAATTGAGCGGTGCATGTTAAAATCGACTCATGCAGTGCATGTTAAAATCGACTCATGCGGTGCATATAAAATTACTAGTACAGTGCATGTAAAATTTAGTGGTGCATGTAAAAATTACTCATGCGGTGCATGTAAAATTACTCATATGGTGCATGTGAAATTGAGCGGTGCATGTAAAAATTGACTCATGCGGTGCATGTAAAATACTCACTCGGTGCATGTGAAAATGAGTCATGCGGTGCATGTAAAATTATTCTTGCGGTGCATGTAAAAATTATTTATGCGGTATAGAGTGTTTTCATAAATGGGGTTAGTTTGGTCATTGTATTCAAAAATGAGCTTAGTTGAAAGAACTTTTTATTGGGTGACTGGGCCGAAAATCCTTTTATCTAATGATACCGGCCCGAAATTTTCCCATTATTGATCTCACCATTCGTTTTAAAATCGACAATATCACAATATTCAAACTACATTCTGACTTCAATCTAATAAAGATATTATGATCGAAAGAAACTATTTGAAAAAGACCAACGTATACGCACGGCCCTACTTTATTTTTTTCCTTTAGTTCTTCTAGCCTATACTTATTTGTTATTGTTGTTGTAATCTTAAATCGATAAATATTATACATAAAAACAGTAAAAAGAACTTTTTGTTAAGTAAAAGAACTTTTTTAACAGAGTTTTTAATTCTCTAAAATTATAATTTTGGGTAAAAGCATAAACACTCCATTTGTTATAGTAAATATGCAAGAAATCATACTGTGTTAACAAAATAGGCAAAAATATCCTATGTTTTCTTAAATTTGGCATGAATATCCCTTGTATTCTAGTAAATATGCACGAAACTCCCATGTGTAAATAAAATAGGCAAAAAAAAACCAATGTTTTTTAAACTTGGCATAAAACCCCCTTATGTTATAAAAAATGCAAAAAATCACATTTTTAAACCTTGCACGAAACCTCATGGTAAACAAATTAGGAAAAAAAACCTCTATATTTTCATAAAACCCCCTTTTTATTTTTGTGAAAACATATTTTATGATTTTTTTTTAAATATGCATATTTTTATATTCGCAATTGTTTACTCAATATATCCAAAACTTGAAAAAAAAAAAGGATTTGAATTGTTCAATAAGCATGCATACATTAAAAGAAAAAAATCATAATATTATTCTTAATATATTTTAAAATTACACCATAAAAGTATTCACTTTAAAGTTCGGAATATTGTTCGTTTTAAAACTAAAGAACGAATCATTATTGAACAGAAGAAAATAATATAGATGCAGAAAAATTGGAGAGCATATTAGACAATCTAGAGAGTTTTGTGAAGGATTTACGAAAATATGGGGTTTTTTGCCTACTTTGTTTACCATGGAGTTTCGTGCAAGGTTTTAAAAAAAAGGTATTTTTGCCTTTATTATAACATAAAGAGATTTCATGTCGAGTTTAAGAAAATGTATGGGCTTTTTTGTCTATTTTGTTAACACGATGGAGTTTCGTACATATTCACACATGAGAGATTTATGCCGAGTTTAAGAAAACATAAATGTTTTTTTTGCCTATTTTGTTAACACATGAGAGTTTCGTGTATATTTACTATAACATGTGGGGGTTATATGTTTTTTTACCCTAAATACTATGACTCACGTGCTGGGTGGATGCACATGGTGAAGTTGAAAGAACTGATCAACTTTGTCAACTTATTCACTTAATTATAAATCGGGAATTTGGATTCGTAGTAAGCGTGCAAGTTATCCGGGAATCTACATCACCACTACTTGTGAGAAACTCAATTAAAACTTGATTTATACTCCAGTTTAGAATTGATCGAGTAACCAAGCTTTTTGAACTTCTCATGACTTTCATAAATTATATATATCAATAACTAATTTTAGAATGATCACATGACATTTAGTAGCATCGAGCTAGAAATTCAGCTCAAACTCAATTGACACTGGAATATCTAGCTAGGCGAGCTCGAGTTTGAGCAACTCAGATCAATCAAATCATGATAGAGTTTGTGTCAATTCAACTCGATTCTCACCCCAAAGCTTGATATGGTTGAATGTCGCTGTAGGCGAAAGATACTAGTGATGGTGTAAAAGAATTCTTGGTTAATAGAAAGATACTAGTGATGGTGTAAAAGAATCCTAGGTTAATAGAACCACATGGCCATTATGTAATTTTCATAATACTGCGGAGAAGACATATTCATATCTAAACATATCAGTGACTCGAGATCGTGGAAGATCATATTTAGTTATTCAGAATAAGAATAGTATGGACATGGTAGTTCTAAAATAGAGGCGTGGAGCAGTCATATCTAAAATACGAATTCTGTACATTAAATTTGGTGGATATATATTGAACAGATGAGATTTTCTCGTCTCTTTCCCCTTCGGTAGCGATTTAAAAAAATTCTAATAAATCATCAAGAAAGTAAAAATTATACCGCAGACTTCATATTGTAAGCCACAGGAGTACCTATTTAACTCACAGCTAGATAAACCAGAGACAAGTGTTTCCTATTTCCTACTTTTGAGGGGAAATTAGCTTATTTTCCTCTGAGTCGTGCTTCATGGAAGAATCTCCACCCATCAATTCCTGAAAACCTTCAACCTTTACAGGTTGCGCCCTCGACATGCCCATCTTCCTGCATGACGCGAAAAAACTCAGAGATATATAGCATGTGTGCATGGATTATTGGACTCTTGATTAAATATATTACAAAGATCTTAAAAAATATCGAAGCAAGGATCACATCTATGTAAAGATAGTTTTTTTACGGCGATTGGATTTGCGGGATTTGGAGAGAATTCATTGGCCTAAATGGGTTGTTGGCTTGAGCATGGAGAGAGGATATTGCAGCAAGTTGTTGCTGCCTCAACTGTTGCAGCTGGGGATGTCTGGAATTTATTGCTGCGAGGGCATTTGTGTCGAGTGCAAAATCAGATGGAGCTTCCATCTTCACTTGAACCAATGGTCTGTCCTTGTCCATATTCATATTCATGCCAGGACGAGGCGTTGCAGCTTGTCGTCTTCTCATCCTCTCCCACTGTTGCTGTTGCTGGAAAGCCAGATACTGGGGATTATTCATCTGCTGCATCTGAGGGTTCATTTGTCTTAGAATCTGTGAAAAAATCAGAGTGAATTAATTCAACATCAGATTTATCATAAGTAGTATGAAGTCAAAATCTATTAGTGGGAATGCTTCAGAATGCTTAAACTCCTGATTTCTTTACTTCAGTCCTTAATTATATTCTGAATGCATGTCACCATTATCAATGTCAAGTAGGAGTTTTGAGTGGATGAACAACTATACTTAAAAAACCACAAGTAAATAAAGGTATTCGAGAATAAGAAAGAGAATTAGAAAGCTGGTAAAAGGCATATACCTGCTGTGTCTGCTGCAAGGGAAATTGCTGATGTGCTGGCAATTGCGCCTGGATTCCCAGCACTTGTTGCGGAGTTTGGTGCACAACATTCTTAGAGTTGTCCTTCACAAGTTCAGCTAAAGCTCCCAGATTACTGCTAATCAAATAGTCAACATGCTAGTCAAAAGTGGAGAAAAGAAGTTGAGAGGATGATAATGAGCCTCAACACATGTTAAATTGGTCAAGAAACAATTATAAGCCACTCATGGATCAAAACTTACGTAACTTAAAACACAGGATTACTCTTTGTAGCAAAGGTGAGTGATATCATTGTGTGTTGAAGAAAATACATATAAGATACAATGCAAACCAAGAAGCCTGAGACAAGCATGCCAGAATTACAGTGCATAATTGCATATGTATAGCAGAAAATCTGGTTTATACGATCTTGATTTCAGCATACAGCAAACCATATCTTCTGTTTGATGTATTTTTTTCAAATTCTACTCTACAAACTGCAGCATTCCCGGCTTATCAGTGAATACTTGACATAGTAGGATATATTATATTTTATCATTGTGTATGGCCTCATGCAAGGGCAAATCAAGGAAAAATATCCAATCTATGCTTGAATAATGATCAACACAATCCAAGCATGAGAGCTAAATATTTTATTATAAGTCTTTCCGGTGAAAGTGAGTGTGCTTTAGGAGATGCAACAGCGGCAGAAAATACCAGAGAAAACTAATTGCCAAAATACATGAAGGCGAAATGATTTATTTAAGATATGGGCCATTAGTAGGATTTAAAATTGCAGTACTACAGTAAAGAAAGCTCTTCCTCATTTATATTTTTCCAACTCCCACGTAGCTCACAGATAAAAACACAACGCATCATCATAAAATGGCCCAATTATAGTTATAGGGCATGTTCATTTCCAGCAACAGAAAAAAAGTTTAAAAATTTCACAGATGAAGGAAAAAAACACATCTCTCACCTCCTTTCTGACATTTGAAGGAACATTTTTAATAACTCAATGGCTGAACACTGCTTTCGGTAGCTGTCAGCAAGGAGCTTCAAAACACGTCCCATTTTATTGATATGACAACTCAAAAACTGTGACAAAACCTCTAAAGGAGCCTCTGTAGAAGATTCAAACCCCACATTAGTTAGTACTCGTGCTACCACCTTCTGTGACATATGTGATGCTTCTTCCTGACCAAGAAGTTTTCTGCTTCCTTCAGATCCATTTTTTCCATGAGTCTCATGTCCTCCTTGTTCCATATTAAGATATTCAGGTCTAATACCCAGCCTTTCAATCATAATAGGGCTGATCACAGGGTTCTTGTTCATAATCTGTGGCAGGTTATCCAAAACGCCATTGAACGGCACTTTCTGATTGTTATCCAGTCTACTTCTTTGAAGAAAAGCGCTATCAGGAACACAATTCAAAGTAAACATGGTTTCAGGGAAAAAGAGTGTTTCATCAGTTGTGTTGCTGTCAGCTGCAACCAAATTTGGTCGCAAATTCGATGCACCATTAGAAGCTAATCTCCTCCTTTTGTGATTCTCTAGTACTTTAAGATATGTGGCCATCTGTTCAGGAGTCCGTTTCTCCGATTCACTATCCCCTACGAGTAACCTATACGATTTGCATGCTTTATATTTCTCAAAAAACTGAGTATACCATGTTTCTGGCAATTCATCAAACTTAAACCTTTGGGACACAGTATCAACTTCGGATTCATTATATCTTGCACCAACACTAAGGGTTGCTTTAGATTGCCCCTGCGAAATTGAATGTTGACAAATACAATAAACGGATACCGAGTCATAAAAAAAACATAAATTAGAAGCACTTCAGCAATCAAGCAGGTGACCAATGAATGATTTGAATTACGCCAAGGACACAGAGTAGATTAGATAATCAAGTAATAGAACAGATAAGTAGAAAGTTAGGTAAATTTATGTAATATGGTACTAGTTTTAGTGAAGCAAATATGCACCAGTATTTTTTTCATTTGCAACGGTATCTTCTTCTAAATTTATTCCCTCTGTGACACACCAGTATTTTATCCTTGACATTACCTTATCTTACTAAACAAAGAAGTCAAAGTACAATCAAGTCTCTAAATAATAGAAGATGGGGGATTCTCTATCTTATTTTCAAATCAATTCAAAAGACATCATGCATCACAATTCGCAGCTACTAGAAGAAATTGCAAAACCTTGGAAGATGCCAAATTACATGCAGCCATGCTTTGGCGGGGTTGATCACCATCTTGAGCACCGTTTTCCAAAGTGAAATACACATCATCGCCGTGCAACTCCAAATCTGAAGTCAAATTTTAAAATTGAAAAAAAAAAAAAAACACGAGAAATCTTCATTTGCCATAGTAATAAAGAGTGGAGAGAACAGCAATAGGAAAAAAATATTTATCATTGAGCAAAAATTTGCTCCTCAGAATTAGACCTATAGGTCGAGTGGTTGAAAGAAAATGAAAATGAGAAGCAACACAAAAAAAAAAATCCAGATTCATGAGAAAAAAAACACGAAAATCCCAAGCCCAGTAACTAAATTCACGAACGTAAACCCTCGTAACTTAAATTAACCTGAAAAAACAATTACTTACAATTGGGATTAATCTTTGCGACTGTAGGCGACTGTTGAGATTGAATGAACAGGGAAATCGAGGCCTTATCATAGAGGAGAGCGCGTGCACGCAACTGCAGCTGGATCTGAGACTTAGTCTTGGAGTCATTGGGTCGCATGAAGGCGTCCCAAGTGTCTGGGGACGAGAGAAAGTGCACGAAGTTGGAGTAGACGGCGTCGCCAAGCCACGAACGCCATACGCCGTGGCTCTCGAGTTTACGTGCGAGCTCGTAGCCGCAGCCGTCGTCTCCCATCAACGCCATCGGCGAATTTTGTTTCTGGGTTTGTATGTGGGCCGTGACTTGTGATGTCAATAATCCTAATTTGCTATTACCGTTATAGATCGTCAAGGAGTCCGTGCACTTTTAGGGGGTGTATTCAATAATGACTTTTGGTGAATTTTAATGACTTTTTTAAATGATAGACTTTTGTGAAGTTGATAGAATTTTTTTTACAAGATTTTATACTTTCAAAGAATTTTGTAGATTTTGAATTTTTTCAAAAATATACTAAATCAATTCAATATTAATATTTTTTTCGTAAAAACTCATGCGCTGTAAATATTTTAATAAAATATTTTGAAATATATTTCACATAAAGTAAAATTACATTTTTTATACTATTATTATAAAAAAAATATTTTGTGTGTTAGAATGTAACATTAAATTAGTATATATATTTAATAAATTTATTATAAATGTATAGATATATTAAGATCCTTAATCATGGTTTTTGTTAGAAATTCTGTGTTGCTCATCGGTCTACTACCTTTCAAAAATAAATTACCAAGAATGTGAAAATTTACGATTCAAACATTGATCCCACCAAAATTATTGTAAGAAAAATTATACTATATCAAGATAAAATAAAAATTATATAAGTTTTTTTATATCAACTTTTTAAAATGATATTGTTTGTGGAAAAACATAAGCCAATGTGTAAGGCCTAAAAATTCATTGTTAGTAAAGAAATAATTATATGGGTTACCTTTGTATTTTTCAATTAAAAGTCTATTCAAATCTCTAGGATGAATGGAGGAGAATTGTTTACATTTTAGAGTTGTACCTATAGCTTCAAGGTTTGTATTTAAAAGAATTCAATAGAGTTATTAAAAGTCTGTTGACATTTGGATACCTTTCGACTTTTATAGAGTTTTTAAAAGTCATGTTTGAATACCACATAACTTTTAAAAACTTTATAAAAGTCTACTTTGAATACCGGTAGACTTATATAAAGTACATAAAAGTTTAGATTGAATACCAGTAGACTTTTATAAAGTATATAAAAGTCTAGATTGAATACATCTAGACTTTTAAAATCCACAAAAGTCATTAAAAGTTTGGATTGGATACACCCCTTAATCATTGAACTTTTTATGGTTTTAAATCTGCATTCATATTTCTTATGTCAACTATTTCGATATTTATCGCCTATATTTTATTCCTTTAATTACTAAAATTCGAAATTTTCAATCTTTATTAGTCACTTCACAATTTTAGTCCGTTTATATTTTATCATTCATAATTTTAACAATTTATATAGTTTGACATGATAATTATAAATTTGTTACCTCCTTTTTTGGTTCGATTTGGTAACAAATGAATTTGTATTAGCCAAGATGGGCAATGGTTAATGGGTTAAATAAACAAGGGAATGGGCCTAGGTTAATAGCCAAGATAAATGGGCCCTTGTATTTTACGAGATCGGGTCGAGCCCATAAAATCCGGGTCCAGACCGCACCGGGACAATTATCGGGGTATCATCAGTATCCCCCTCTAGTCGAGCTAGAGTAACGCTGTATCGACTCCAACTGGTTAGGTGAGGACCCGGATTGATAGTCCTTTAAATAACCCTAATGTGACCTTGAGCCGTGCCGAGTTCCCGAGTCATGCTGTCGGCAGAGCCCTGACAATCCGACTGCCGATCCTGGATGAAGTAGGTGGCTCGTAGAACTCATACGAGGAACCGGTGTATTCACGATACTGAGCTTCTGTCAATAATAGTAGGTCGGACTGGGCAGTAGGAATCCGAACTGAAGCTACAATAATCGAGAGTTCCGAGCTGACAAAGATGATCGAGAGATCCGAGGTGATAAAATGCTTCTTTGTTGGGCCGGACTGAGCAAATAAAGCTCGCCCGACCTGATCTCCTGAGATGATGTATGAGAAGATAATACCCCTCCGATATGAACAAATATTGCTCGCCCGACCTGATCTGATCTTAGCTCCGACATAAATAAGAGCAAATAATGCTCGCCTGAACTCCATAACCAATAAAGCTTAGCTCAGTTCCATAGCAGATAAAGCTCACCGAATCTCCAGAGCTAATAAACGTGCTGAGCAAACAAAATACAGATGAGCCCCAAAAATGATCCACGTACAGAGCAAATAAATCCGGTTGATCTAAGCTCCATAAGTAGTACCGAGCCGAGGAGTAAATAAGTTGATGTGAGCTCCCGAGACGAGATATATCGAGCAAATGACATCTGTCCGAACTCGCAAAATAGTAAAATATGTTGAGTAAATATATACAGCCGAGCTCCAGGCAATCAACATGGAGCAACTAAGACTCCAGAGTGTCGAAACTGAGCTGGCATGTTGTAAGGATGCATATTATCCCGGCCGGGATGACCTGAAATGACAACTCGAAGTAATTCTAAACACAGAATTAAATCTTAAACAGGGCTGACCTGTTAATCTGTGCAGGGCTGACCTGCCTTAAGAACTCGAAATAATTCTAAGTACATAATTAAATCTTAACAGGGCTGACCCGTTATCTGGGCAGGGCTGACCTGCAATAATAACTCGAAATAATTCTAAGTACAGAATTAAATCTTAACAGGGCTGACCTGTTATCTGGGCAGGGCTGACCTGCAATAATAACTAGAAATAATTCTAAGAGAATTAAATCTTAACAGGGCTGACCTGTTATCTGTGCAGGGCTGACCTGCAATAACAACTAGAAATAATTCTAAGAGAATTAAATCTTAAACAGGGCTGACCTGTTAATCTGTGCAGGGCTGACCTGCATTAAGAACTCGAAATAATTCTAAGTACAGAATTAAATCTTAACAGGACTGACCTGTTATCTGTGCAGGGCTGACCTGCAATAATAACTCGAAATAATTCTAAGTACAGAATTAAATCTTAAACAGGGCTGACCTGCATTAAGAACTCGAAATAATTCTAAGTACAGAATTAAATCTTAACAGGACTGACCTGTTATCTGTGCAGGGCTGACCTGCAATAATAACTAGAAATAATTCTAAGAGAATTAAATCTTAACAGGGCTGACCTGTTATCTGTGCAGGGCTGACCTGCAATAACAACTAGAAATAATTCTAAGAGAATTAAATCTTAAACAGGGCTGACCTGTTAATCTGTGCAGGGCTGACCTGCAATAATAACTCGAAATAATTCTAAGAGAATTAAATCTTAAACAGGGCTGACCTGTTAATCTGTGCAGGGCTGACCTGCCTGAACTCCGCAGATAATTAACCGAGCACATACAGCTACTACGTCCTGAACTCCATAGCTAATAGATATGCGAAGATAGAGCTCATATGAATTCACAAAGTGAAAGATGTCCTGAGCTCTCGGGCTGATAAAATACTGAGCAAATAAAGCTCATCATATGATCCCAGAGAATAAACATGAGCAGATAAGACATGTCCGGGCTGGACTCCGGATAATAAATATGAGCATATAAGACCTGCAATAATATTTGCCAGGGCCTCATACACCTGGGCTTAAGCAATCAGGGCGGACCTGTGCTAAATATTTGCCAAGGCCTCATACACTTGGGCTTAAGCAATCAGGGCGGACCTGTGCTAAATATTTGCCAAGGCCTCATACACTTGGGCTTAAGCAATCAGGGCGGACCTGTGCTAATGTTTGCCAGGGCCTCATACACCTGGGCTTAAGCAAACAGGGCGGACCTGTGCTAATGTTTGCCAGGGCCTCATACACCTGGGCTTAAGCAATCAGGGCGGACCTGTGCTGAATATTTGCCAAGGCCTCATACACCTGGGCTTAAGCAATCAGGGCGGACCTGTGCTAATGTTTGACAGGGCCTCATACACCTGGGCTTAAGCAAACAGGGCGGACCTGTGCTAATGTTTGTCAGGGCCTCATACACCTGGGCTTAAGCAAACAGGGCGGACCTGTGCTAATGTTTGCCAGGGCCTCATACACCTGGGCTTAAGCAAACAGGGCGGACCTGTGCTAATGTTTGCCAGGGCCTCATACACCTGGGCTTAAGCAATCAGGGCGGACCTGTGCTAAATATTTGCCAAGGCCTCATACACTTGGGCTTAAGCAATCAGGGCGGACCTGTGCTAATGTTTGCCAGGGCCTCATACACCTGGGCTTAAGCAAACAGGGCGGACCTGTGCTAATGTTTGCCAGGGCCTCATACACCTGGGCTTAAGCAAACAGGGCGGACCTGTGCTAATGTTTGCCAGGGCCTCATACACCTGGGCTTAAGCAAACAGGGCGGACCTGTGCTAATGTTTGCCAGGGCCTCATACACCTGGGCTTAAGCAAACAGGGCGGACCTGTGCTAAATATTGGCCACGGCCTCATACACGTGGGCTTAAGCAATCAGGGCGGACCTGTGCTAAATATTGGCCACGGCCTCATACACGTGGGCTTACTCCGAATATCCCATCCGAACTCCCCATCATCACATCATCCGAATAAGTTCATCCAAATTCCAGAAATAAAGATCCCGAGCTGATGAATAATAGGGGCTTACTGCAAGATTGCATGCCCGAGCTGATATAACCGGGGCTTACAGCTAGATTGCATGCCCGAGCTGATCTGACCGGGGCTTACAGCTAGATTGCATGCCCGAGCAGACTTAATCCCCCTCTTCAAATCAGCTAGTTCTTGCTCACAACGCTGCTCATTTTGTCAGTTGTACTTCTGTTGAACAAATTGAAGGAATAATGCAGATACTAGAAATAAGTAGCTTCAAAATTAATAAGTTTGGATAGTTTAGTTTTACGTTCATGGAAATTAATCATCTCTCAATCAAATTCAAATTTGCAAATAGAGAAACGTGAGTGTTGAATAATCTTTAGCCTTTCGTTTTTTTTTTAAAAAACAAATATTTGTGACTCCAAAAGTTTAGATTGAGGGAGTATCTGCATTTCTTGTGAACTACTTTGGCCACTCCAATGCAAAAAAAAAAGGAAGGACATGAGTTGTGCAATGGAGCTCAGAACAGTGCGATATAAAGTTGACTAGCAGTAAATTTTTAAATGCCGAGGATGTCGTGGATAAATTTCCAGTAGACAGAAATCTCTTAGGTCAGTTTAATCTGCCAAATTTCTAATCAATTATTAACAGGTACTCCATAGCCATTGAATGGAAAGTCACAACTTTAACATTGATCTTTTAAATACTCATTATTTCATACAGACTCTCACCAAGAATTTATATATGTTGAGCCACGTGAAACAGATAACAGAAAGGTAGATGTCGTAAAGCTAACATATTTGCACATAGCCTTGACATATACGCAAGAAACACCATGAAGAATATAATGTTCAAATTATCGACAAAATCCATCACGATCATTGTCCAAAAACAATGGTAACTGCCATAACATCCTACTCAAGACACTAATCAACCCATAGCAAAAGATCAGGTTTAGAGATAGGTGAAAAATAAAAGCATTTCCATGTAAGAAGTGCATACACCGCAGATATCCATTTAACACGAACTATCAAGTTTAACTTTTTCTAATATAAATTGATAAAAAAAAATCGTACGTGAACTAGGCATGCACCAAAGATCTGAGAAGATCATTTCAAAAATCTACTTGCTCAATAGTATTTTTCAAACATTAGTATGCATTTGATACTACTCCATACCAACAAATTATCAATCAAATGATTTTCCACTTCGGTCATTGGCCTCGGTCCTTGCATGCATTATCTACCTTTCATATGCAAAGAGAATATGACACATGAAATACGTAAACAAAAAGTGGGAATGTGAGACTTCCCTGGATATACTTGTGGCCAGAAGGACGATCGCATAGGGTCAGTTGGAGCAACTCTCCAATACCACATATCATAAGATAAATCAGCTTTTTTAATAGCAACAGAGAAGGAGTTGCGGCAGCGACCGAAGAGGTGGCACACGTGGCTCCAGCACAGATCAACTTAGGAAATCCATTAAACACTTGGAGCGCAGCAGAGACGAGGGCAATGAGGCGAAAAGCAGAGGAGTGCTCGAATCCAACCAAAACACACAAGCCAGGACCAACATCCATAAAACCCAGATTATTAAGTTCCAAAGGTAGTATAGTTTTGGGGCTGCAGTGGGCCGTTTTCCGGCGGCCTTGGAGGCGGTGGTAAATGGTGTGTAAGTTTCTTTTCTAGCTGGTAACAGAGCCTTCCCCTTTTCCCATGGTTTATATATTGGGGAAAATAAGTGCAAGGATGAAGATTTGGAGACAGTAGCAGGAGTGAAATGAGATGGGGTTAGATGGTGAAAAGCCTCGTTCAGACGTGGCTTTCTGATATTTGAATTGGCTAAGCTAAAAATAAGCCTCCTCGGGCAGACCTTACAAGAATCGTAGCAGACTTACCTCACGCAGCTCTAAACCATCGCCGAGCTGCGGTGCCTACACCTCATACTGGACGACTAGAACCAGTGGAGAAGATCCAAAAAATCGTGAGGGAGACGCCATCTTCCTCATTTGCACAGCCTCGACGCAACCCAGCCATGGGACAGACAGCCCTGCCGCTAACCCACGAGCAGTCCCTAAACCACCGACCCGAGCTTCTTTTTTTTTCTCTCAGACGAAGAACTCATTCCTTTAACAGACGATGAGCTCCCCCAAAACCATTAGAAAAAATCACCTCCGACTCTCCCCTTCTCCTTCACCATCCAAGCCGCTGTCTGAAGCTCATCTCCAAAAATCAACCAGCTCTCCCCCTTCCGCCTCCATCCACACCCAGAACCCACCATGGAAAATAATCGACCTCTACTCACAGTAACCAATTTTTTATTTATTCAATATCTACGCCTTAGCTCGATTTCCCACAGACGGCGCCAATTTGTTACCTCCTTTTTTGGTTCGATTTGGTAACAAATGAATTTGTATTACGAAAAATAAATAGAAATCGAGATTTTTTACGTGGAAACCCCGAAGGGAAAAACCACGGGACCTAGTCCAGTTTGAATCTTCACTATAAACAACAACCATTTACAATGTATTCTCCTACCAAAATGGAGGAGGAAGAAACCATGAAAATAAAAACTCTCTCTCTCTGTCTCACGCACCAGCCGAGCAGCCCCCCTCCTCTCTTTTGCTCTCAGCCCCCCCTCCTCTTAAACCTATTGCTTCATTAATCTTATATCACCCTTAATGGGCTCCCATAGCGGGCCTTCACAATTAATTGAAGATGGGCAATGGTTAATGGGTTAAATAAACAAGGGAATGGGCCTAGGTTAATAGCCAAGATAAATGGGCCCTTGTATTTTACGAGATCGGGTCGAGCCCATAAAATCCGGGTCCAGACCGCACCGGGACAATTATCGGGGTATCAGATATTAACCAATATTTTCTTGTATTGCAGGCTAATCAAAATGATGATTATATATATTAATATGGAACATACAAATATATTTGTCTTTGGAGCAATGATTGCGAGAAATTAATAAACAGTTACCAATATTCACCAAGAATTATAAACAACATATTGTTCTCTATATAATCTATGAGTATATGAATTTACAGAATATTATATCCAGACAGTAACAGAAATCATGCAATATAACTAGAGCCCAACAAGTACAAGCTCAAAACATGGAAATTTCCCTATTTCAGCTTCAGCTAAGAAATTCAATTCTGAATAATCATAATTCTAATATGCATTTTCATTTATATGCATAATATGTACATGTGATGTCTGGGAATTACTGGTGTTAATCCCGGTGTAGTGATAATCCTTAATGGATTTTTAATTGTGGCAATTAAGAATTAATTGCGGTTTTGGGTCTTCCGAGGTTGTTAAATCGGGCATTTGGGATCGTGGGATCCAAATGTTGAGATTCTATTCTCATTTTGGTGGAAAACTGTAAGGACCCTAGTTCCTTAAATGCGGATTAAAGGCATAAATAAAATTTTCATGCATAAACGGAGTATAAAAGTTGTGTTGGTGCCTTGAGCTATTAGATTACAGTGCCAAAATAAAGTTCCAAAATGGATTAATTACATTCCCAACCAATGAATGTTAATCATATAGCTTTACACTACTCCTAGAGTAGATACTATACAAAAGAATGTGCCTACTACCAAGAGCACTCCTCACTAGCTCACCGCACCAACTCGCCTTAGCCCGTCCGCCCAAAAGTACCTACAGGAACAACCCCAAAACCATGAGCATGTACAAAATCATATTCACAATAATATGATAGCAATTCAAATGCTTAAATCGTAAATGTGATTCACTTCCTGTATGTAACACATTTAAAAGCTCCATTTGGTTGTCCCTGTACCACATCATAACCAATAGATTATATTACCAATAATGTATGTAATGACATGCACCGATTTCCATATATTTCGTGTTCAATTCCCAAGTCTTATTATATCAGTGGCATAATACCCCTCGCGTTAACATGACAGCGAAAATACCCCTCGCTTAGACAATACCAGCGGCACTAATATCCCTCGCTAAAAATATGACAGCGGTCGTGTTCTTCGCTTCATATTAGCGGCAAATATTCTCTCATCGCTACGGTATGACAGCGGCAAGTATTCACATCGCTACGCCACTGGCGGCAAGTATTCTCCATCACTGGAATATAAATCCCGACTCACAATCACATGCAACAATGCATCCAGTATACACATGCAACCAAAATGCATGACCAAACCATGTATGCAATCCATGATGCATAAACAAGACTACATATGCAACCACAATGTATAATCAATTCCATGTGTGCAACCATAGTGCATAACCAATTCAAAGCGTAATAAATACGTTTTACTGTCCGATGCCCGTACGTCTCACTACGTACCTTAGTCCCAAAATGTGATGTGTCGTGGACTTTATCTCCTAAGCTGTGTGGCCACCTGAGATGGTTCTACACATTCACACAATTCAATATTAGGAGCCAATAATAGTCCAATAAAAAAAATTCCACAAAAATGTAAGGACCCCTTAGCCCTTACCCTTGATTAGTGTATTAACCACTATGTGTGGCACATGCTTTCAATAAAAAGTCAATCGGGAAGCTCAGATGATACTTTACCATTGAATGGCAATTACAAAATTTTCTTTAATACTCAAAACAAATAGACTCGTACAGTTCGCCCATTACCATCCCCTTTGTGCCACTTTTTACATTGTGGACTTTTATAAAAATTTGGGCAGAGTCTCCCCATAAATAGAGCTATCCCGAATAAAAGCACAACACATAACATAATTCCCGGCCAGGGAAAACATAATACTCATCAGAATACAGCAATACCAAGTAAATTCCCAGCCAGGGAAGACACCACACATATGACGACAAAAGTGGGTTTCAACACCCACATAATACACCAATGACTCTCATATCATTTAGCAATTCTACCTCTAATTGCATGCAACATAGAATGAAAGCAGAGAAAGGCTCATGCCTTTATATACAACCCATATACAAGTATAATCGTGCTCACATGCGAGCATCATAAATATGTATATAACCCTCAGGTGTATATAAGTACTCTATACGATACCGTGCTCCATCAAGCTCTGGTACCACGATCCTGGGAGTACATCCAATCAACAGCTCGAGCTCAGCTCCACAGCCATCGATGTACCTGTTCACCTACCCCAACAGAGACAGCCCCCAACGGGGTGAGCATACCAATACACAAAATCCCATAATCACAGTAATGAAATTCATAATTTACAACAAAAGTAAATACTAATGAATTTAAATGATGCTCCCTGGATGGCAACGTCCTCATCCGGGATTCCGTGTACTGTCCCTGTTCTCACAATCATCAAACTCATCAAATCTCAAAAATCAGTAAATCAACACATTGATTTAACTCATCGCATGCCTAATTCTCGAGTATCAATAGATAGTGATTCCAAATTCATTATACATGCAAATATAGATATCTCAGTATCTAATGCTGATTTCACAACCTCGCTATCAATCACAGATAGCTCAAATGCCTAGCATATATTTTACCAATTTTCCATTATACTTAGACATCTCAAATGTCTTATAATGAATACATGATCCCACGATCATTCTCAGACATCTCAATGCCCTACAATGGTCATATACACCCGGTACCCCATATACCTTATGAGAGTTATACTACTCTAGTGTCACGCACGCTCGTGCCGGCGATATCAAGATTAGGTCGCTTCATAGCTTCTCAACACATATATATAACCTCATGCACAATTATTCAATGAAATCAAAATACATTATGCATTTCACAAATGCTCTAATATATAGTAATGCTCGTACGTCGCACGTACCTTAAATCTCCGAGGTCCGAGCCAAACCTTGCTCGAGTTCCATGCCCCGAGGAACGATGTGCTAACACGATAAATAATTCACAATTATTTACGAACATGCAACCCATGCTCAAGCACACCCATAATCCTCATACAGAAAATTATTGTCAACACAAGACAATTTACCATTTAAAAGACCCAGGGCAGGGCATATACAGGGAGGAAAATCGAATGAGACATTATCGAAAATTGCTCAAGAACCACCTCTAAAATTTCGAACCCTAACATCTCAATTCGAACCCAATTAAGCATCATAAATCATCTAAAACATGAATTAATCAATTAACAACATGAATAATCGTCCCACATGCCAAAACCCCAATTTTCGAACCCAATTTCACGCAACCAGCGTTGAAATTCGAACCATTAAGCAACAAATATTTTGAACTTTAAAGTCTGATATTTTCGACCCAACAACAGCACAAAAACACCCCAAAAACACCGGAAGAAAAGCCCCAAAAACGTACCAAAAATCGAGCCCCAAATCGAACAGATTCCAGTTTCGAACCCTAGCGCTTTTCTGGCAAATCCGAACGCGATTCTCGACGAAACTTCAAATTGATGGTATGGGAAGGTGCGCCTGGACGAGACGAAGCCACCGGTGGGTCGGACGCGCCAAACGGCGGCGGGCGCACGCCTTGAAGCGGCGGGGGTCGAAGGGGATCGGGAAAATAGCGCGGGGAGAGAGAGAGGGAAGGTGGGGAAAATGGTTCCAATAATTAAAATCTCGGGTTCAACTGGTATTTATAGCAAAAATACCCCGAAATACTAATAGCCCCACAAATACATCATGATTCATTAAAAATCATCTGTTTTCAAAAGTTCTCTCTCTAACTCCAAAACCCCCTACCGGTGCCCACACAAAGCACCCCAGATCCCGAGTCACACTAAAAACCCAACTCTTAGGTTTTTCATCCCAAATGAGAATACAATCTCAACCTCGGGATCCAACGATCCCAACTACTCAAATAGACGAGCCCGAAAGGCCCAACACCGCGATTAAACTCCAAATCGCCACGTAAAACAACTTTAGGGGTTATTAACACTCCGGGATTAACATCTATAATCCCTGGTCATTACAAAAAATATCCAAAAACACCAAATTTCAACTCGCGATCGATCGCCACAAAGGGCCGATCGATCGCGAGATCATACTGCCCGAAACCAAAATTTTCACCCTTCGGCGATCGATCGCCACACTTGGCGCGATCGATCGCCAACCTCGCCGATCGATCGCCCAGGAGTGGCGATCGATCGCCAAAAGCTTCTGGAGCGCACTGACGGGTCGCGATCAATCGCCAAAAACAGGCGATCGATCGCCGAGTCCCGCACGTCAAAAAATCGCCATTTTTGCTCCAAAACTCCTTTCCAATCCATACCAACTCCCCTACCTTCAAACCAACAACATCAAATACATAATAACCTTCAAAATACACTTTAAACATCTCAAAAATCCAACATCCAACTAAAATGGTACCAACCCATAAAAACCCATTTCAAAACCATACAAAACCACCACAAATTCAATCCAAACAAAACAAAAACATTAGGGAGGTATCCATACCTCTTGGGGACTCCAAAACTGTAAGGACCCTAGTTCCTTAAGTACGAATTAAGGGCATAATTAGAGCTATCATATATCATCAGAGTGTAAAATGAATGTGTTGAGACTATGAGCCTTAAGAGTTACATGCCAATTCAAGGACTACCAATGGATTAATTACATTTCCAATCAAAAATGAATGTTATCAACTATAGCTTTACACTACTCCTAGAGTAGACACTATAGAAAAGTAATCCTGTCCTTCTTTTCCCAAAAGTGTTCTTCTCAAGCTCACCGCCTCAACCCGCCTTAGCCCTTCTTATCATGCCAAAAGTGTACCTACAAGGACAACCCCCAAACATGAGCAATGATATCATTCATATTCAACACAATATGAATATAAGGCGTAAATGCATAAATCATAATAAAACACTTCCTGTTTTTCCCATGCATTTTAAACGCTTCCAGTTTGGTTGTCCCTGTACCATAACTCATGAGTATAATCAATAGATTATTTAATGGTCTACACATGTCATGACATAATACCATTCACCAATCCCTAGTCTGTTCATCACAATGTATTTTAATACCCCTCGCTTATTCACATATAGGTGGCATAGAATAACCTCGCTTCAATGGACATGCGGCGCTCCCACCCCTCGCTTCACATTGAGCGGCAAATATTCTTTCCTCGCCCTATATGATAACCACGCTCAAATGTGACATGCGGCGCTCCCATCCCTCGCTTCACATTTAGCGGCAACAAATCAAATAGCGGCAAACATTAAAATCATCAAGGGATGACCACCACTCATGGGATGTGCACCAATAACCATCATATGCATATACAATCATCATGCATAATTCAACATGTATTTGCATCCACAATGCATAATTCCACATATACTCGCATTCACAATGCATAAACAATGAGTATATTAGATACATGTACCGTTGGGTGCCCGTACGTCCTCTACGTACCTTTCCAAAAGTGGAATTGATATGGCTTCACTTCCTTGGTTGCGTCGCTACCTGGGATGGTTCTACACAATCACACAACCCCATATTAGAAGCCAAATAATAGTCAAATACCAAAAATTCATCAAAAGAATTCATTTGCCAAAATTTCACTGCTGGCGATCGATCGCTTCGCTGAGGCGATCGATCGCCTCAAATTATGCTTGGCGGCGATCGATCGCGCCAAACATGGCGATCGATCGCCTACCTCATATTTTGGACACTGCCTCTCGGCGATCGATCGCGCCATTTCAGGCGATCGATCGCCTGCTATGTGATTTTGGTACTGCCCATCGACGATCGGTCGCCTCTTTTCAGGCGGTCGATCGCCTCGCACAGACTCGCGATTTCCACCATTAATGCACACCAAAAATCCTTCTAAACCATACCAAAACTTAAACCATCAAACCCACAACAAAATAACATCATAAACCTCCAAAATACACCTCAAAACAACCATAAATCCAACCCTCAACCAAACAACACCAACCCACAACAAACCCATTTCAAAATCATTCAAAACCATTTCAAAACTAAACCAAACACTATAAAAATGACATGGAGGCATCCATACCTCTTGGGGACCTCAAATCTCCCAATAAACTTCACAAATCAACTTTCTGGAAGGATTCCTCTCCACCCTTATGCACAAAAACGAAAATGGAAAAGGGAAAAGGGTTTGGAGGAGAAATTGGGAAAGTAAAGTGATGGGTGGTGAGGGGTTGGGGTATAAAGGGGTTGTTTAAAAATTAAAATGCATTCCACAATACCACGGTGTATAAAACACCCCAACATGATATTTTAAAAGCATTACATCACAATGCTCCACAATCTCAAATAAATGCATGTTTCACCAATAAATGACTACCAACACATGTAAGTCATTAAAACACCCAATTATCCAACGTGCATCACATGCACCCCGAAATGCATTCCCGGTCACGTCTACCATGTGACTAAGCATTTCAACATGAAAAACAAATCCAGCACATAATTAATTACCACCATAATTAATCATATAAACACAATTAATGCCCAAATTGCAATCAATTATTTCGGGGATATCACAATACTCCCCTACTTATAAGATTTCGTCCTCGAAATCACATGCACTTACCCCAAAGTGAAACTAAACATAATTAACATACCAGAGAATAGTTCCGGGTAGTGCTGCACCATATGCCGCTCCGTCTCCCACGTAGCCTCCTCGACACCCCTGCGATCCCACTGAACCTTGATCATAGGTATCACTTTGTTCCGAAGTCTACGGTCTGCTCGATCCAGAATTTTAACAGGCCGCTCCACATAAGACACATCGGATTCCAACTGGACCTCGGAAGGCTGTAACACATGAGATGGATCCGGCTCATACTTCCGTAGCATCGATACATGAAACACATCATGTATACCAGATAAAGAAGGTGGCAAAGCCAGTCGGTAAGCTAAGGTGCCGATGCGCTGCAAAATCTCGTACGGTCCAACATACCTCGAGACAGTTTTCCGCGCATCCCAAATCGCACAACGCCTCTGAAAGGCGAGATCTTCAAAAAGACCTTATCTCCCAAATGAAATTCCAACGGTCCCTGCCGTTTATTCGCATAAGCTGCCTGTCTGTCCTGGGCCGCTTTCATTTTCTGCCTTATCATCTTTATCTTTTCTTCCATTTCTCGGATCAACTCCGGTCCTCCGACCGATTTGCGGTCCAAATCATCCCAACACAAGGGTGATCTACATCGTCTGCCATAAAGGGCCTCAAAAGGAGCCATCTGAATGCTCGCCTGGTAGCTGTTATTATAAGAGAACTCTACCAAGGCTACCGAATCCTGCCAAGAAACATCGAACTCCAATACACAAGCCCTCAACATGTCCTCGAGCATCTGGATAGTACGCTCGGTCTGGCTATCCGTCAGAGGATGATATGCAGTGCTCAACCTGACTTCAGTTCCCAAGGCTGACTGAAGACCCTCCCAAAAATGAGATGTGAATCGTGGATCTCGATCGACACTATGGAAATGGGATCCCATGCAATCTCACAACATCTCTAATATACAACTGCGCCATCCTCAAAAAGGTGAAAGTTATGCTATAGGGGATGAAATGAGCTACCTTAGTCAATCGATCCACAACCACCCAAATAACATCAAAACCTGAAGTACTCCTCGGCAGGTGAGTCACGAAGTCCATGGAAATGTGTTCCCACTTCCACTTCGGTATCTCCAAGCTTTTCAACTCGCCGCCAGGTCTCTGCCTCTCTGCCTTAACCTGCTGGCAGATCAAGCACCTCTTAACAAAAGCGACGACATCACGCTTCATTCTTTTCCACCAAAACTGACCACGCAGATCTTTATACATCTTCTTCCCTCCTGGGTGGATACTAAGTCTGCTACTATGAGCTCGCTCCAAGATCCCTCTACACAACTCCGGCGTACTTGGAACCACCCAACGGTTACCCAATCTCAAAGATCCGTCATCCACTCTGAACGTCGTTGGTTGACCAAGATGCACTAAAGATAACCATCTCTGAACCTCATCATCTGACTTTTGAGCTCTCCTGATATTCTCATAGATATCCGGCTCAGCCAATAAGGTCGATACGTACACTGGTGATGCATCTATGTCAAAATCATAGCCCAGATGGAAATAGGAGGTCATCATAGCCGACAAATGGATGACGTCCTCAGCAGAACTCCTCACTTTCCGGCTCAAGGCGTCTGCTGTCAAATTAGCCTTTCCAGGATGGTACTCAATCTCACAATCATAGTCCTTGAGTAAATCCATCCACCTTCTCTGCCTCATGTTCAGCTTCGCCTGAGTGAATAAAAACTTGAGGCTCTTGTGATCCGTGTAAATGGTAAACGAAGTACCATACAAATAATGTCTCCAAATCTTCAAGGCGAAGATGATAGCCGCCAATTCCAAGTCATGGACTCGGTATCTAGTCTCATGCGGCTTCAACTGCCTCGACGCATAAGCTACCACATGCTTATCTTGCATCAGTACACACCCAAGGCCCTGAAGTGATGCATCGGTATACAAAACAAATCTGGAGATTTCCGTAGGAATCACTAATACTGGCGCCGTCGTCAAACGGTGCTTCAACTCCTGGAAGCTCTCCTCACAAGCTTCTGACCAAAAGAATGGTACTCCCTTCTGGGTCAACTGAGTCAACGGCTTGGCGATCTTCGAAAACCCCTCAACAAAGCGTCGATAATAACCGGCCAAGCAAAGAAAGCTCCGTATCTCAGGCACAGAAGTGGGGGCAGCCCACTCCATCACAGCTTCAATCTTCCTGGGATCCACTGATATCCCGCTGCTAGATATGACATGCCCCAGAAACACTACACTGCTCAACCAAAATTTACACTTGCTGAGCTTGGCATACAACTGGTGGTCTCTGAGAATCTGGAGCACTATCCTCAAGTGTTTCACGTGCTCTTCCTCGCTCCGGGAGTAGATGAGAATGTCGTCAATAAATACGATGACGAACTGATCAAGATACGGCTGAAACACTCTGTTCATCAGACTCATAAAGACCGCTAGAGCATTCGTCACGCCGAACGGCATTACTAGGAACTCATAATGTCCATATCGAGTCCGAAATGCTGTCTTCTGCACATCTTCCTCTCTGACTCTAATCTGATGATACCCGGATCTCAAATCAATCTTGCTATAAAGTCTGGTACCTTGCAGCTGATCAAACAGATCATCAATCCTTGGGAGAGGATACTTGTTCTTCACTGTGGCCTTATTCAGTTGCCGGTAATCGATGCACAACCGCATCGAACCGTCCTTCTTTTTCACAAAGAGAACCGGTGCGCCCCATGGCGATACGCTCGGGCGTATATATCCCTTGTCAAGGAGATCCTGCAACTGTTCCTTCAATTCCCTCAACTCTGCCGGTGCCATCCTGTAAGGTGCACGAGAGATAGCGGATGTCCCTGGTAACAACTCGATCCCAAACTCAACTTCTCTAGCCGGTGGGAATCCGGGAATCTCCTCCGGAAATACATCAGCTAACTCTGCTACTATGGGTACATCCTCAACTCTCAATTCTTTATTCTTCCCAGACGTGTCCACAGCATATATGAGGTAGCCCGTGTGGCCACGTTCCAATAATTGAGTCATCTTGATTGCTGAAATTAACGGAATCTTTCACGAGAACCGTTGCCATAAAAAGTCCACTGTATCCCCAATTCAGATCTGAACTTCACTGTTCTCTGCCGACAATTCACCACTGCCTGGTATCTGTTCAGAATGTCGCTACCCACAATGCAGTCAAAGTCCGACATGCCCAAAACAATCAAATCTGCCTTCAACTCGTTGCCCTCAAAATAAATGAGGCAATCCGCAAGAAACTGATCGGCAACAACATTTCTTCCAGTGGGTGTCGAGACCATGAGAGGCGTGGGTAAAGAAGACGTGCGCATATGGTGTCTCTCCACAAAACCCACAGATACAAAAGAGTGGGAGGCACCTGTATCTATCAAAATAAAAGCAGGGTACGTAAATAAATGACACGTACCGGCGATCACCTCCTCTGGAGCTGCCTGGGCCTGCTCTCTAGTCAGCGCATACACCTATCCCTGGGGCGGTCCCACCGTCTGACCTCCCGATGGTCGAGGCACAAACTGCTGCCTCTGGTGCACTGTCTTGTCATTAAATCTCGGCCTGTTTCCTTGAAACTCTGACTGTCCTCCCCGAGTGGGGCAATACCGAGAGATGTGGCCCATCTTGCCACAACTATAACAGGCAGGGCACTTACTCGAAGAATGTGGCCCTCCACAATTGTCGCACCTAGACTCCCCCGATCTATTTCCTTGCGTAGGCCCTCGGTTGGCCGACCAATTGTTTTTCTTGTTCTCTTGCTTCTGTCCATAAGATTTCTTTCCGCTGAACCGTGAGGATGAAGAGGCACCACGAGGTTTAAATGATTCTCCTCGGGGCCTCAAGTTATCATTAGCTTGCCTCGGTTGTGGTGCTTGTGGTGGTACGGCACTAGGATAGGCTCCAACTCCAATCTCCGCCAGCTCTGCTCTTGTGAGAGCATCATCAAAAGAAGTGGGGTTATTGGTGATAACCCGATCAAAAAGCTCCGGTCGCAACCCCTTCATAAAGTTTCTCATCTTTGCGTGCCCATTGGTGGCAATGTGTGGAACATACCTCAGCAACGAGGAATAATGCATGGCATAGTCTGACACTGACATGTCCCCTTGTTTCAAGCTTGCAAATTCGTCCTCCTTCGTCTGTCTCGCCGCCGCAGAGAAGTACCGATTCAGAAACCGGGTTCTGAAGAGCGTCCAATCGATCACTGCCCCCTGTGCTCTCAGTTCCATTACAGTGCTCCTCCACCACATTAAAGGTTTCTTTGCCAACTGGAACTCCGCCAGCCTCAGCCATGCTGTAACAGCACAAGGAGCCGATACAAATATCTGTTCAAGCTTTTCTAGCCACTCCTCAGCCTCCTCCTCTGATTCCGTCCCCTCAAACCGGGGCGGGTGGTAAGACAGAAACTGAGTCAAGCTGATCTCACCAGGTAGTAGTAACTGAGCCACTGGTTCCATGCCTACAGCTAGTGGAGGTAGAGGGTTTGCCTGACCAATGCTAGCGTTCACGCTCCCAACATCACCGACCTCTTCATTAAGGTTCCCCGCATTCATAGCAGCCATGCTGTAACACAAAGGTTAACAACAATTCCAAAACAAACATATATGTTATGCCGTTAGATAACAGGAATGATAATAAGCATGTTAGTATAACCGGACATACATCAATATGCACCACATGCATAAACATGCTTCAAATGTAAGCACCTAGCCAATCATGCTAAGGCTACCCTTCACTCGTTCCCGGGTTCTCTAACCACTGCTCTGATACCACTAATGTAAGGACCCTAGTTCCTTAAGTACGAATTAAGGGCATAATTAGAGTTATCATATATCATCAGAGTGTAAAATGAACGTGTTGAGACTATGAGCCTTAAGAGTTACATGCCAATTCAAGGACTACCAATGGATTAATTACATTTCCAATCAAAAATGAATGTTATCAACTATAGCTTTACACTACTCCTAGAGTAGATACTATAGAAAAGTAATCCTGTCCTTCTTTTCCCAAAAGTGTTCTTCTCAAGCTCACCGCCTCAACCCGCCTTAGCCCTTCTTATCATGCCAAAAGTGTACCTACAAGGACAACCCCCAAACATGAGCAATGATATCATTCATATTCAACACAATATGAATATAAGGCGTAAATGCATAAATCATAATAAAACACTTCCTGTTTTTCCCATGCATTTTAAACGCTTCCAGTTTGGTTGTCCCTGTACCATAACTCATGAGTATAATCAATAGATTATTTAATGGTCTACACATGTCATGACATAATACCATTCACCAATCCCTAGTCTATTCATCACAATGTATTTTAATGCCCCTCGCTTATTCACATATAGGCGGCATAGAATAACCTCGCTTCAATGGACATGCGGCGCTCCCACCCCTCGCTTCACATTGAGCGGCAAAATATTCTTTCCTCGCCCTATATGATAACCACGCTCAAATGCGCTCCCACCCCTCGCTTCACATTTAGCCGGCAACAAATCAAATAGCGGCAAGCATTAAAATCATCAAGGGATGACCACGACTCATGGGATGTGCACCAATAACCATCATATGCATATACCACCATCATGCATAATTCAACATGTATTTGCATCCACAATGCATAATTACACATATACTCGCATCCACAATGCATAAACAATGAGTATATTAGATACATGTACCGTTGGGTGCCCGTACGTCCTCTACGTACCTTTCCAAAAAGAAGGCAACGTTAACAAATGTTAACGTTGCCTTCAACGTTAACATTTGTTAACGTTGGCAACGGCTCTTAGCCGTTGCCAACGTTAACTTTTTATTTTTTTTTTTATTTATTTTTTTAATCAAAAAAAAAAAACTATAAATAGGGGATGTTGTGTTGTGTATTGTTTCATAACAATTCTTGTAACGAAAATTACTTCACTCTCATATTTTTCTCTCAATTGTGCTATCTACAATTTACTTATAGTCTTATATCATAATGGCATCTTCATCTAGCAGTGGTGCTGGTCGTAGCCGGGGTCGTAGTCGGGGTCTCGTTCCGGGTCGTCTATCACTGAGTTCATCTTCTGCAATGAATTTACCTGTGCCAATTCCTGAGTTAAATGAAAGTTATGATTTTTTTGCTGACCTCAATGTTGGTGGTTCTTCTATGAATGTCGAACCACAACAATCCCAACAACCTGTCGAACCTGTTGCTGCCCAAGCCCAAGAAAGACAACATGTGGAGTCATCCGGAGCCACTACATCAGCGAGTAGACAACCTACTCGTCCAAAAGAAGTAAGATATGGGATCACTTTGAACTCGCTCAAAAAGAAGGTACGAATGAATCTGTTGCAATATGTAAATTATGTAAGATCCAGTATTCATATAAAGCTAGTGGTTCCAGTGGAGGCACCGGAACATTTAAAAAACACTTAGTAAAAAAACATAATTTTGATGAGACAACATTACAACCATTAAGTCGAGAAGCAACACAAGCACAAATTAATGTTCTTACTGGCACGAATTTTATTTTAACTGCTGAAATTAATCGTAGGTCACTTGTTAGATATGTGATCAGATGTGAACTACCTTTTATACAAGCTGAACGTGCTGGTTTTATTGAATTTGCTTCGTCCATACAACCCATGTTTAAACATATTTCCAGGCACACACTAAAAAGAAATGTATGGACGTATTTGTTGAATATAGAAATACATTGTTTCAACATCTTTCTAGTTTGCCTTGTAGGGTTAGTTTAACAACTGATATTTGGACAAATGTAAATTCTGATTCATATCTTGTTGTCACTTGTCATTGGATTGATGATAATTGGTGTATGCAAAAAAGGATTTTGTCTTTAGATGAGTTAGATTGTGCACATACTGGTTATATAATTGCTAAATATGTATTCAACACTTGTAGACATTATGGAATTCATGATAATGTATTTTCAATCACATTAGACAATGCTGCGAATAACAATGCTGCGATGCGTGATTTAAAGACCTATCTTAAACCAATGCTTGATGGTATTTTTTTCATGTTAGATGTGCATGTCATGTGATTAATTTGGCTGTTAAAGTTGGTTATGAGGACAACAGTCAGCATGTATTGACAAATGAAATACTGCGCTAAATGGTTACGCACGAGCTGTGTTAAGCGTGATTGGAAACAATTATGTTTATCGAATGGTTTAAAGCATCTTCTTTTTCCATCACCAATAGAAACTAGGTGGAATTCGTTGTACAATTTGTTGAATGCTATGTTACCTTACAAAGAAATTTTAACTCCATTTTATAATTCATATCAAATGCCTGATAGCGATGAAAGTATTTATTTGACTAATGAGGATTGGGAATTTGTTGAAAATTGTGTATCATTGTTAGGTACTTTCAAAGAAGTGACGGAACGTTTCTCTGGTGTTACTTATCCAACTTCCGTTTATTTTCTTCCTTTAGTATTTAACATGTTTGATAAATTTATAGAATTTAGAGATGACTATGACTTGCATGCTTTTGTTAATGCAATGGAAACTAAATTTATAAAGTATTGGGAACAAATCCCACCCGTGCACTGCATCGCAACATTGCTAGATCCTAGTCAATGTTTATCTTCATTTGAGATATTTTTTGAATATTATGCTAAATTTTTGGGGAAGGTTGTTGACGATCAAAAGACGTCTACAATGCAATCTCTCCAAAATATGTTTCAATTGTATTATGATCAACAGGCAAGTGAATCATCGCAACAAAGGCCTGTTGAAGAACAACCCCAAGCTCAATCTAAAGGTGGGGGCATCAATTTGCTTAGAATGCTGGGCAGGAAAAAACTTAAGGGAAAAGGACCTTCTACTAGCACGTCAACTGAGTTGCAAATTTATCTGAATTATCAATTTCTAACCGAAGACAACTTCGACGTCTTACAATGGTGGAAGTCCAATGCAGCACAATTCCCTATCTTAGCCAAAATGGCTAGAGACGTGTATGCTGTACAAGCTTCAAGCGTCGCTTCTGAATCGGCATTCTCAACACGCGGCCGTATTATTGGAGACTACATAAGTAGTCTATCAGCTGATTCGTTATGCATGCTCACGTTACTTAAAGATTGGTTTGAAGCAGAATGCAAAAATAGAAGAGATGGGACGGTTGACGAATTCGTAAATCATTATGACGAGCAAGAAGAAGAGAACGCCAAAACAATACTTATCAATTATGAAGACTGCTAAGTACTAAATTGTAATATTTTTTTATTTAGATTTTCAATTGTCATGTCTTTACAATTATTTGTATGCATCTATATTATGAAATGAAGAAGAAATATATTGATTTTGTGATGAACATCATTGAAGAAACATTTACAACATTTTTGAAAAAAAAAAAAAAAAAAACGAAAAACCGATAAGGATCCGAACCAAACCGGAACCGGTTGGAACCGGAACCGGTTCGATCCGGATCCTTAACGGACCGGACCGGTTCCGCCCATAACGGGTCCGGACCGGACCGGTTCCAACCGGTAAGCAGCCCTATCCTCAACCTTCAATTCTTTACCCTTCCCCGACGTGTCCACGGCATAGATGAGGTAGCCTGTGTGCCCACGTTCCAACAATTGGGACATTTTAATTGCCGAAATCAACGGAATCTTCGCACGAGAACCGTTGCCATAAAAAGTCCACTGAACCCCCCAACCAAACCTGAAGCGAACTGTCCTCTGCCGACAATCTACCACTGCCTGATATCTGTTCAGAATGTCGATGCCCACAATGCAGTCGAAGTCTGACATACCCAGTACAATCAAGTCTGCCTTAATCACATTGTCCTCAAAATAAATGAGACAGTCCATCAGAAACTGATCAGCAACAACTTTCTTTCCGGTGGGTGTCGAGACCAATAGAGACGTGGGTAACAGAGACGTGCACATATGATGTCTCGCCACAAAGTCCGCAGACACAAAGGAGTGCGAAGCACCTGTGTCTATCCAAATAAAGGCGGAATACCTAAATAAAAGGCACGTACCCGCTATCACCTCCTCTGGAGCTGCATCGGCCTGCTCCCTGGTCAACGCATAGACCTGTCCCTGAGGTGGCCCCATCGCATGTCCTCCCATCTGTCGAGGCACCATCGGCGGCCTCTGCTATATTGTCCCGGTAGAAAACCTCCCTCTACCTCCTCTAAGATCTACCTGACCATCACCATTCTGACAGAACTGAGATATGTGGCCCATCTTGCCACATTTATAACAAGCCGTACAGTCTCGCATGTGATGTGGTCCTCCACAAAAGTGACACTTCACCACTCCACTCCTACTCGCTTGAGTCTGCCCTCTATTGCTAGGCGCACCACCCCTCCGGTTATCCATTCGTCTCCCTCCAAACTGAGAAGATGAGGAAGAAGCCCCACGAGGTTTAAATGATTCTCCTCGTGGCCTCAGATTATTAGACACTGGCCTCGGCGGTGGGACTTGTGGGGGTGCAACGTCCGGGTAAGCACAGACTCCTATCTCCGCTAGCTCCGCTCTAGTGAGAGCATCATCAAAAGAAGTGGGGTTGTTGGAGATAATCCGATCAAAAAGTTCCGGTCGCAGCCCCTTTAGAAAGTGCCTCATCTTGGCATGCCCATTTGTTGCAATGTGGGGAACATACCTCAACAAGGACGAGTAATGCATGGCATAGTCCGAGACTGACATGCTCCCCTGTTTCAAGCTCGTGAATTCATCCTCCTTTGTTTGCCTAGCCGCCGCAGAAAAGTATCGGTTTAGAAACCGAGTCCGAAATAAAGTCCAGTCAATCACCATACCCTGAGCTCTCAGTTCCATCACCGTCGTCTTCCACCACATAGAAGACTTCTTCGCCAATTGGAATTCCGCCAACCTTAGCCATGCTGTCCTAGCACAAGGAGCGGACACAAATATTTGCTCTAATCTCTCTAGCCACTCCTCAGCTTCTTCTCCTGTCTCCGTCCCCTCAAACATGGGCGGGTGGAAAGTTAGGAACTGACTCAGACTAAGCTCCCCTGGTAAAAGCAACTGAGCCACCGGCTCCACGCCCACATCAGGTGGAGGTAAAGGATTTGTCTGACCAATGCTAGCGTTCACGCTTCCAACATCACCACCCCTTCATTGAGGTTCTCCACATTCATATCCGCCATGCTGTAATAAAAAGGTTAACAGCAATTCCAAAAAATATATATGTTATACCATTAGATAACATGAATGATAATAAGCATGTTAGTATAACAATTTATACGCCAAAATGCATAAACATGCTCCAATGTAAACACCTGGCCAACCATGCTAAGGCTACCCTTCACTCATTCCCGGGTTCTCAAACCACTGCTATGATACCACTAATGTAAGGACCCTAGTTCCTTAAATGCAGATTAAAGGCATAAATAAAATTTTCATGCATAAACGGAGTATAAAAGTTGTGTTGGTGCCTTGAGCTATTAGATTACAGTGCCAAAATAAAGTTCCAAAATGGATTAATTACATTCCCAACCAATGAATGTTAATCCTATAGCTTTACACTACTCCTAGAGTAGATACTATACAAAAGAATGTGCCTACTACCAAGAGCACTCCTCACTAGCTCACCGCACCAACTCGCCTTAGCCCGTCCGTCCAAAAGTACCTACAGGAACAACCCCAAAACCATGAGCACGTACAAAATCATATTCACAATAATATGATAGCAATTCAAATGCTTAAATCGTAAATGTGATTCACTTCCTGTATGTAACACATTTAAAAGCTCCCTTTGGTTGTCCCTGTACCACATCATAACCAATAGATTATATTACCAATAATGTATGTAATGACATGCACCGATTTCCATATATTTCGTGTTCAATTCCCGAGTCTTATTATATCAGTGGCATAATACCCCTCGCGTTAACATGACAGCGGAAATACCCCTCGCTTAGACAATACCAGCGGCACTAATATCCCTCGCTAAAAATACGACATCGGTCGTGTTCTTCGCTTCATATTAGCGGCAAATATTCTCTCATCGCTACGGTATGACAGCGGCAAGTATTCACATCGCTACGCCACTGGCGGCAAGTATTCTCGATCATTGGAATATAAATCCCGACTCACAATCACATGCAACAATGCATCCAATATACACATGCAACCAAAATGCATGACCAAACCATGTATGCAATCCATGATGCATAAACAAGACCACATATGCAACCACAATGCATAATCAATTCCATGTGTACAACCATAGTGCATAACCAATTCAAAGCGTAATAAATAGGTTTTACCGTCCGATGCCCGTACGTCTCACTACGTACCTTAGTCCCAAAATGTGATGTATCGTGGACTTTATCTCCTAAGCTGTGTGGCCACCTGTGATGGTTCTTCACATTCACACAATTCAATATTAGGAGCCAATAATAGTCCAATATAAAAAATTCCACAAAAATATCCAAAAACACCAAATTTGCAACTCGCGATCGATCGCCAAGAAGGGCCGATCGATCGCGAGATCATACTGCCCGAAACCAAATTTTTCAACCTTCGGCGATCGATCGACACACTTGGCGCGATCGATCGCCAACCTCGCCGATCGATCGCCCAGGAGTGGCGATCGATCGCCAAAAGCTTCTGGAGCGCACTGACGGCTCGCGATCGATCGCCAAAAAGGGCGATCGATCGCCGAGTCCTGCACTTCGAAAAATCGCCATTTTTGCTCCAAAACTCCTTTCCAATCCATACCAACTCCCCTACCTTCAAACCAACAACATCAAATACATAATAACCTTCAAAATACACTTTAAACATCTCAAAAATCCAACATCCAACTAAAATGGTACCAACCCATAAAAACCCATTTCAAAACCATACAAAACCACCACAAATTCAATCCAAACACAACAAAAACATTAGGGAGGTATCCATACCTCTTGGGGACTCCAAAACTCACACTAAATCCCACAAAACAAGTTTTTGGAAGGATTTCTCTTCCACTCTTTGCCCAAAAACGAAAATGAGGAGGGAAGGGTTTGTGAGAAGTGATTTGGGGAAAATAGAAAGAGTGATGGGTTTTTTTGTGGGGTTGGGGGGTATTAGTGGGTTATTTGGGGATTAATTAAATTTGCATACCCACAATTAATCATAATTTATAAAAATACCCCAACATGGTATTTTAAAACATTGCACCAAAATCACAATTAAATATATGATTCCCAATTAATCACAAACCATCTCATATAAACCATTATAACCCCCAATTACCCATCATGCATACATGCACCCCGAAATGCATTACCGGGTCACGCCTACCATGTGACTAAGCATTTCACCAAGATAATTAATGCCAACACAATTATTAATTTTCACCATCAAAAATTACTTAAACATAATTAATACCCAAATTGCAATTAATTATTTCGGGGATATCACAAAAACCTATGAGTTAGATTTTTGGTGGGACTTGGAGTCCGGGGTGCTTTATGTTGGGGCTGGTATGGGGATTTAATGTTGGAGAAAGAGGTTTTGAAAACAGATGATTTTTAATGAATCATGATGTATTTGTGGAGGTATTGGTATGTTATAGCGATCGATCGCCACATGCTCTGTGCGCGATTTTTCCAGATTCCCGAACACTCATATTCATACCATCCAATCTAGCATATATGACATACAACATACTTGAACAAACATGCTAAGAGTTACTAGGTACTACCATGAATGTATTCATATCAAAGTTATACCCAAACTTAAACCCACATGCATCAAAATTGCCTAACTTTATCCTTACTCATTCAAACTTTTCGAAAAACAGGGTATCATATTTCTACCCAGATTTTCGAGCACCTATTTTCAAGCCAACAAATCTACCACATAACTCATATAACATGCTCAAGTAAACATGCTAGGAACTTCATAAAAACACCATGAATGTACTTAAATCGAAGGTTTAATAAAACCTAAGCTAGTATGCCATTTTCACACCAATAAAAGCATGAACTTAAACAAACTTTCAACCAAAACAGGACATGGTTTCTCACCCTCTTTTGTTCCGATTTTTGCAAGCTTTTCTAGGAATAAAAATGGTAGATCCCTGTTTCGATAGTGTCTGATCGAGATCCGCGGTTCACATCTCACTTCTGGGAGGGTCTGCAGACAGCTCTAGGTAAAGAGTTGAGGCTGAGCACAACATATCACCCTCAGACGGACGGACATACTGAGCGTACGATATAGACGCTCGAGGATATGTTGAGAGCTTGTGTGTTAGAGTTCGACATATCATGGCAGGACTTGATAGCCTTAGTGGAGTTCTCTTACAACAACAGCTACCAGGCAAGTATACAAATGGCTCCTTTCGAGGCCCTCTATGGTAGGCGTTGTAGGTCACCCTTGTGTTGGGATGACTTGGAGCGTAAGTCGGTTGGAGGACCAGAATTGGTTCAAGAAATGGAAGAGAAAGTTAAGGTTATCAGAAGAAAGATGAAGGCAGCTCAGGATAGACAGGCAGCATATGCCAATCAACGGCGAAGACCGTTGGAGTTTCAGTTGGGCGACAGAGTTTTTCTGAAGATCTCACCCTTCAGGGGTGTGGTACGGTTTGGTATGCGGGGGAAGTTGTCTCCTAGATACGTGGGGCCGTATGAGATCTTACAGCGTGTGGGTACTCTGGCGTACCGTTTTGCTTTACCGCCTTCTCTGTCTGGTATACACGATGTATTCCATGTGTCTATGCTGAGGAAGTATGAACCGGATCCGTGGGATCGTAGGGGTGTCGAGGAGGCCACGTGGGAGACGGAGCGACACATGGTGCAGCACTACCCAGAACTATTTTCTGGTATGTGATTTATGTTTCACTTTATATTGGGTAAGTGCATGCTAATTTCGAGGACGAAATCCTATAAGTAGGGGAGTATTGTGATATCCCCGAAATGATTATGTGTTATTTAAACATTAATCATTGTTGTGAAAATTATGGTATTAATTCCTTGCTTTGAATTAATAATATTGGGAGATGCATGTGAGGGTACATGTGTTATATGTTGGGATTTTGGGGTTGTGGCATGATTAATTGGGGTGTGTGTTAATCGTTTTGGTAAGCATGTTTTAAAAAGGGAATTGAAGTATTTTAGTGAGAAAATACTATAGATATCGTGTGAGGATATTTAATACATCGTGCTAAATACCGGGACCAAAACATAACACATCATACCACCCACCACTCAACCACCCCCCTTGACCCATACCCTGCTGCCAGCTGCTGCCCATACCTTTTTCCCCATCTCCCACTTCACCTCACAAGTCTGAAATCACTTCTTTCTTCCTCACCAAACTCGTCCAACACTTGCTGAGCAAGATAGGAAGGAGCTCAACCAATTTTACTGCCTTGAAGCTTGCAAAAATCGGAGCCAAAAGGGGTGAGAAACCATTTCTGGGTTTGAAAAATTTGTTGTTGAGTTCATACTTATGTTGGTGTGAAAAATGGCATGTTAGTTTAGGTTTTGTTAAACCTTCGATTCATGTTCATTTATGATGTTTTTATGAAGCTTCCAGTATTTTTCCTTGAGCATATTACATGTTTTATGTAGAAGATTTAAGCATGTAAAGAGGAGTGTTCGAAAATCTGGGTAGATATTTCCCCTGTTTTTTCTGGAAAAACGTGGACTGGGAGTGATTTTGAGGAGGTGATATTATGCATGTTAGATGGGTTTTAGAGTAAACCTTCGATGTGAAAATATGCATGGTAGTCTTGTGAAGCCCTTGGCATGTTTGTTCGAGCATGATTTATGAGTTATGTTATAGTTTTTATAGCATGAATTGAAGTACTCGAAAATCTGGAAAGGAAATGTGTTGTCCTGTTTCAGGAAATGTTGATTGGGTACCTGTGTAAATGGTCGATTCCAATGCATGTGGGCTTATGTTAGAGTGTGAATTTGGTATAAATACACTCAGGGTAGTGTGTTGTAACTGCTAGCATGTTGGTCTTGACATGTTGTATGTCTTACATGTTAGAATGAAAGGTGTGAATATCAGTGTTGAACATTCTGGAAAAAAAAATATCGCGCAGACCATGTGGCGATCGATCGCCACAAATGGCGCGATCGATCGCCGAGGTCCAGTAGCCAAAATCAAAGTCACGCGATCGATCGCCATAAAAGGCGCGATCGATCGCCAAGTGGTAGCGATCGATCGCCAGAGACAAAATTTTGAAATATTGATTTTTGTTGGATTTTTGATTTTGGATCATATATTTGGCATCTAATATTGTGTTGTACACTGGTGTAGAGCCTTCACAGACGGCTACACAACGCAGGGGATAGAGTCCCACCACACACTACTTTTTGGAAAGGTACGTAAGCGACGTACGGGCGTCCCAACGGTAACATGTATTTATGTTTGTCTGTGTGACACATGATGAATGCAATGTGATGCAATATGAGTTGATACATGTTATTATGCATTGTTGTTGCATATTATGCATTGTTGTTGCATATTGTGATGTGGGATAAAGAGATGTATTCCACGAGTTAGGGCGATCACGGTTAAGGTGTTAATGCTTACGCTTTACCGCTAAAAATGTGGAGTGAGAGGGGGGAGGCTCGCTTGCACATGGAGGCGGGTTTATACCATACTGAGCGAGGATGAGATACCGCTAGTATGAAGAAGCGAGGATGAGATACCGCTTGTTTTGAGATTATGAAAGCGAAGAAGCATTAAAATAACTGATGATGACTGACTCAAGAAAAAGAAGAAATGTCATGACATTCATTTGTGAAACCATACATTCATATAATGTGTTATATTATGAATTATGGTACAGGGACAACCAATGGGCATTGTAAATGCGATGGAAATCCAGGAAGTGATTTGTATTTTATGATTGTGCATTTACGCCTTATTTTCATATTATGTTGAATATGAATTGTGTTATGCTCATGTGTTGGGGGTTGTCTTTGTAGGTGCTTTTGATGTTGAGAACCAGGGTCGGGGTTGAGAAGCTGAGCTGTAAGGAGAGCTACAGGATTTAGCTACATGATTTGAGAAAATTTTATATAGCTTCTACTTGTGGTAGAATAAGACTATAGTGTAACACCTTTTGTAGGAATTTGTGAAATTCCTTTGAAACTTTTACTACTGTATTCCTTAAGCTCAGGATAATCAACATGACTCATTACTCTGATTTATTCATATGAATGTTTAGTTCTCTTAATCGCACCTATTAGTATATTGAGATATCGGGGTCTCACATTTAGTGGTATCAGAGCAGTGGTTAGATAACCTGGGAAGAGTGAAGGGTAGCCTTTAGAGACAAGTTGGCTAGGTATTCATTGTTGGGCATGTTATGCATGTGATGCATATTGTTGTATAAGTGTTACACTAACATGCTTTTGAATATGATACTCTTGTTATCTAACGGCTTATACTATGAACTGCTTTTGGTATTGTTGTTAACTCTTGTGTTGCAGCATGGCGGCTATTAACCCGGAGAACCTCAATGAAGAGGTAGGGGATATGGGCAGTATGAATGCTAGTGTTGCTCATGTGAATCCTTTACCGCCACCTGCTGTGGGAGTGGAGCCCAGTGCACAGATGTTATTACCCGGGGAGCTCAGTTCGACACAGTTTCTGAATTTCCGTCCACCCATGTTTGAGGGGACCGAGTATGGAGAAGGGGCCGAAGAGTGGCTAGAACGGATAGAGCAGATACTTGTGACTGCGCCCTATGCACGTACCGCATGGCTGAGGTTAGCCGAGTTTCAGATGGCGAAGAAGCCTTCTATGTGGTGGAAGACCACTGTGATGGAGCTGAGAGCTCAGGTCATGGTAGTAGACTGGACTGTATTCAGGACCCGGTTTCTTAACCGGTATTTTTCTGCCGCTGCTAGACAAGTCAAGGAGGACGAGTTCACTAATTTGAAGCAGGGAAACATGTCAGTTTCAGACTTTGCCTTGCATTATTCCTCACTGTTGAGGTATGTCCCCCATATCGCTGTGAGCAGCCATGCAAAGATGAGGCATTCCTGAAAGGACTCAGGCCAGAACTATTTGACCGGGTTGTCTCCAACAACCCTAGCTCTTTTGATGACGCCCTGACACGGGCAGAGTTAGCAGAAATTGCAGTGGGAGCATACAAGGATGTTGTACCCCCTTCAGTACCATCACAGAGGCCTGTTGCTGATAGTTTGAAACCACGAGGGGATCAGTTCAAGGCTCGTGGAGCCTCATCATCTTCCAGATTTAGCGGGAAGAAATCTCAGAGTCAGAAACAGAGCAATCGAGGACCTACACAGGGGAGTAAGGCAGGAGGGGACAGGTGTGACCGCTGTGGAGGATTTCACTTGTCACGTGACTGCCGAGGCTGTTATGTTTGTGGCAAGGTGGGCCACTTAGCTAGGAACTGCCCCAATCGGGCAAGTCAGGCAACCTCAGGGCCGAATAGGCCAAGATTTGATGCTGGGAGGGCACCACCGAGACAGCAGTTTGCGCCTCGACCGCAGGGAGGTCAGGCGGTAGGACCACCGCAGGGTCAGGTGTATGCACTGACTAGGGAGCAGGCTGAGGCAGCCCCAGAGGAGGTCATTGCTGGTACGTGTCATTTATTTACGTACCCTGCATTTATTTTGGTAGATACATGTGCTTCTCATTCTTTTGTATCTGTTGCTTTTGTGGAGAGAGACACCACTTGTGCTCGTCTCTGTTACCCACGCCTCTCATGGTCTAGACACCCACGGGGAAGCATGTGATTGCGGATCGGCTGTTGTCTGATTGCCTCATTTATTTTGAGGGCAATGATCTGAGGGCTGATCTGATTCAGTTAGAGATGGCAGACTTTGACTGTATTATCGGCATTGATGTGTTGAGCAGATACCGAGCTGTGGTAGACTGTCGGCAGAGGACTGTTCGTTTTCTATCTGATCAGGGGTTCCAGTGGACTTTTTATGGGGACGGCTCTCGTCCAAGGATTCCAGTGATCTCAGCGGTTAAGATGTCGCGGTTATTGGAGCGCGGCCACACAGGTTACATCATTTATGCGGTGGATGTATCTGAGGAAAAGGAAGTGAGAGCCGAGGACATTCCCGTTGTGACGGAGTTCATTGATGTGTTCCCAGATGAGATTCCGGGATTTCCGCCTGTCAGGGATGTTGAGTTTGCTATTGAGCTGCTGCCGGGGACATCAGCCATTTCTCGTGCCCCATACAGGATGGCACCGGCAGAGCTGAGGGAACTAAAGGTACAGTTACAGGAGCTCCTTGACAAGGGATACATTCGTCCTAGTGTATCGCCTTGGGGTGCACCAGTCTTGTTCGTGAAAAAGAAGGATGGATCAATGCGTCTGTGCATTGACTACAGGCAATTGAACAAGGCCACAGTGAAGAACAGATATCCACTTCCGAGGATTGATGATCTGTTCGACCAGCTTCAGGGTACAGAGGTGTACTCGAAGATAGACTTGAGGTCAGGCTATCATCAGGTGCGGGTTAGAGCTGGTGATGTTCAAAAGACGGCTTTTAGAACTCGATATGGACACTATGAGTTCTTGGTGATGCCCTTCGGTGTGACAAATGCACCTGCAGTTTTTATGAGCCTAATGAACCGAGTATTTCAGGAGTACCTCGCGTGATCGTATTCATTGATGACATCCTTGTCTATTCAAGGAGTGAGGAGGATCATGCCGATCATCTGAGGATAGTGCTCCAGATCCTCAGAGATCATCAGTTGTACGCCAAACTCAGCAAGTGTGAGTTCTGGCTGAGCAGTGTATCATTCTTGGGCCATATCATATCGCGAGAGGGGATATCAGTAGACCCGAGAAAGATAGAGGCAGTTATGGATTGGTCTACCCCTACTTCAGTCAGTGAGATTCGGAGTTTTCTTGGGTTGGCTGGCTATTATCGACATTTCGTCGAGGGTTTCTCAAAGACCGCCAAGCCACTTACACAGCTGACTCAGAAGGGAGTCCCTTTTTGTTGGACAGAGGCTTGTGAGCAGAGTTTCAGGGAATTGAAGCACAGACTGACTACTGCACCAGTTCTAGTGATTCCCAAGGAGAACAAATGATTTGTTCTTTATACCGATGCATCGCTACAGGGCTTAGGGTGTGTACTGATGCAGGACAGACATGTAGTGGCTTATGCTTCGAGACAGTTGAAGCCACATGAGACGAGGTATCCATTCCATGATTTGGAGTTGGCAGCTATAGTTTTCGCCTTGAAGATATGGCGACACTACTTATACGGTACCTCATTCACCATCTTCACTGATCACAAAAGCCTGAAGTTCTTGTTTACACAGGCTGAGCTGAACATGAGGCAGAGGAGATGGATGGATCCTGCTGAAGGATTATGATTGTGAAATCCTATACCATCCCGGGAAAGCAAACTTGACAGCCGACGCTTTGAGTCGGAAGGTGAGGAGCACAGCAGAGGATGCCATGTGCCTATCAGCTATGTTGGGCTCCTACTGCCATTTGGGATTCGATTATGATGTGTCTACTTCACCAGTACAGGTTTCGACCTTGTTAGCCGAGCCTGTTATTTTTGATCACATCAGAAAGGCTCAGGGGACCGATACAGAGGTTCAGAGATGGATGTCAATGGTTCATTCAGGGCAGCCATCGAGATTCAAAGTAGCTGAGGACGGTTCTCTGAGACTTGGCGACAGATGGGTAGTTCCAGATACACCCGAGTTGCGCCAGGGTATCTTACAGCGAGCTCATTGCAGCAGGATGAGTGTTCACCCAGGCGGGAAGAAGATGTATAAGGATCTACGCAGCCAGTTCTGGTGGAGGCGAATGAAACAGGATGTTACTTCATTCGTCAAGCGCTGTTTGATTTGTCAGCAGGTGAAGGCTGAGAGGCAGAGGCCTGGAGGTGAACTAAGGAGTTTGGAAATACCCGAGTGGAAGTGGCAGCACGTGTCTATGGATTTCGTGACCCACTTACCGAGGACTGTTTCGGGTTTTGATGCCATCTGGGTAGTCGTGGACAGATTGACTAAAGTGGCTCATTTCATTCCCTACTGTATGACATATACGCACTTAAGGATGGCACAGTTATATGTCAGAGATATAGTGAGACTGCACGGGATCCCTGTTTCGATAGTGTCTGATCGAGATCCGCGGTTCACATCTCACTTCTGGGAGGGTCTGCAGACAGCTCTAGGTACAGAGTTGAGGCTGAGCACAGCATATCACCCTCAGACGGACGGACAGACTGAGCGTACGATACAGACGCTCGAGGATATGTTGAGAGCTTGTGTGTTAGAGTTCGACATATCATGGCAGGACTTGATAGCCTTAGTGGAGTTCTCTTACAACAACAGCTACCAGGCAAGTATACAAATGGCTCCTTTCGAGGCCCTCTATGGTAGGCGTTGTAGGTCACCCTTGTGTTGGGATGACTTGGACCGTAAGTCGGTTGGAGGACCAGAGTTGGTTCAAGAAATGGAAGAGAAAGTTAAGGTTATCAAAAGAAAGATGAAGGCAGCTCAGGATAGACAGGCAGCATATGCCAATTAACGGCGAAGACCGTTGGAGTTTCAGTTGGGCGACAGAGTTTTTCTGAAGATCTCACCCTTCAGGGGTGTGGTACGGTTTGATATGCGGGGGAAGTTGTCTCCTAGATACATGGGGCCGTATGAGATCTTACAGCGTGTGGGTACTCTGGCGTACCGTTTGGCTTTACCGCCTTCTCTGTCTGGTATACACGATGTTTTCCATGTGTCTATGCTGAGGAAGTATGAACCGGATCCGTGGGATCGTAGGGGTGTCGAGGAGGCCACGTGGGAGACGGAGCGACACATGGTGCAGCACTACCCAGAACTGTTTTCTGGTATGTGATTTATGTTTCACTTTATATTGGGTAAGTGCATGCTAATTTCGAGGACGAAATCCTATAAGTAGGGGAGTATTGTGATATCCCCGAAATGATTATGTGTTATTTAAACATTAATCATTGTTGTGAAAATTATGGTATTAATTCCTTGCTTTGAATTAATAATATTGGGAGATGCATGTGAGGGTACATGTGTTATATGTTGGGATTTTGGGGTTGTGGCATGATTAATTGGGGTGTGTGTTAATCGTTTTGGTAAGCATGTTTTAAAAAGGGAATTGAAGTATTTTAGTGAGAAAATACTATAGATATCGTGTGAGGATATTTAATACATCGTGCTAAATACCGGGACCAAAACATAACACATCATACCACCCACCACTCAACCACCCCCCTTGACCCATACCCTGCTGCCAGTTGCTGCCCATACCTTTTTCCCCATCTCCCACTTCACCTCACAAGTCTGAAATCACTTCTTTCTTCCTCACCAAACTCGTCCAACACTTGCTGAGCAAGATAGGAAGGAGCTCAACCAATTTTACTGCCTTGAAGCTTGCAAAAATCGGAGCCAAAAGGGGGTGAGAAACCATTTCTGGGTTTGAAAAATTTGTTGTTGAGTTCATACTTATGTTGGTGTGAAAAATGGCATGTTAGTTTAGGTTTTGTTAAACCTTCGATTCATGTTCATTTATGATGTTTTTATGAAGCTTCCAGTATTTTTCCTTGAGCATATTGCATGTTTTATGTAGAAGATTTAAGCATGTAAAGAGGAGTGTTCGAAAATCTGGGTAGATATTTCCCCTGTTTTTTCTGGAAAAACGTGGACTGGGAGTGATTTTGAGGAGGTGATATTATGCATGTTAGATGGGTTTTAGAGTAAACCTTCGATGTGAAAATATGCATGGTAGTCTTGTGAAGCCCTTGGCATGTTTGTTCGAGCATGATTTATGAGTTATGTTATAGTTTTTATAGCATGAATTGAAGTACTCGAAAAACTGGAAAGGAAATGTGTTGTCCTGTTTCAGGAAATGTTGATTGGGTACCTGTGTAAATGGTCGATTCCAATGCATGTGGGCTTATGTTAGAGTGTGAATTTGGTATAAATACACTCAGGGTAGTGTGTTGTAACTGCTAGCATGTTGGTCTTGGCATGTTGTATGTCTTACATGTTAGAATGAAAGGTGTGAATATCAGTGTTGAACATTCTGGAAAAAAAAATATCGCGCAGACCATGTGGCGATCGATCGCCACAAATGGCGCGATCGATCGCCGAGGTCCAGTAGACAAAATCAAAGTCACGCGATCGATCGCCATAAAAGGCGCGATCGATCGCCATGGGGCAGTGGAGTTTGGCGATCGATCGCCAAGTGGTAGCGATCGATCGCCAGAGACAAAATTTTGAAATATTGATTTTTGTTGGATTTTTGATTTTGGATCATATATTTGGCATCTAATATTGTGTTGTACACTGGTGTAGAGCCTTCACAGACGGCTACACAACGCAGGGGATAGAGTCCCACCACACACTACTTTTTGGAAAGGTACGTAAGCGACGTACGGGCGTCCCAACGGTAACATGTATTTATGTTTGTCTGTGTGACACATGATGAATGCAATGTGATGCAATATGAGTTGATACATGTTATTATGCATTGTTGTTGCATATTATGCATTGTTGTTGCATATTGTGATGTGGGATAAAGAGATGTATTCCACGAGTTAGGGCGATCACGGTTAAGGTGTTAATGCTTAAGCTTTACCGCTAAAAATGTGGAGTGAGAGGGGGGAGGCTCGCTTGCACATGGAGGCGGGTTTATACCATACTGAGCGAGGATGAGATACCGCTAGTATGAAGAAGCGAGGATGAGATACCGCTTGTTTTGAGATTATGAAAGCGAAGAAGCATTAAAATAACTGATGATGACTGACTCAAGAAAAAGAAGAAATGTCATGACATTCATTTGTGAAACCATACATTCATATAATGTGTTATATTATGAATTATGGTACAGGGACAACCAATGGGCATTGTAAATGCGATGGAAATACAGGAAGTGATTTGTATTTTATGATTGTGCATTTACGCCTTATTTTCATATTATGTTGAATATGAATTGTGTTATGCTCATGTGTTGGGGGTTGTCTTTGTAGGTGCTTTTGATGTTGAGAACCAGGGTCGGGGTTGAGAAGCTGAGCTGTAAGGAGAGCTACAGGATTTAGCTACATGATTTGAGAAAATTTTATATAGCTTCTACTTGTGGTAGAATAAGACTATAGTGTAACACCTTTTGTAGGAATTTGTGAAATTCCTTTGAAACTTTTACTACTGTATTCCTTAAGCTCAGGATAATCAACATGACTCATTACTCTGATTTATTCATATGAAAGTTTAGTTCTCTTAATCGCACCTATTAGTATATTGAGATATCGGGGTCTCACAACATGCACCCTGAAATGCATTTCTCCAATATTATTAATTCAACCCAATGAATTAATACCATAATCTTCATAACATAATTAATGTTTAAAATCACATAATCATTTCGGGGATATCACAAAACACATACTGAAAGGTGTAAATGCACACACTCAGAATCAGATTCTCTCCATTCCTTCTCCTTCCCGCTCGCGTCTGACCGCCTCCCACTAAATCGCCACGTTCGCCTCCGTCCAACCACCGTTCGCCAAGGGCGACCCACCACCACCTTCCTCACTCAATGGCGCAACTTTCCACACCAAGAATTGACGGTGAAAGCTTTGAGATTCGTCGGATTTCACCCAAGAACGGTGAGTTTGCGATTTTGGGTTTCTTCGATATTTTGTTCGATTTCTTCATTTAGGTCTTGTATTAGTTTGATTATTGTTGTCTAACACCTTCACCTCACCATGACCGACATTAACCCTCCACTCTCCGCCCCTGACAACATCATGGTCGCCGGAAATTGCACATCCAAGCTCGGCTACTGTTCACGACTTTTGGGGAAAACGTGAGTTTCGAATTCCAGCTATGATATTTATTGATTTTGATGCATTTGAACTTATTTTTGACAGAATAACATGGTATGACAGTATTGGGATTTAGTTGTTTGAAGTTCTTGCATTGCATGTTGAGTTGGTTCGATTTTTGTTGAGGTATTGGCGAGTATAGGTTTGAGTTCATGCATGAGGGGGTAAAGGTTCTTAAATCATGTTCTTGGCCTCTTGTGTATATTTGGTGTGAATTTTGTTGGGTTTTGGAGCATCCCTTAAGTGTATATGTATCACTCTCGATTACGATTGTGATTGGAGTTTAAAACATTCAAATTAGTTAAACAATTAAATTGATTGTTAAGGTAAACTAATGAAAAGTAAACACCAGGACGGTGAAATGAAAGTAATAAGGATTACTTGTAATATATAAAAGAAAGCTAAAATATTCACCATTTTCTTATATTGTGAATTAAGGAAGAGTTTAGCACATAGATGATTATAAATGATGCTATTGTATGGATTTTTAGATTCACATATGACACTGGAGCTCCACGAGCTACAAGGACGATATTCATACTTTAGAAAAGAAAGAAATATGTATGTTGTGATCGGTAACATACAACATATATCTGTATTATTTGATACATGATTTGCTGAACTTACGTGACTTACGTGAAATTACTTGGCTATTTGATTTTATTTGACTTTTAAGCATTCAGAGTTGATATATCGATGTATGAAAATAAATGTTTTGTTAACACACATCTTTTTCAATAAATGTACATCGATATATGACTTTCACATTGGACATATTAAGTTGCATCATATGAGTTTATGATATTGGCATGATGCATTGACACGCATGGACATTGAGCATGTCATGTTGATTCTACCGATTCTTTCGTTGATACCCTTATCTTTTTCATTGGTAACTATAATGCATTTTTGGGGATGATGGGCACGCCGATGGCTCGGTAGAGAGAGTGAGCTGAGAGATGCCGTAGAGACTAGTGTGCCAACGTCGCCCAGACACGAGGGATGATGGACCGCCGATGACTTGACTGAGAGAGATGTCGTAGCGACGAGCGAGTCGACGCCCTGCTCGAGCATGATATTTGATTGATGATACTTTTCTTTGGACTCCGATCCTTTGGTATCTTGAGATGTTTGATAGCCTTTCCTTGGATTTCCGGACATTTGCTATCTCGAGATGATTTGTACCTTTCATGCATCGCATTACATTGTATTACATTGCGTTGCATTGCATGACATCATATATCACATTTTATAGACGCATGTTGTATTTACTTGATAGTTTCATATTGGGATTTGGCTCACCCCGTAGGGGGCTGTTGTTGTCTTTGTGTATGGGCAATGGCAGGTATTACATGTGACCAAGATTCCAAAGAGGGAATGCTCGCTGGAAGTCTTACCTGAGGTTGTTTTCTTTTGTCTTTTCCCAGTCGTAGGATAGTTAAGTATACCAGGGTGTGTCCTGGATAGTATAAGTATGTAAATATTTTGAGTATAAATGTGTGCTGGAGATATATTGTGCATGCTATGGTATGATGTAAATAGTTTTAGTACGACTTATTTGCTAGGTGCCTATGATGCATGCTATGGTATTATGTATTTACTTGCTGCACTGGATATGATATTTATGCTTTTCATTTTTTCTGGTATGTCCCTCGTGCACGGAGATCATGCCAAAATTTTTAGAGCTACTTGTTTGCAGAACTTTTAAAAATCTTCCGCTGTTTACAAATAAATAATCATTGTGTGATCATTAAACACTTGATTAGGAACGGGTCCTCACAGTTGGTATCAGAGCATAAACTGTGAATGCTCTAGTCTTTAGTCTTGTGTACACTTTGAATAGGCACGAATGAACATATGCGCATGTGTTTGAAACTTATTTGACTTATTTGCTCTTACATGATTTGGAGTGAAATAGTTGTTGTCGATATGTGATATGTAATTGGGTATGCTGAGTCGTGTCGTATTTATATTGACCACTATATCGATACATTATGTTTGACAAAACTTAGTAGGGAAAGAGTTTACACTCGAACACCTACGAAACCTATCATTCTTGAATGAATGCTGCTTTAGATTGAATAAATGATGAACATGCATATCATATGAGACATTCAAACTGTTTTATGCAACTTTAATAAGTAAAATTTTTTTGAACAATGAAATTGCTATGGAACCTGTTGAGAATAACAGGGTTGAATGAGTTATGAGATAAATGACGAATGAGAGTCCTTGGATATGATTGAGATATCTCCAGGACATAATGTGATATCCCCGAAATGATTATGTGATTTTAATCATTGATTAAATTATGATGATTTTGGTGTTAATTCATGGGATTGAATTAATATTATTGAGGAGATACATTTCAGGGTGCATGTGAGATATGTTGGGATTTTGGGGTTGTGGCATGTTTATTTGGGGTGTGTGTTATTTGTTTTGGTGAAGCATGTTTAAATGAGAATTGAAGTATTTTATTGAGAAAGTACTATAAATATCATGTGAGGATATTTTAATACATCGTGCTAAATACCGGGACCAAAACATAACACATCATATCACCCAACACCCAACCACCACCACCCCCCCAACCCATGCTGATGACACAGCCAAAGGCTGACTTTCCACCCCACTTGGCACAATCATTCAACCCTTCTCCTCCATTCCAAATCTCGACCTTTCTCTCCCAAATAACCTCCAACATCTGCTAAGCAAAATCGTGTGGAGCCCTTCCATTTTCATTGCTTGGAAGCCTCCCAAAAATCGGAGCAAAGTAGGGTGAGAAACCATGCTCTGTTTTTGATTTAAGATTGATTAAGTTCTTGTTTTTAAGTGGTGTGAAAATGGCATGTTAGCTTAGGTTTCTTAAAACCTTCGATTTAAATGCTTACATGGTGTTATTATGAAGCTCTCAGTATTTTTCCTTGAGTATGTTACATGTTTTATGTGAAGGATTTAAGCATGTAAAATATGGTGTTCGAAAATCTGGGTAGAGGTATGCCCTGTTTTTCTGGAAGATATGGGATGAGAGTGATATTGTGAAGGTGTTATCATGCATGTTAGATAGGTTTTTGGTAAACCTTTGATTTGAGTACATACATGGTAGTTTTGTGAAGCCCTTGGCATTTTTGTTCGAGCATGTTTTATGTTATATGTTGTAGTTTTAATAGCATGAAATGAGGTGCTCAAGAAATCTGGAAATGAAATATGTTGCCCTGTTTCCGGAAAGGTTGGTTGAGTACTGATGTAAATGGGCAATTTTAATGCATGAGGGTTTGAGTTTGGGGTATGATCTTGATATGAATACACTCAGGGTAGTGTATTGTAGCTACTAGCATAATTGTTTAAACATGTGGTGTATCTTATATGCTAGATTAAAGGGTATGGAAATAGGTGTTCGAGAATTCTGGAATTGTGTTTCTCGAACAGAGCATCTCGATCGATCGAAAATTACATCTCGATCGATCGAGCGAGGCAGAACATTGGCTTTGAAAGAAGGCGTCTTCTCGATCGATCGAAATGAGGGGCCGATCGATCGAGAGACCCAGAATGTTGAAAAATATAAATTGTTATATTTTGTTTTAATTTTGATATTGGATTGTAATGAGACATCTAATATTGTGTTGTACACTGGTGTAGAGCCTTCACAGACAGCTACACAGCGCAGGGGATAGAGTCCCGCAACACACTACATTTTGGAAAGGTACGTATGCGACGTACGGGCATCCCAACGGTAACATGTACCTTATGTTTGTCTATTTGACACATGATGAATGCAATGTGATGCATTAAGAGTATGATACATGTTATTATGCATTGTTGTTGCATATTATGCATTGTTGTTGCATATTGTGATGTGGAATAAAGAGGTGTATTCCACGAGTCAAGAGAGATCACAGTGTAGGTTTTAATGCTTATGCTTGTTATGTAGTAATAAAGCGGGGAGAATGGTACCGCTCATTATGAGATTATGTAGTAATGAAGCGGGGAGGATGGTACCGCTCATTATGAGATTATGTAGTAATGAAGCGGGGAGGATGATACCGCTCATTATGAGATTGTGTAGTAATGAAGCGGGGAAGATGGTACCGCTCATTATGAGATGTTGAAGCAAGAAGCAGTAAAATAACTGGTTATATATGACTCAAAAGCTGTGTAAAGAAAGAGGTGATATGTCATGACATTATTAAAGGATCCATAATTTCATATAATGTGTTTATTATGAGTTATGGTACAGGGACAACCAATGGGCGTTGTAAATGCTTGGAAATACAGGAAGTGCTTTGTATTATGATTATGCATTTACGTATTACATTCATATTATGTTGAATATGAATTATGATATGCTCGTGTGTTGGGGGTTGTCTTTGTAGGTGCTTTTGATGATGAGAACCAGGGTCGATGTTGATATACTGAGCTCTAAGGAGTGCTACAGGATTAGCATGTTAGAGAATTTTTTGTATAGCTTCTACAAGAAGTAGAGTAAGACTATAGTGTAGTACCTTTTGTAGGAATATGTGAAATTCCTTTTGAAACTTTTGGTACTGTAATCTCTTAAGCTCAGGTTAATCAACACGACTTATTACTCTGATATATATACACATGAATGGTTAGTTCTCTTAATTGCACCTTAGTATCTTGATTTGATAACGGGGTCTCACATTTAGTGGTATCAGAGCAGTGGTTAGATAACCAGGGAAGAGTGAAGGGTAGCCTTTTGTGATGTCCCCGAAATGATTAATTGTGTTTAAGGCATTAATTGTGTTCATATGATTAATTATGATTAATTATGGTGGTAATTGCCTTATGTGTTAGAATTAATTGCCATGTGGAAATGCTTGGTCATGTGGGCTGGTAGAGCATTTCACTGTGCATGTTATGCATGTTGGGTAATTGGGTGTTTTAATGGCTTACATGTGTTGGTAGTCATTTATTTTGTGAAACATGCATTTAATTGGGATTTGGTGCATTGTGATGAAATGTGTGTAAAATACCATGTTGGGGTATAATTTTACATCATGTCAATTGTTGGGGTACAAATTTAAGCAAAGGATTTAACCCTTTACCCCACCACCCCATTTCACTTTACTCCTTACACTCTTAATCCCCAAATCCCTTTCCCAAAACCCTTATTTTTCCTCCAACTCGTTTTTAGCTTCTAAGTGGGAAAGAAGTCCTTGCAAAAGTTTCATTTTGGTGATTCTTGGTAAGATTTAATGCCGAGGATGTTTATATATCACTTCTTGTTGTTCTTGAAGTGTTTGGTTTGAGTTTTGGTAGGATTTTAAAAGGGTTTGAAATGGGTTTGTTTGGGTTAGTGTGATTTTTGGTGGGATGTTGGATTTTTGGTGGTTTTATGATGTGTATTGAAGGTTTTAAGTGTTTTAATGTTTTTGAGTTGTTGGTATATGTGATGACCAAGGATTAAAGATGTTAATCATGTAGTGTTAATAATCCCTAAAGTTGTTTTACGTGGCGATTTGGAGTCTAATCGAGGCGTTGGGCCTTCCGGGCTCGTCTATTTGAGTAGTTGGGATCGTTGGATCCCGAGGTTGAGATCGTATTCTCATTTCGGTGAAAACCTGTGAGTTGGGTTTTTAGTGTGACTCGGAATCTCGGGTGCTTTGTGTGGGCACCGGTAGGGGGTTTTTGAGTTAGAGAGAGAATTTTTGAAAACAGATGATTTTTAATGAATCATGATGTATTTGTGGGGCTATTAGTATTTCGGGGTATTTTTGCTATAAATACCAGTTGAACCCGAGATTTTAATTATCGGAGCCATTTTCCTCACCTTATCTCTCTCTCCTTGCGCACGCTGGTCTTCCCGTCAACCTCGACCCACGCAGCTTCAAACGCCGCGCCCGCCGCCGTCCGGCCGCCGTTCGGCTCGTACGACCCGCCGCCGGCTTCGTCTCGTCCAGGCGCTCCTTTCTACACCATCAATTCGAAGTTTGGTCGCGTTTCTCGTTCGGATTTTGGCAGAATGCGCCGATCCCCAATTTTCTAGGGTTCTTCGATTTTCGTCCGATTTCTTTCCGATCTTCGTATGGGTAACCTTCCTTACCCCTTTTTCGTCCCTCCCATGTTATTCCCTGCTACATTTGGTGGTATTGTGTTCGAATTTAAGGATTGGTGTTCGAAATTGTGATTTTTGGTTCGAATTTCATGCTGTTTGAGGGGTTTGAGTTCGATTTTGGGGGTTTTTGGCTTGGGGATGATGATTCTTGTTGTTGATCGATTAATTCATGTTTAGATGAATTATGGTGATTATTTGAGTTCGAATTGTTTTGATAGGGTTCGAATTATTGAGGGTGTTCTTGAGCATTTTTCGATAATGGTTAATTGTCGTGTGTTGACAATATTTTTGAGGGTTATGGGTGTGCTTGAGCATGGGTTGCATGTTCGTAATTAATTGTGAATTAATTTATCGTGTTAGCACATCGTTCCTCGGAGCATGGAACTCGAGCAAGGTTTGGCTCGGACTTCGGAAATTTAAGGTACGTGTGACGTACGAGCATTATTATATAGTAGAGCATTTGTGAAATGCATAATGTGTTTTAATTGCATTAGAGGGTTGTGGGTATGGTTATATATATATGTGTCGATATGACTATGGAACGACCTAGTCTTGATATCGCTGCCACAAGTGTGCGTAATACTAGAGTAGTATGACCTTATAATAGATATGGGGTACTGGGTTTATATGACTATTGTAGGGCATTTGAGATGCCTGAGAATGATCGTGGGATCATGTATTCATTGTAAGACATGTGAGATGTCTAAGTGAAATGGGAAATTGGTAAAATAAATGCTAGGCATTTGAGCTATCTGTGATTGGTAGCAAAGTTGAAAATCAGTATTAGATATCGAGATATCTATATTTGTATGTATAATGAATTTGGAATCATTAATTATTGATACTTGAGAACCAGGCATGCTATGAGTTAAATCAATGTGTTGATTTACTGATTTTTGAGATTTGATGAGTTTGATGATTGTGAGAACAGGGACAGTACACGGAATCCCGGATGAGGACGTTGCCATCCAGGGAGTATCATTTAAAATTCATTAGTATTTACTTGTGTTGTAAATTATGAATTTCATTATTGTGATTATGGGATTTTGTGTATTGGTATGCTCACCCCGTTGGGGGCTGTCTCTGTTGGGGCAGGTGAACAGGTACATCGATGGCTGTGGAGCTGAGCTCGAGCTGTTGATTGGATGTACTCCCAGGATCGTGGTACCAGGGCTTGATGGAGCACGGTGTCGTATAGAGTACTAATATACACCCGAAGGTTATATACATATTTATGATGCTCGCATGTGAGCACGGTTATGCTTGTATATGGGTTGTATATAAAGGCATGAGCCTTTCTCTCTTTCATTCTATGTTGCATGCAATTAAGAGTAGAATTGCTAATGATATGAGAGTCATGGGTGTATGATGTGGGTGTTGAAACCCATTTATGTCGTCTTATGTGTGGTGTCTTCCCTGGCTGGGAATTTACTTTGTGTTCTGTATTCTGTTGAGTATTGTGTATTCCCTGGCCGGGAATTATATTATGTGATGTGTTTATGTTTTGGGATAGCTCAATTTATGGGGAGACTCTGCCCAAATTTTTATAAAAGCCCACAATGTAAAAAGTGGCACCAAGGGGATGGTAAAGGGCGAACATATGAGTCTAATTGTGGGTAGAGATGATCTTAATGTTGAATATTAAAGAAATTTTGTAATTGCCATTCAATGGTAAAGTATCATCTGAGCTTCCCGATTGACTTTTTATTGAAAGCATGTGCCACACATAGTGGTTAATACACTAATTAAGGGTTAAGGGCTTGGGGTCCTTACATTATTGGTATCAGAGCAGTGGTTGCTCTTTGGGGCTATTAAGGGCCTAAGAAGTTATTGATAGCACATACTTATGCATGATGGCATTAATGTTGTATGACACAACTAGTTGTTTATGTGCTTTTTATGATATGAAAAGTGGTGTTGCTAATCATTGTGATTGCAGGAATCGTGTAGCATGAGATGGGATGGCATTAATGGTGATGTCTGGCCCTTCATGTATTATGTGTTAAGGGATCTGATTTTGTGGGAAAATCAGGAAAGGTGAGAAGTACGGGCTTCGGACGGTAAAACGTGTTACACCTTTGATTATGTATATTGTGGGTAGTGAACCCTTACATGTGATGGTATATGTGAAATGATAGTGATATATATTGTGATAATGGAATCAACTGTTGTGCTTGATTATTGTGGTAGAATTGATGAATGTTCCGGTAGCCTTTATCTCCGAGCGAGGGAGGTACTTGCCGCTGTCATGACTGAGCGAGGTAACATGCCGCTGTCATTGTCGAAGCGAGGGGTCCTAAAATTCCGCTGTTGTATTGGGACCGGAACAATCACAATTCTAGTGATTAATGTGGAATATTGTGATTAAAGTGGAATATTGTGATTATTGTGGAATATTGTGATTATAACTGAAAAGTGATATCGATCATTATATTGTGAACTGTGGTATTAACCTGGATGCAGGTACATGGAGCTAGTAGAAGTTCCGGTAGTTGTTATATTCGAGTGAGGAGGTACTTGCCGCTGTCATATGAAGCGATGGTAATATGATATTTGCCGCTGTCATGTCTAAGCGAGGTAACATGCCGCTGTCATTGTCGAAGCGAGGGATATCATATGATGCCGCTATATGTCGAAGCGAGGGGTCCTAAAATTCCGCTGCTATAACAGGACCGGAACAACCACATTATCTATATTGATAGCGATGGTTCATTCCGCTATATTGATTGGCGATGGTTCATTCCGCCAGATGTATTGATAGCGATGGTTCATTCCGCTATATTGATTGGCGATGGTTCATTCCGCCAGATGTATTGATAGCGATGGTTTATTCCGCTATATTGATTGGCGATGGTTCTTGCCGCCCGATATATTGATAGCGATGTCTCATTCCGCTATTCTATTGGCGATGGTTTATGCCGCCAGGTATTGATAGCGATGTCTCATTCCGCTATTCTATTGACGATGACTTATGCCGCCGGGTATTCATAGCGATGGTACATTCCCGTACATCTAGGGCGATGGTTCATGTCGCCAGATGTCTATAGCGAAGTTTTATGCCGCTGACTCTATGCCGAGGGATTATGCCCCTGATTCTATAGCGACGGGTTATGCCGCTATGAACATGACCCTGGATTACGCCACCTACGAGCGATGGGTGCTGATTGCGTACCACTGTTGGATGACGGAGACAGGTATGCCGCTATATTGTTAGCAATGAGGTATGGCATATTACTGTTTATTTAGCACTATTGTGGATATCATGTGTTGATTTACTTGTGCTGTCATGTGTTTGACGATGAGATTATAGACGTCGTGTATCGACATATACTGTCACGAGTCGACAATATTATTATATTATTTCAAAGTCATATGTTGACAGGTACCGTCACGGGATGACAATGACATAGTGGATGTTCTATGTAGACGTGTAGCGTCGTTTTGATGGCTAATACATTTATGCTATGTATTAGGTTGTATGTTGAGTGCCGATAATGAGCACATGGTAGAGTCTGGGTCACTAGTTGACGAGACCTTTTGCCGAGCAGGTTTGCTCGGTGGAGTATTGGATGTATTGTATCGGTAATGTACCACATCATGTTATAGAGGTAAATAATTTGTCGAGCAATGATACCCTTGGGTATGCTCGTTGGTTCGGCTAGGGCCAAGTGATTGGTGGTAAGAGTAGTCATTGAGGAAACTACTCACTTGTGTTGTGATATAGGGTAGACATGGTTACACCCACCCTGAGGGTGTGGGATAAGTCTTAACGGATTATGATTGCATCATAAGTGAGCAAGGACAATTGCTTGGTATTTTAGAGATATGTTGGGCGATGACCCATTACTCTAACGGTTTGTACGGTATGACATACCGAGATGGAACATATGGTTTGTTGGTGGGCTTGATATGAGCCTATGAAGACAGCGCTCTGCTAGCCAGATATTGGGGGAATGATATAGTGTGCTTATTGGGGCCATGATACTGCACGTTTGAACCAAGTTTGGCAAATCGTAAGGTGATACGATGTGGATTGTGGTGGACTCTAGTAGTCACCACGTCATTTGAGGTTGAGGTTGTGCATGCCTCACTAAACGTGTATACGTTTATGTTTAATCTGGGTGAGACTTGTCTGGGACAGCTCATAATGTTGGAGTGCCAACAAGAGAGTCATCAAGTCGTCGTTGACTCGATTTGGGAAATCCGTGTACTTGGGATGCAATGGGTGTTATTGTATCCAGTTTTTCCGAACGGTGGTTCGAGACTAGTGGATCTCGAGTTTGATAGCGCTTTCCTTGTGGGGAGGAGGTAGTATAATATCTATTTGGGAATCTTTGAAAGATTCGGTAAATTGGTACGTGGGGTGTTGATTTTGGAAATCACACCGTGTTGTTGATCGTCAATTATCATCCTCCTCTGGATGGGAATAACTCAGAATTGACAGTTGTGTTTAGGGCTTAGGGGTATGTTGTAGATACCCGAGCCAAGTGCATTGAGTATGCATGTGATGTCAGTGCTTAGGCAGGTATACCGGTGGGTGTACGGATACCAGTTATCGATTTCCTTTTGACAAGCATAGAGTTACGCTATTTTGGATGGCTAAATCTCTGATGAGAGATATGGAACACCTTGAGATTGGGAATCTCCATGGCACTATAATTATGAGAAACAATCGTGGAGTTAGTTGACTCCCTTTGAGGAGGGATTATCTTGTGTGGGTTAAGGTATTTCCTTATTGGTGTTTTCCTCCGAGTTATGCGGTAGCCTTCCCAAGTTTGGATTGTTAAATCCTAGGATTATCAAGGGATGGCAGGAATTCGGATTTATTGGGTGTCGCTGTCGACACAAGCGTTGAGGATGCAATGGGTTTATTGCATGTCCTTTCAGAATTTGAACTCCGTGGAGTCTCGATGGTTTATTTATGATCAGGATGTGATCCTTGGAATATCCGAAGGTGGACATCTTGTGAGATGACTTTTGTGTGAATCTGTGGCCGTGAGTTGCCCAAATTGAGTTGCAATGATGCGACTGCTCATTTGATGGAGGAGGTTTGTGTGATGTCCGGGAATTAATGGTGTTAATCCCGGTGTAGTATTAATCCTGGATGGATTTTTTTAATTGTAGCAATTAGGAATTAATTGCGGTTTGGGTCTCCCGAGGTTGTTAGATTGGGCATTTGTGATCGTTGGATCCAAAGGTTGAGATTGTATTCTCATTTTGGTGGAAAGCCTATGATTTGGGTTTTTAGTGGGACTTGGAGTCCGGGGTGCCTTGTGTTGGGGCCAGTCTGGGGATTTGATGTTGGAGGGTGAGTTTTTGAAAACAGATGATTTTTAATGAATCATGATGTATTTGCGGAGGTTTTGGTGTGTTGGGGTATTTTGCTATATATACCCGTTGGACTCGGGATTCCGTCATTTGGAATCCATTTCTCTCCTCTCCTCCCCCTCTCACGCCACCTTCGCCCCAAACCCTTCCCCTTCCCTTTGGTTGAAGCAAAATCGTTAGAACTCGATTATGGGGGCCGGATTTCTTGAAGAAAGATAGGTAATATTCTCCTCCTCTCTTTTGGCTTCAATTTGATTGTGGTTTTGTGTTGTGTGGTTGAGTTTTGGGTTGGTTATGGCATTTGGGGGTTTTGGGTTAAAATCCAAAATGTTGATTTCAGTGTTTTCATGGAGTTTAATTGTTGTATTTGAGGCATTGAGGTGGTATGGGGTGTTGGTTTGGAGTTGGGTGTGAAAAACACCATTAGAACTCGAGTTTTTCGAAAAATCGCAGTCCGCGATCGATCTTGGCGAGGCGCCGATCGATCGCGACATGCTACTGGAATTTGTAGAAGATGTACAGTATCGGCGATCGATCGCGAATAGGGGGCGATCGATCGCGAGGGTCTCAGCGATCGATCGCGAGATGTGGCGATCGATCGCGGATTGATTTTTTTCGGGCAGTAGGCTTGCGCGATCGATCGCGCCTGATGGGCGATCGATCGCGGCACTGTTCACCTGCATGGATTTTCGAATATGTTGGAAAATGTTGGGATTTTGGAACCGAGGTCTAAAGGGCCGACTTCCGGAGTGTTGTTCACATTCCAATGAGAATGTTAGGCTTTTAAAATGGTTTGATTGGAACCAAGCTTATTAAACGGAATTTTTGGTTGGGTTTTTGGCTATCTGTTAATCATATAAAATGGAATATTTTGGGTAGTATGCATGCTTAGCCGGGGGGCTTTTATTTTGGTAATCGTCATGGATTGACGATATGATTGGGAGTCTTGAACGTGCGTGGGCACGTGATCGCATGCTTATTCTTGATTTTGAGTCGTTTATGTGTTTTAGCACATATTTCTCTAGGCATGGGACTCAAGGAAGGTTTGGCTTGGACTACGGAGACTTAAGGTACGTGGGACGTACGAGCATAACCTATTATAGTATTGCAACTGTAATATGCATGGTTTGTGATAATGGTACTAAATGGGCATTGGAATACATGGTGTATGGTAATGGTATTATATGGACATTGCAATATCTGGCATGTGGTAAGTATTGAAATGCATGGTGCATTATATTTACTTCAAATGGATAATGATATGCATGGTATATGGTAACTGTGATAAATAGACATACATTGGAAATCATAGGGTGCCGCTTTAGAGCGAGCAACGATTGGGTGTTGTCGCCGTTGAGCACTACCGGTTATGACGCCGCTATTGTTGAGCGTGCGCTGGGTTAAGAATGCCGCTATTGTGGAGCGAGCAATGTTACGGGAACATGGAATCCTTGGTTAAATATATGTGAAATCTATGGCCTATGTATAATGATTTTACATATTGATTATGGAGCTGACATGATAGAACTGTATTAGTTAATCTATATGGTGATTAACTGGCTTTGGGAATTTGATGAGTTTGGTTATTTTGAGAACAGGGACAATGCATGGGATCCCGGATGAGGGTATTGCCATCCAGGGAGTATCATTTAAATTATGGCATTTACATTCTGTAAATTATGAATTGCAATATTATTATTTTGTGATTGGTGGTATTGGTATGCTCACCCCGTGTGGGGGCTGTCTCTGTTGGGGCAGGTAACACAGGTGTAGCGGCTTTGGAGTCGAGCTCGGGCTTTTGGTTAGAGGTACTTCCAGGATCGAGGTACCAGAGCTGGTTGGATGGACGCTCAGATCCAGTGTTGAGATCGAGTTGTGCTTGGAAGGTGCTTCCAGGATAGAAGTACCAGTAGCGGTATCCGGTATAGTGTTTTATGCATCAAATACACGTTTATTCATTGAGTACACCTTACGTGTATATGGGATGTATAAATGGGCTATGGCCTCTTTCTGTTCATTATGGTTGCATGCAATTAATTATGGAAATTGCTAAATGAACTAAGAGCATATTAGTGTATTATGTGGGTGCATGTTATGTGAATAATAATGGTAGGGGGAATTTGAATATTGGGAATTGAATGCAAGAAATTTTCTGGGTAGCATACGGTGTTGCACTTGCATAGGGTTTTTCCCCTGATGGTATGATTATATGCACTCATGGTATGGCTTAATGCACTAATTACGGGTTAAGGGCACGGGGGTCCTTACATTAGTGGTATCAGAGCAGTGGTTAGCTCTTTGGGGCTGTTGAGGGCCTAGGAACATGTGATTGGGAATGAGAAGCACATACTTATGCATGATTGCTTATGTGCGTTTATGATATGTGTTCATCATTGGCATATGTGTTGCTAACCATGGTGGTTGCAGGGTCTTATGAGACATGGACTATGCATTACGGTTGCATAGGTATACATCGGAGTGATGATTTTAATGCTTTGCCGCTACATGTTGGAGCGAGGTGCATTAAAATACACTCATGGCGATGTTTATGGGAATACGGATTATGCATTACGGTTGCATGCACGTCGAAGCGATGATGCCGCTGTCGTGTCGAAGCGATGGTAAATGCCGCTGTCACGTCGAAGCGATGATGCCGCTGTCGTGCCGAAACAATTATTGAAATACGGGTTATGCATTACGGTTGCATGCATGGCGTAGCGATATGAATACTTGCCGCTGTCGTATTATAGCGATGAAGAATATTTGCCGCAAATATGTCGAAGCGAAGGAAAAATGCCGCTGTCATATTATTATTGCGAGGGATATTATGCCGCTAATACGTCGAAGCGAAGGGTATTTCCGCTGTCATGCCGGAATGATGGTAAATGCCGCTGTCGTGTCGAAGCGATGGTAAATGCCGCTGTCACGTCGAAGCGATGGTACCACCGTCATGTCGAAACGATGATGCCGCTGTCGTGTCGAAGCGATGATACATGCCGCTGTCACGTCGAAGCGATGATGCCGTTGTCATGACGTAGCGATGTGATCGGGAACAAAGTACTACATGAGTGTGAGTACCTCTTGAGTCCGCGATTAGCCGGGTATTTTATTGGCGATGGTTGCGCCGGGTATTTTATTGGCGATGGTTCCGCCGGGTATTTTATTGGCGGTGGTTACGCCGGGTATTTTATTGGCGATGGTTACGCCGGGTATTTTATTGGCGATGGTTACGCCGGGTATTTTGTTGGCGATGGTTACGCCGGGTATTTTATTGGCGACGGTTACGCAGGGTATTCTATTGGCGATGGTTTATACCGCCGGATATCTATAGCGACATTTTATGCCGCTGACTCCATGGCGAGGGATCATGCCGCTGATTCGATAGCGATGGATTATACCGCTATGTGTGTAGCACTGGATTATGCCGCCTACGAGCGATGGGTGCTGCTTATGTACCGCTGGTGGACGATGGATACAGGTATTCCGCTATCTCGATAGCGATGAGGTATGGCATATTACTTTTGTTATCAGTATGGTGATTATGGTGTATTATTATTTACCGTCATGTGTTTGACGATGAGATTATGGATGTCGTGTATCGACAGGTACCGTCATATGTTCGACGATGTTATTTGGGATAACTATGTGGACGCTTGGCGTCATTTTGGGTGATTTATGCATTCATGTTTATGTATATGGTTGTATGGTTTGAGTGCCGATGGTGGGCACATGGTAGGGTCTGGGTATTTAGTTGACGAGACCTTTTGCCGAGCAGGTTTGCTCGATGGATCATTGATGCATTGTACCGGTGAGAGTACGCATCGTATTATGGAGGTATATTATTGACGAGCAATGATACCCTTGGGTATGCTCGCTGGGATGGCTAAGGCCAAGTGAATGGTGGTAAGAGTAGTCATTGAGGAAACTACTCGCTTGTTATTGTGATGAGGAGTAAACATGGTTACACCCACCCTAAGGGCGTGGAAGAAGTCCTAATGGATTAGGATTGCATGATAATTGAGCGTGGACGCCGGGTTGTCCAGTGTGCTTTGGTGTTTTAGAGATATGTTGGGCAATGACCCACAACTCTAATGGTTTGGGCGGTATGGTATACCGGGATGGAATGTGTGTCGCGTTAATAGGTTGGTATAAGCCTATGGGACCAGCGAATCACTAGCCAGGTATTGTTGCAGTGCTTTAGTGTGCTTGTGGTAGCTATTATAATGCTCGTTGGATTCGAGTTTGGTGAATCGTATGGTGATACGATGAGGGTTATGGTAGACTCTTGTAGTCTCTATGTGGCATGGTGTTTGAGGTAGGGAATACCTCACGGGGACGTTATACGTCATTGTTTTGAGGGACTTGTGCTGGGACAGCTCAAGTTTGTTGGTATTACCAACGTGAGTGTCAACAAGTCGTGGTTAGCTCTAGTTGAGCATCCTTGCATATGGCATGCAATGGGAGTCACAATGGTTTGTGAGATATAGTTAGTGGGGTGACACTACTATATTGATTTTTTTTATCTCTTGGAGAGATTTGGATTGTACTGTCTTGGAGACAGCTTGCATCGGTCGTGGTTTGATTGTAAGTCAGCCATGGTAAGCATTACTGATGTTGGACCGAGTAATGGATTTCTTACCTCGGTGAGACGTTTGAGGAGACGTCTTCGGGGAGATGCTCGATTTTGGAGTACTATGGTATTAGTACAGAGCATCGTTGGAAGGTGTATACATGGCGTATACGGATTTTTGGATTGGGTAATGGTAGTATTGATGCACTACTCTAACCAATTGTATATTTCTGGGTTCCGGGATATGTTTTGGTATTAATATACCAAGTTTTCCGAACGGTAATTCGAGGATTGGAGGATCATGGATTCATGACTTCTTCCTTGAGAGGAAGACGGTATTGTGATTCCTACCGGTTGAATCTTTTGGGGAGATTCGTTATTTTGGTTCGTGTGGTGGTGATGTTGAAATCACACCCTTTGGTTTTGGTTTGTCAACCATCATTCTCCGTGGGGCGAGAATAATCGGGGTTTGACAGTTGGTTTTGGGATTTGGGTGTGATTGGAGATACCCGAGTCTATTGCATTGTGTATGCATGTTGTGATTGGTGTTTGGGCATGTATGCCGTGAGTGTATACGAATGCCAATGTTATTTTGTTCATTGTTGAACGTCGAGTTGTATGCTTGGTTTGGTGAATCTCCGGTGTGAGATTGTGGGACCTCGAGATCGGTAATCTCGCTGGCACGATGCATTCTGATGAATGATCGTGAGGGTTGTTTGACTTCCCCGGAGGAGGGATTGTTGTGCTTTGAAACCATGGTAGTTCTTGCTGGTTAATTCGATAGCCTCCCTGTTTTAGGATTGTAAAATCCCAGGATAGACAAGGGGTGGCCAGGACTCGGATTTGTTTGGTGTCGTGGTTGACACGCGTGGCGGGGATGCAAGTGATTGTTTTGCGTGACCTCTGTGGAACTTGAGACTTTGTGGAGTCTTGAGGGTGTGTCGGGACCAAGATATGATTTCTTGGAACACACCGGTGTAAACATCCTCGGTGATGTGTTTTGTGTGGATCAGTGACCGTGGGTAACCCGGTCCGGGTTGCAAGTGGTGCAACTACTCCTTTGGAGGAGATGGGCTGGGAAGCGGAACCGGATTTTCTGTGAGTATACTGTCGTATGCTAGTAGTCCTCATCATAACGATGCGTGTTAAGCATCGTGGACAAGTAATGGAGATATCATGGAGAGATATCTATGTCGAGATTAATGAAGGTTTGGTTGAGTTTCAGTCATGGTGGACTGACTTCTAGGACGATTCACGTCGAGGTATGTTGTTATCTTTCGGGTTGTATTGGTTTTGGCGGTTGCTCTATTTTAGGTCTTAGTGCGAGACTGGTATTCTCGCAGTTGTTAATTCGATTCTAAGGTGGTTCAGAATCGGGGTCTTGGCTTTGTTTTGTTTGTGTAGTCCTGGTGTTACGTGGAGTACACCGGTGCAATTTCGGGGACGAAATTTTATTAGTAGGGGATAATTGTGATGTCCGGGAATTAATGGTGTTAATCCCGGTGTAGTATTAATCCTGGATGGATTTTTTTAATTGTAGCAATTAGGAATTAATTGCGGTTTGGGTCTCCCGAGGTTGTTAGATTGGGCATTTGTGATCGTTGGATCCAAAGGTTGAGATTGTATTCTCATTTTGGTGGAAAGCCTATGATTTGGGTTTTTAGTGGGACTTGGAGTCCGGGGTGCCTTGTGTTGGGGCCAGTCTGGGGATTTGATGTTGGAGGGTGAGTTTTTGAAAACAGATGATTTTTAATGAATCATGATGTATTTGCGGAGGTTTTGGTGTGTTGGGGTATTTTGCTATATATACCCGTTGGACTCGGGATTCCGTCATTTGGAATCCATTTCTCTCCTCTCCTCCCCCTCTCACGCCACCTTCGCCCCAAACCCTTCCCCTTCCCTTTGGTTGAAGCAAAATCGTTAGAACTCGATTATGGGGGCCGGATTTCTTGAAGAAAGATAGGTAATATTCTCCTCCTCTCTTTTGGCTTCAATTTGATTGTGGTTTTGTGTTGTGTGGTTGAGTTTTGGGTTGGTTATGGCATTTGGGGGTTTTGGGTTAAAATCCAAAATGTTGATTTCAGTGTTTTCATGGAGTTTAATTGTTGTATTTGAGGCATTGAGGTGGTATGGGGTGTTGGTTTGGAGTTGGGTGTGAAAAACACCATTAGAACTCGAGTTTTTCGAAAAATCGCAGTCCGCGATCGATCTTGGCGAGGCGCCGATCGATCGCGACATGCTACTGGAATTTGTAGAAGATGTACAGTATCGGCGATCGATCGCGAATAGGGGGCGATCGATCGCGAGGGTCTCAGCGATCGATCGCGAGATGTGGCGATCGATCGCGGATTGATTTTTTTCGGGCAGTAGGCTTGCGCGATCGATCGCGCCTGATGGGCGATCGATCGCGGCACTGTTCACCTGCATGGATTTTCGAATATGTTGGAAAATGTTGGGATTTTGGAACCGAGGTCTAAAGGGCCGACTTCCGGAGTGTTGTTCACATTCCAATGAGAATGTTAGGCTTTTAAAATGGTTTGATTGGAACCAAGCTTATTAAACGGAATTTTTGGTTGGGTTTTTGGCTATCTGTTAATCATATAAAATGGAATATTTTGGGTAGTATGCATGCTTAGCCGGGGGGCTTTTATTTTGGTAATCGTCATGGATTGACGATATGATTGGGAGTCTTGAACGTGCGTGGGCACGTGATCGCATGCTTATTCTTGATTTTGAGTCGTTTATGTGTTTTAGCACATATTTCTCTAGGCATGGGACTCAAGGAAGGTTTGGCTTGGACTACGGAGACTTAAGGTACGTGGGACGTACGAGCATAACCTATTATAGTATTGCAACTGTAATATGCATGGTTTGTGATAATGGTACTAAATGGGCATTGGAATACATGGTGTATGGTAATGGTATTATATGGACATTGCAATATCTGGCATGTGGTAAGTATTGAAATGCATGGTGCATTATATTTACTTCAAATGGATAATGATATGCATGGTATATGGTAACTGTGATAAATAGACATACATTGGAAATCATAGGGTGCCGCTTTAGAGCGAGCAACGATTGGGTGTTGTCGCCGTTGAGCACTACCGGTTATGACGCCGCTATTGTTGAGCGTGCGCTGGGTTAAGAATGCCGCTATTGTGGAGCGAGCAATGTTACGGGAACATGGAATCCTTGGTTAAATATATGTGAAATCTATGGCCTATGTATAATGATTTTACATATTGATTATGGAGCTGACATGATAGAACTGTATTAGTTAATCTATATGGTGATTAACTGGCTTTGGGAATTTGATGAGTTTGGTTATTTTGAGAACAGGGACAATGCATGGGATCCCGGATGAGGGTATTGCCATCCAGGGAGTATCATTTAAATTATGGCATTTACATTCTGTAAATTATGAATTGCAATATTATTATTTTGTGATTGGTGGTATTGGTATGCTCACCCCGTGTGGGGGCTGTCTCTGTTGGGGCAGGTAACACAGGTGTAGCGGCTTTGGAGTCGAGCTCGGGCTTTTGGTTAGAGGTACTTCCAGGATCGAGGTACCAGAGCTGGTTGGATGGACGCTCAGATCCAGTGTTGAGATCGAGTTGTGCTTGGAAGGTGCTTCCAGGATAGAAGTACCAGTAGCGGTATCCGGTATAGTGTTTTATGCATCAAATACACGTTTATTCATTGAGTACACCTTACGTGTATATGGGATGTATAAATGGGCTATGGCCTCTTTCTGTTCATTATGGTTGCATGCAATTAATTATGGAAATTGCTAAATGAACTAAGAGCATATTAGTGTATTATGTGGGTGCATGTTATGTGAATAATAATGGTAGGGGGAATTTGAATATTGGGAATTGAATGCAAGAAATTTTCTGGGTAGCATACGGTGTTGCACTTGCATAGGGTTTTTCCCCTGATGGTATGATTATATGCACTCATGGTATGGCTTAATGCACTAATTACGGGTTAAGGGCACGGGGGTCCTTACAGTTTGAAAGTGGAGACCAGGTTTGGTATGTGTACATCGTGGTATACTAGTGTTTTCCTCGTAATGATGTGTGTTAGACATCGTGAGTCATGATAGAGATGTCTTTGAATGATATCTACGATGGAATCGGGAGCGATTCGAATCCTTGCAGTTTCAGTTGACTAACTGCTCTTGGAGTATTAGCGTTGAGCTGTGCTGACGCTCTTTGACGTTATGATGGATTTGGAAGTCTACTCCACTCCAGAGTTTGACACGAGGTCAACGTTCTCACGGTTGAGGTGTCATTCAGGATGCGTTCTTACTAGTTGTATTAGAACTAAGGATGACTGTCCGATCTACGGTCGTAAGTATTGGTTGTTTGCAGTCATGAGGAACTGACTTTTGGGATGTACCGCATCGAGGTACGTTTTGCCTCTTGGGTGATATGTTGGTTTTGGTATGTGTAAGGACCCCCGTGCCCTTAACCCGTAATTAGTGCATTAAGCCATACCATGAGTGCATATAATCATACCATCAGGGGAAAAACCCTATGCAAGTGCAACACCGTATGCTACCCAGAAAATTTCTTGCATTCAATTCCCAATATTCAAATTCCCCCTACCATTATTATTCACATAACATGCACCCACATAATACACTAATATGCTCTTAGTTCTTTTAGCAATTTCCATAATTAATTGCATGCAACCATAATGAACAGAAAGAGGCCATAGCCCATTTATACATCCCATATACACGTAAGGTGTACTCACGTAAGAGCACTCAATGAATAAACGTGTATTTGATGCATAAAACACTATACCGGATACCGCTACTGGTACTTCTATCCTGGAAGCACCTTCCAAGCACAACTCGATCTCAACACTGGATCTGAGCGTCCATCCAGCCAGCTCTGGTACCTCGATCCTGGAAGTACCTCTAACCAAAAGCCCGAGCTCGACTCCAAAGCCGCTACACCTGTGTTACCTGCCCCAACAGAGACAGCCCCCACACGGGGTGAGCATACCAATACCACCAATCATTTAAATTATGGCATTTACATTCTGTAAATTATGAATTGCAATACGTACGAGCATTACTATATATATGTGAAATGCATAAGGTGTTTTTGATTGCATTGAATGTTTTGCGTATGGTTATACATACATGTTGATATAGCCAAGGAATGACCCAAATCTTGATATCGCCGCTTGTAGCGTGCGTGACACTAGAGTAGGATGACTCTTGCATGATATATGGGGTACTGGGTTTATATGACTATATTATGAGACATTTGAGATGTCTAGGTTTGTAGAATCATGTATTCTTCGTAAGACATTTGAGATGTCTAAGTTCGTAGAATCGTGTATTCATTACGAGACATTTGAGATGTCTAAGTTCGTAGAATCGTGTATTCATTACGAGACATTTGAGATGTCTAGGTTTGTAGACTCATGTATTCATTATAAGACACTTGAGATGTCTAAGTATAATGAAGGAATGGTAAAATAAATGCTAAGGCATTTGAGCTATCTGTGATTGATAGCAAGGTTGTGAAATCAGTATTAGATATTGTGATATCTGTAATTGCATGTTTAATGAAATTGTAATCACTATATGTTGATATTCGAGGATTAGGCATGCGATGAGTTAATCAATGCGTTGATTTACTGATTTATGAGATTTGATGAGTTTGATGTTGTGAGAACAGGGACAGTACACGGAATCCCGGATGAGGATGTTGCCATCCAGGGAGTATCATTTAAATTCATTAGTATTTACTTGCGTTGTAAATTATGAATTTCATTATTATGATTATGGGATTTTGTGTATTGGTATGCTCACCCCGTTGGGGGCTGTCTCTGTTGGGACAGGTGGACAGGTACATCGATGGCTATGGAGCTGAGCTCGAGCTGTTGATTTGAGGTACTCCCAGGATCGTGGTACCAGGGCTTGATGGAGCACGGTATCGTATAGAGTACCTATATATACACCTGAGGATTTATACATATTCATATTCATGATGCTCGCATGTGAGCACGATTATACTTGTATATGGATTGTATATAAAGGCATGAGCCTTTCTCTCTTTCATTTAAGGTTGCATGCAATTAGGTTGAATTGCTAGAATGATATGAGAGTCATTGGTGTATTATGTGGGTGTTGGAACCCACTTTTGTTGACATATGTGTGGTGTCTTCCCTGGCTGGGAATCTACTTGTATTACTGCTTTCTGTTGAGTATTATGTGTTCCCTGGCCGGGAATTTTGTTATGTGTTGTACTCTGTTTTGGGATAGCTCTATTTATGGGGAGACTCTGCCCAAATTTTTTGTAAAAGTTTACAATGTGAAAAGTGGCACCAAGGGGTTGGTAAAGGGCAAACATATGAGTCTTTTATTGACAGGCAATGATTAAGTATCATCAGAGCTTCCCGATTGACATTTTATAGAAAGCATGTACCACACATAGTGGTTAATACACTAATCAAGGTTTTAAGGGCTTGGGGTCCTTACAGTATGTCGCTCTGTTTCAGAGTTTGATGTGAGGTAAGTATCCTCGCGTTTATTAAGACGATTCTGATATGGTCAAGAATCGAGGTTATGGCTTCATGTTGTTGTGTAGCCTGGGTGGTACGTGATACACCGGTGCTAATTTCGAGGACGAAATTCTTTTAGTGGGGGATATTGTGATGACCAAGGATTAAAGATGTTAATCCTGTAGTGTTAATAACCCCTAAAGTTGTTTTACGTGGCGATTTGGAGTTTAATCGAGGCGTTGGGCCTTCCGGGCTCGTCTATTTGAGTAGTTGGGATCGTTGGATCCCGAGGTTGAGATTTTTATTCTCAGTTCGGTGAAAACCTGTGAGTTGGGTTTTTAGTGTGACTCGGAATCTCGGGTGCTTTGTGTGGGCACCGGTAGGGGGTTTTTGAGTTAGAGAGAGAATTTTTGAAAACAGATGATTTTTAATGAATCATGATGTATTTGTGGGGCTATTAGTATTTCGGGGTATTTTTGCTATAAATACCAGTTGAACCCGAGATTTTAATTATCGGAGCCATTTTCCTCAGCTTATCTCTCTCTCCTCGCGCACGCTGGTCTTCCCGTCAACCTCGACCCACGCAGCTTCAAACGCCGCGCCCGCCGCCGTTCGGCGAGTCCGACCCGCCGCCGGCTTCGTCTCGTCCAGGCGCTCCTTTCTACACCATCAATTCGAAGTTTGGTCGCGTTTCTCGTTCGGATATTGGCAGAATGCGCCGATCCCCAATTTTCTAGGGTTCTTCGATTTTCGTCCGATTTCTTTCCGATCTTCGTATGGGTAACCTTCCTTACCCCTTTTTCGTCCCTCCCATGTTATTCCCTGCTACATTTGGTGGTATTGTGTTCGAATTTAAGGATTGGTGTTCGAAATTGTGATTTTTGGTTCGAATTTCATGCTGTTTGAGGGGTTTGAGTTCGATTTTGGGGGTTTTTGGCTTGGGGAT